>SEMN01000779.1:0-208564 GCA_005408345.1 Macquaria australasica
CACAAGCGATTTGAGTAGGGAACAAAAATGAACTAAAATATATTGTGTTGGAGGAAGATGACATAAAGATTGCAGGCAGAAGAGAGAAAGGCAGGACAGAGGGAAGGAAGTTAGGAAGAAAAGAAGGAAGAAGGAAACGAGAAAGAACAGTGGAAGGAAGGCATTAAAGACAGCTGGACTGCTGGTTTGATTATTGGAATCAGTTTCAAAGAAGTTGTTAACCATCCAACCCGCATAGGGTGATACACATCTCTAAACCATTAACATTTCTGTCAGTACGCAATGAAAACTCAATCAAAAGTACACTTACCCCAAATAGTAGGAGTACAGAGACAATAATACATCAAAGATATCAAAATGTCCCAAAAACACTCTTGTAAGCTAAATGAAACAAATCATCGAAATATTGTACATGACAAAAAACACTCAAATGTATTACACCTGAAAATCTCCACACAGATGCATCATATTTAACATACATGTACATGGTCGTAGCTATTGGATGTACAAGCTTATTGGTGTATATATGGATGTGGTAGCCGAGCATATTGACCTGACGAGGATCCGACTGGGATCAAAACGCTGTCCATTTAAAAAAATGTGTGGTTTGGGGGCGTTACTCTTTTCTTGAATGCTGTTTTCCATTAGTTTTGCACCTACATGTGATGCTGTGTGTATAATTGCAAAGAAGCCATTGCTCTATGGTCATCATGGTTAAAGAGTGCCAGGTTGCAGCCTACCTACAGACTCTAACCTACAGAAGCTGTGGGTCACTGTCACCACTGACAGAGAAGTTGTGATTGAAAAACGAAGCATCAATAATGATTTTCAGTCACGGCAGTAGTGTGGACCACTGGTTCCTATGTATTTATGCAGCACTGCTGGGCCACAAAAGATGCATGAAGAAATAAAAGATTTTTATGGGGAAACGTGGTTGGGAAACTGTCTTTGTGTCTGATCTATGAGCTCTCACACAATATATTCCATATTCTGCCAACCTGTTGCCATTGTACTGAATCTTCAGCTGAAGACAAATTAGCATTTAAATGAGGCAAGTTATTTTCCTTTTACGCCCGCTTTAAATTACTAACGCAATAGCTTTGATTGAGATGAGAGGAGGGAGACTGGTGGCTTTTTTAGTGTTATTGACCCAGAAAAGGTTGAGTGAACACGCTCGCTCGTTTTCAGCAACACCCCTGCATCAGACTCACAAAGTTACACTCACTCACAGCTCAGAGCTGCTGCGCCGTAGCCTACAACCAGAACCTCCAAAGTTTGGCACCGAACAGCTTGACTGATGCAAGCTGTCTTGCCTAAAGGACCACTCCAATGATTTTCAGCCTTATCTGTACACTGTCACACAGAGATTCTTTAATGCACCTGTACACTTGGCAGGAGTTCCACCTCCCCAAATACTGCACAGGATGATGCAGTCCTGGGCTAATAAGCAGCAAGAAAGCATAATTTTCCTAACGTGGAACAAAGTGTTATTAAAAAGGTGGCTCATATGTGAGAACATTCAAAGTAAAGGTTGGATTTTATTTGGGGTATTCACTGTGAGAAATGGGATGAGCATCACTTGTGCTCATGATGGTCATATTTTAAGGCTTCAACACTCTTCTTCCTTGATATCATTACTTTCTAGCTCACCGCTGACGGCTCTCCAGCTGTGACACTCCTCCCTCTCGTACACTTTCTGTAACAGTACTTTTACTCCATACTTTGAGTCATTAAATGTAACATCTCAGCAATTTCAAGATTGCAGAGAGTTAAGAGTGGCCCTGTTTTGTTTGACCTTGTTTTTTCTTTTTTTTTTTTCTTACATTGTTCATGAATGCTCTTATACAATACTTTCCAACATGCATCTAAATACTGCAAAATTTGGTGGAGCAACTTGGTCCCATGCTCTGCACAATACAATGAGGCTGTCTTTGTCATCTCAGCAGAAGACAGGTAGACTGTACCAATAAATAAATGACTAATACGATTTTTTGATACCACCACACACACACCTACAGTATATTATGTTGGTCAGTCTCATGCAGCACAAGGAACTGCATTTTTTTGGATACAGTTCGACTTATCAGCCGTTATACTAAATGAAACTCCTACATCCACAGGGTTAGTGCTCCCCTGCTGGTGTGACTAACCTTTGCTCCACCACCTAAGCTTTAATCAAAGTGCTGGAGCAGCTCAGGCACATACAGAGTATTTGAATTGAATGCCACATACATGTACAGACTTACAACATCCCAGCTGCTGTGAGAAGCTTAAAAAAAAACTGCAATGCTGATCCTCACTTGTGTCTTTTGTTATGTCTGTAGCAGATTTAATTTGACTTGTTATTTGATTTCTTTGTGTTTTCTGCTTTTGCTGCCACAACTGAGCTTAGCCCTGGCCAGATTTACAATGCAGAATGTACTGTATGACATATCCAAATTGTTTTTTGTTTTATTATTTTATACGTTACATATTGCAGCTTTAATTCCAATCATGTTCAGGGGATTCTTTAAGTTCAATAGCACCTGCCTTCTTGCATGTCTGTGGACATTTTAAAGTCCTTGTATCTGGATGAAATAACTACATATTATTCTGTATCTGACTGCAATGGTTTGGTTCAGAAACACTACAGGGAAAGGTGATGTGTCTCTGGAACTACATATTTGTGAAAAGGTAATTTATTCAATAAAGGGAGCAGGTCAGCAGGGCTCTCCCGAGAGCAAAAGGTGTCTGGTTAATACTCCAAGACTGGCTATTGAAAATGTGTGGACAGGGACACATTCTTTCTATCTGGGAGGTCATTTGGAAATAGAGTGCTGAGTAGCCTTCTCTCTGCCCCTGACTGGAAGGCTGTCTTTTTCTCTCTCTCTCGATTTCTCTCCTCTGCGCCCCTGACTGCGAAACTCCATAAAGAGTGATGGATGTTGATGGAGACACACGGAGTGGTGATTATGGATCATCGCAGAGTATTGAGGAAGGACGGCGACAGACAGACGGAAACTGAGAAAGAGAGAGACGATTGCAGGCTCAGAATGGTTAATGAAAGAATTGAATCCATCTGGGGGGGGTTTGTAGATGGAGCAGTTGCGCCACTGAGTGGTGAAATGTTTAACTGCTGCCATCAAGGTTATTATAAAATATATAAAAAATAGTTCAGACTCAATCTTTGTAAACAAAAGTTATGATTTTGACATGAAAAACATTGCTACACTTAATTTTAACATTTTCCCATCAGCAGGATCAGCTTGAGATCAGCACTCATGGAGATGGTGTTGTTGTGATCAAGGACACTTCAGCAGAGCACATGCTTGCTAAAACTGTTGACAGTGTCTCTAATTATTATGGCAATCTGAAGTCAAATATTTTGTACTTAACCATGATCTGCTGACCACTGCCATAATGTGAGTGATGTCACAAAAAAATAAGGCACAACATAACACACACACACACACAAAAATAAAGCAAAGCCTTATAAACCAGTTAATATACACAATAAACTATTAAAGCAGTGGAGTACTCAGATCATTTAGGCTCTATTACTTACTGTCCACCACTGAATTAAAGAAAATAGATTAAACACAAGCTTTAAAGCAAAAAGTGACATTAGCAGATGACTTTTTCTGAATAAAAGTAAGAAGAGAAGTGATTTAAAAGACACTGAATCTGGCGTAACGTCCCCCAACTGGGTGTTTCAGAGTCAGGAAGCCCTGAGAGCAAAGAGTCCGGTCACCTTAGTCTCAAACTGGGACAGAGGAACCGTTAGAAGAATCTGCCTGAGGATCTCCGCCTGCTCTCTGGCTCACAGGGGACCAAAAATTCTGCAATTTAGCTAATGTATGTGACTCAGGTTTCCTGGGGGAAGGGAACAAGTACATCACTGGTATGGGATAGGCTGAAGCCTTTTAATCACATCTGACAAGTGAATGGGTGTGGAAGGCATCAGGGGAAAGTTCTGCCCTTCTCTTGGTCATATATTTTAAATGATGCCATTTTTTTCTTTGCATTTCTCTCTTCTGTACTGTTCTTGACGTTCTGTTACGCCCGAAGGCTTAGAAACATAGAGTGAGTACTTCATGACTTTGTGATGCAGATCCCTTTTTCTTCATGGACTCTTTTTGGTTTGAGTTTCAGTCATTACAATAATGAATTAAGTCCTCAAAATAAAACACAAAACTTGCAAAACACCAAATATTAGACTGTTTGATAAACAAGGACAGCTAATCCCATTGATAAATGTACAGTAGTAGAAGGTATTCAGATCCTTTACCTAAGTAAAAATATCAATACAACAATGCAAAAATACTCCATTACAAGTAAAAGTCCTGCATTAAAAATCCTATAAGTAAAAGTACATAAGTAATAGCAGCAAAACTTACTTAAAGTATAAAAGTTAAAGTACTGGCTTTACAGAAGAAAGACAGAAGAAAGTTCTGCCACAAAATAAAATTTATTTTTAGGCTTTAGGCTGAATCTTTACTTTAATGTGAAATATTGGATGGTTTTACATTTTTTTAGGCCAATTATTTGAATGAAACTGTCTAAGAAATTTAAAGAGATCACTCTCAACTGCTAACAACTCAAAGACATCTAAAACATGACAAGGGGCCCCAAGTAGACTCTGCTTTTTTGTAACAGGTCACAAGCCAAAAACAAGCCAATCTAGTGTATTTTGTATGTTTTTTTTTTTAATGTAAAATCTTAATCTTAAAGTAACTAGTAATTAGTTACTTTAAGTCAAATAAATGTAGTGGAGTAAAAAGTACAAATGTAGTGGAGTAGAATTATAAAGTAACAACAACAAGTAACGTAATTCAAAGTACAAGAATCTCAAAATTGTATATTGAGTAAATGTACTGTTACTTTTCTCACAAGCAGCAAAAAAAATATATAGATTAAGGTTACATCAAATTCAGCTGACAATATAACCCAAACAAAATATTATAAAGCAGAACAGCAACAAACAACCAAACAACAAGAAAAACAAATTACCATATGGCATATAATTCGAGGTTAGTCATTTCATCTAGAAGAATAAGTTTCAAGTGGGTAATAGCTAGCATTTTTTTCTGTAATTGCATCCTCTCCTTTACTTTTTGTAGTATTTTTAGCTGCTGTTGGCGGATCATGGCAAAAGACGGTCCTTTACCCACAAGGGTCGTAGTGGGCCATCTGACAGACAGTAGGCAAGACATGCAGTCATTGGTGTACAGGGAGAAGAGTGGTAGATAGAGCGTCATTTCTCTCTCAGTGATACAGCAAAGACAGGTGGGGTCATGGCTGATAAAGGAAGTCTAATAATATCCACCAGCAGATTTATGAAGTGATGTTCAGCTGGGACATTTGCCCACAGAGCACTTCCAGGATGATGGCGCTCATTTCACTGTATATTCCACATGCAATATCCTGATGGCAGAGTCAATGGGGTTACAGGAGTTCTTGGACAAATTATATGACCATGTTGACGCAGCAGGCACTTCACCCTGTAGGTCCAACTGCAGGGGGTCAAGGAGTGAGGCTGTAATACATGTGTGATAAGAAAACACTAAGAGGACTTCATTAAGACTGAGGTCAGTGCCACTGGCCTGAACTCACAGAGGCAGGTAAGCTCGACCCTCTTCAGCACAGGAATGATTAAAGTAGGTTGGGATGTCCTTTAAGGACAAACAGTGTCTGGTTAAATGTCACTGATTAAATGTCACTGTGACTGTTGTAGATTTGGGCATATACAGGTGAGTTTCTTTTTCTAAGAATATTTCACAGGCAGAGCAAAGGCATAAAAAAAAAATCACATCACTTTTATATCGGTTATATTTTTCCTGCCCTGAGGTTGTGTGGGAGAAATTGGTATTAGCTTTTGAATCATTTTTCCCCCAGGTAACTAGAACCATCCATGAGCCTGTATTGACAACGTTATTATTCTCGCTCTCTCTGTTTAACACACAACTTCTGTACTATATAAGAGTGCATTTATAACGTGTTTTTAATTCATACAAATTAAGGAAAAGATTCCCTAGGGAAATCAGATATTTCTGCATGATAATGAGCCCACAGCCCCACAACAAACAAGCAGTGGCTCAGTTAATATCTGGTTGATTGGGCCGGTTGGGTCAATGTGGGTCAAAGGGAGGTTTTGTGTTAACTGGGAAACGCCCAGGTGGACAACAACAGAGTGGGAAGCTGGAAAATGTGCAGCACATCGCCTTGCCTCGCTTTGGTGAAGGTGGAGCAGCGATGCCAGGAAGGTCTTATACCACCAAAGCTGGATGAGCTTGGATTAACTGTATAATCGTCTCTGAAACACTGTGAATGAGTCATTATACAGTAATGACAAGACAACCACCACACTGATTTCTGTACATGGTTATTGGAGTATGGAATATGTATGGAGCGTAACATTTAATCTAATAGATGCAACTTTTCTTTTTCACAATAGGCATTTCAAACCTTACTCCGTGTTTCAGGAGTGCAAACGTCAAACACAGAAACAAAAATAACATCGCTCTAGACAGACTTGAGAATTTTAAGACACTGTGTAAACCTCTAAAACATGCTCTCTTACATTTGTATAAACTTTTTAATTAATATGAATATTTTATGAATTAATATTAATTTTTTTAACTTTAGTTGAATTGGCCAGTGGACCAAAAAGTGGAGTAAATAATAAAAAATACTATAAGCCTATTAAATATCCTACAAAATAAAATGTTGGTAAGCAGTAGCTCTTGACATTCATCCAAAGTAACCACTTTTTTGTCAAATTGCTTGCTTTAATCTGTCGCTTCACTGTAACTAATTGTTATTGCTGCCTATCTTGGCCTGGAGGACACTCTTGAAAAAAAGCTTTCTGGGTAAAGGTTTAATTAAAAAGTATATCTTATTGGTTAATGACCTGGTTTTACTGAAAGCTTTTCAGCATGTCAGTTTTGAGGACCTGAGTTCATTCATTGTCAATTTACAGCTTTTGTGTGTGATTTCTAACTTAAAAAAAATATAGGCCTACTTATTCAATATTAATTACCTCTAAAATTATACTTCTCCTTTGAGCCTTTTGTACCAAATTCTGTCAGGTTTGTTTACGTTCATCCACTTATCTGTCCCGTGTCATGGTCAGCCGTGATCGTATAGTGGTTAGTACTCTGCGTTGTGGCCGCAGCAACCCCGGTTCGAATCCGGGTCACGGCAGCCTTTTTTTGACCCACATACAAATAGACAGAGGAGAATATACAGTATAGTATATGTCTGATGTCCTTTCCTAACCACGAGCTTCCCCCTGGCTTCAATCACAGAAGATGACGAGGAGAGTAGGTTCATGAAGAAAGGTATGCAGCCTCATCTGTGACCCCATCACCTCTACTGAAGTAATGAAGTAACAGACATGGTAAAGTTCAAGTGTGTATTTATTTATTTATTTTCTATTATTGCAATACAGGAACAGAACAAATGTAAAAACATACAGGCAGTCGTGGAATGTAACTAAGTACTTTTACTCAGTACTTCAGCCGACCTAAGTACAATTTTGAGGTAGGCCTGCTTGTACTTTATTTGAGTATTTCCATTTTATCTTTATACTTCTACTCCACAATATTTTGAAGGCAAATATTGTACTTTTTATTCCATTACATTTATTTGATAGCTTTAGTTACTTTGCAGATAATACAAAATATAAATCAACCAATAAATTATGATGTATTATAGGTTAAGCCATTTATAAAGTAATTACAATTACCCCGCAACATTAAAGTGATGTACACATTAATGTATCACTAATTATAATCCATTCTGCATAATGAGTACTTTTACTTTTGGTACTTTATGCTACTACTTATGCTATATGCTATTATACTAATACTAATACTTTTGTACCTACTTTTATTTACTTACTTACATAACAGAGTATTTTCTTTTACACTGTAGTATTGTTACTTTTACTGAAGTAAAAGATCTGAATACTTCTTCCACTACTGCATACAGGTAACAAGAGGTTCAGCATTGCAGATTCAAAAATCACAGGTGCAAAACAAACAATACAAATAATACAAACATAAAATGTCCAGCAGTTTAATGCAATTCTTATTTATAAGAAATACCTAATCTAAGCTATTACTGCTAAGGAATTGGGTTTATTTGGCAAACAACTGAAAACGTGTCTGAGGATAAAGGAGTGTGTGGAGCTGACTTTGGCCAACAAAGTTAGTATGTGTGCATGTGGTATGATGTTGTCATAAGCCGCTGCGCCAGAGTGGGTGGCCAGCCGTGATCGTATAGTGGTTAGTACTCTGCGTTGTGGCCGCAGCAACCCCGGTTCGAATCCGGGTCACGGCACTCTGTTTTAAAGGAGAGATAAACGCGCACAGACAAACATCCCGTATGAAACTGATACAGACAGTCTCATTAGACCGATAGATTAATATCACCAAAAAACGCCGCGTCATGTTAGTTTCTTCCATCGGTTAATTGATGTGATTGCCCTAGCAGTTAAGTAATCATAGTACTGAAAGCCTGTAGAATGACTGCACATTTTTTTCAAACGGTAAAGTAGCGTGTTTTGTTCGTAACGAAAGTAATTAAATGTTCATGTATAAACCAGAATCAGATAGCAGCGCATACCCCTGAGGAAAGTGCGTGTGTGGTCAGGAGTCTCTGGACTATTATCATAACTTAAAACTGACAATTTACCTTTTCTGAAAGGCCTTAATATCTCCACGTAATATTCAATAAACGCTAATAATTTACAACAGCCGTTTATAATATCTTCAAGTCTCGCGTTACCACTCCCCAAATCCCGTTCAAGAAACCAACCAGGAAGCGAATGGCGGAAATGTAAATCCACCTCACACTTTCAGCTAGCACTTTTTGGGGCAGACGTGTCTTATGTTTTTTTGTCCTGAATGGAGAGACCAGCCGAGTCGACAGCACACGTCTTCAGCTGATAATAACGGCGGACGGTTCTGAAGAAGCGATGTCTGCCCGGCAGGGTCGGTGAAGGACGGACAGCCAGCTGCTGCCAGCCCGCCAGATTAAACTCCGGTAGGTTTAACGCTAACGTGTGACTTATTCCTTAACTTCTACGACATGCCATCTGGCGACACTGACGCTCTGCTAGATGAGCTGACGGCGGCGGGTTTCAAGAGACATGAGGGAAAATCACAAATCCTTTTGGTCGTGACTGGCGAAACCAGAGAGAAGCAGCCATGTGGGACCACCTGACAGCAAGTAAGTTCAGGAGCTTCAGCTTGCCTCTAGCCTTCCTACGATGAATCACCACCACCAGCCAGTAACTGGTGGCTATTCACTGTAACCCGAGGCAAATAAATAAATGAATCTGTGGCAGATAAGTCGGACAACTCTACCAGTAGCTGGCCAAAGTGTTCACAGCAAGTCTGTGTCTCAGCTGCAGAAATCTACGTGAATATCATTTTTCTGTCTATGTCAGGCCAATACGCTCCATCTGATGTTTTGTCTAGATGCGAGACCCTGCTGTAAAACAATTAAAACAGCTGGATGAGCAAGCTCTGGCAAATGACCAGCCGTATCCTCCACGTATTGAAAGGCTTGACAAGGACTTGTCAAACATGCATGGCTAAAGGTATGTGGACACATCATTTCAGTTTGGAGGAAGGTCCTTTACTGTTTCAACATGACAGAGCCCTCGTGCACAAAGCCAGGTCCATAAAGAAATGCTTTTTTTTTTGTTTGGAGTGGAAGAACCTGACTGTCCTGCACACAGCCCGGACCTGACCTCGGTACCATTTAACACCTTTTGGATGAATTTCGAGCCAGTTCTTATCGCCAGACATCAGTGCTTTTGTGGCTGAATGGGATCAAATCTCTGCAGCCAGGTTCCACAATCCTGCGGAAAGCCTTCCCAGAAGTGTGAAGGCTGTTCTAGTAGCATATTGATGGTTTTGGAATGAGATCTGCAGCTGTCACATATGGGTGTGTTGTTCAGGTGTCTGCATACTTTTGGCCATTAAGTGTAATTTAATTTCTCAGATGACAAGTTGGTTATTAAGACGAGAGGCCTCTGCCAGCTGATGAACAATCAGCAGCCTTCTTCATATCATACAGTCAGCATGGATTTATTATTCCTCCTCCAGGATGAGCGTCGTACGTTACACTAACCCCCTGTCTGTGGCTCCTCATTTACAGACATATGGCCCTGCTCCTCAGCTAGCCGAGGGAGGCGACATAACGAGACGACACTAGCATCATGTTCCTGAAAACATCGTTCACCACCCTGATCGTGGGGGTGTTTGTGGTGTACGTGCTCCACACCTGCTGGGTGATGTACGGGATAGTGTACACTAAACCCTGCGACAGCCCCAAAGATGACAGCTGTATCACACCCTTCCTGGCAGGGAACCCGAAGCTACAGGTCAGTAGCGTGGAGGGATGGATGCTCAGTTCTGATTTCAGTATGTTTTCTGCTCAGCTGTCTGTGTGGGCGGTTTGGTTTAATTGGCATGGAAGGAACGAGGCCAGTAGTGTACTGTATAAATGTAATAATAATCTGTAATGTCTCTCTGTGTGTATCCAGTTGAGTATCTACACTGCATTGCGGCCCAATGCAGAGGGAGGACATACCCTGATCCACAAAGAGGAAACGTTTGATGTCAACAGCAAGTTTGAGAGGTTGGCGGGACTCTTACTTTTTAGATTTCACATAGAATAGAAATGAGTTGTAACAAGCCTGGGAAATGGATTGTCTCTAAACTCAGATCTGGTTGGTTAAGTTGGATTTAGAGCTGTAGCTGATGGACACTGAACTTTAATGAACCCCACTGCAATAATGCATTATTCAGATGAATGGATATTAGTCCTGCTAGGTACTAAAAGATGTTGCAGATGTTGAACGTGCTTCAGTGCAGTCATAGCAAGGATTTTTTTTATTGAAGAACTGTAAAGGTTTAAAACCAAGGAAACCAGTGTGATGCATGCATAAGCATACATAAGCCATATTCTGACATACAGTATATGCATGTCAAAAATACCTCCCTTCCTTTCATCATGTTCCCCCTTTCTCTCTTTTTTCCTCCAGGATAGTAAATGTCTCCCTCCCTAAGAAGACCCGTAACAATGGAACTTTATATGCGCTCATATTTGTCCATCAAGCTGGCATCACTCCGTGGCAGGATCCACGACAGGTCCACCTGGTGGCTCAGCTCACCACGTACATGGTCCCTAAACCGCCTGAAATCTCTCTGATATCCGGAGAGGATCAAACACAGGTACTGAGTTGTTCCAAAGTTCAGACTGTAAGTGAAAGGGTATCATGTTTTCTAAATAAAGACGTGGGCATTTAAGGGCATGAGGAGGGGCTTAAAGTAGCTACGTCAATGTGTTGTATAACTCTCATGAAGAAATACACTGTTAAAAAATACTTTTACTTTGTGATTGATCTTTTTTTAATGTCATTATTTGTCTATTATAGCTATTCTTTATTTCTTGTCTTTCAAGCACTTTTAAAATTTGATCTGTATGATGTATTAATAGTTTATATTATTAGTTATTTTTTGTTGTAGCAGGCGTTTTATTTTGTAATATTATTGTTAATATTTGTAACTTCTCAGCTGACCATTTACATTTTTGTAATACCCAATTAGCTTAACTGCAAAACATGTCATATCTGTATCTTATCAATATAGATACAGAAGAGTTGAAGTTACTAATTGGGCGTTTGATTTGGGAGTAAAATTTCTTTGTACACACCTGTCTATGTGATCACATAGGGTCAGAAAGAAGAGGCCCAGCAGAAGAAACGGCGTGATGGTAACCCTGCGGCAGGGGGCAGAGCTGGAGGTGGTCCCGCTTCCACGTCAGATCACCCAGCTTCCCACTGGCGCTCCCGCCTGACACTCAACGTTGTCGGAGACCACTTCCTGTTCGACAGAGAATACCTGCCTAGTGATGTCCACAGATACCTCAGAGTGTAAGATAGTGGATACAGAAACGCATACACACGCATACAACACTCTCTGAGAATGTCTGGGTATGGTTTGGAAACCAAGTGCATACTGGTATATTTAGGCATTGCGAGACAGATTCTTTGAGCAATGGATTACACGGACTAACAGCACAGACTGGATGTGGATAAAATGATTAGAAAAGCTTTTTATTAGGATCCAGAGGCATCAGAGGGTGTTTAGTTTTTCTGTTCTGTTTCAGATTCCAAAATGGTAAGAAGATGGTTTATCTACCTCTGCTGTTTGTTGACGAGCTCAGCAACCGGGTCAAGGACCTCGTGGTAAGCTTTTACATTTAAATACATATTATATAATACTCTGTGATTGACTGTCAGGTGGTTTGTCATCGGCAGATTTTCAAATGCACTATTTTCTTTTTTCTGCTATTCATTTTCTTACTGAACTTGCTATAGAAAAGGAAAATGCCATAACCCAATAGCGCAAGGCTGCTATGATGAACCAGATCCTTGTTGGTTTGTTTTCACTGACCCCAGTCACGTATTGCTCCCGGCCTCAGAATAATATAAAGCCCAAAGCTTGTCTCACCTGAATATCACAGAGATGCAGTGAAGAGAGAGATAAAGTACGATGATAGTGTACAGACATTCGGAGGCCATTACACATCTAAAAATATTGACTTCATAAAATAAGATTGTTGACCTGTCATTTCACATATAAACTTTAAAGAGTATGAGAACAGAACATCGGTACTTAAGAAGACGGTTGTGTAAAATAATCTGTGTGTGTGTATTTGTAGGAGATCAACAGTACCTCCATGGAGCTCCCGCTGACCATCTCCTACGACTCTATCTCTCTGGGGAGGCTGCGATTCTGGATCCACATGCAAGACGCTGTTTTCTCTCTGCAGCAATTCGGTATGTTAATTTATGTCTCACACACACACACACACACACACACACACACACACTGTCTACAAGCCTTGCACTCTAATACCATGTATATTTGTCTGTCTGTCTGTATGTGTTGCAGGTTTCACAGAAAAGGATGCTGATGAGATTAAAGGAATCTTTGTGGATACCAACCTGTACTTCCTGGCTTTGACCTTCTTTGTAGCTGCCTTCCATGTAAGCCTTAATACAGAGCACTACACTACATTACACTAGAATAGAGTAAAGTAGAATAGAGCTCAAATACACCGAGTATAATCAGTCTACGTACTGTATGCTTTAGGTAATGTGTTTGTAAAAAGCTAACTTTTACCCACTCTTCGCTTTCATCTTTAACATAATCATAAAAACGAAACATTTTTAATATAAGTCTTGACATCTTAATAATAAAAGAAAGACAAAAGAGCACTGAGCTGTACTGATTATGGACGGTTAACAATAAACTGCAGCTTGACAAATTTGAGTGTTTAAAATTAAAACGTATGTCCGGTCTGTTGTTATTTTCAGCTCCTCTTTGACTTCCTGGCCTTCAAGAACGACATCAGCTTCTGGAAGCAGAAGAAAAGCATGGTGGGAATGTCCAGCAAAGCAGGTAGGTAACTTTGTTCTCACCAACACGCCGATACGCCGTTCAAACAATGAAAAACACAATATTGGACGGGAAACAAATGCAAAACAGACCACAAAGTTGGAAAAGTGCTAACTGCTAATTGGCCAGATGTTGCGTTCTGCTTTGTTCTGCTCAGCTATGGAGTAAGGAATGCTCTTGCCTGCTTGCTGTCATGTAATGGCAAGAATTAACCAAAATGCTGGTGAGCAATAATTTTCCCACTGCAGTATAAGCTGCATTTAAGGTCTGGCACTATGAGACAACTTCTATGTCTTATGGATTTTTTAAAGTAGAAAACACAATAACATTGGAGTGGACAGAACCCTGCAAAGCAACAAAATTGTGGAAAATGTATCATCTGCTGGATTAAAGGATTAAGTCTTGACCAGCAGTAACCTAGGCAAAGCCGCCACTGCGTAACATTTTTGTTTGTTTTGTTTTGCAGTGCTCTGGCGATGTTTCAGCACCATAGTGATCTTCCTCTATTTGTTTGACGAGCAGACCAGCCTGCTTGTCCTCATACCTGCTGGCATCGGCTCCATCATTGAAGTAAGTCTACGCAGACAGGAAACACGCACTTAAAAATACATCTTAGTACACACTTGCATGCATTCAGAACTAAATAGAAACATGTACATGAATTCAACTGCGATATCCACAACAGAAGTATATGTGTTCTTTAAATTGAATGACATCTGTATGTCAGTTCAGTTAGCTCAAAGTCTCAATTAAGGGGAATGAGACACCCCTCTCCCCACTCTCCAGCTTAACATCACTTAACATAATTCTTTTGATCTTAAGTCGAGTGTATAAGAACACATTCTAAGATTTCTGTTGATTAATGCATGATATTCTGTGTTTTGACAATGTTTTTTTTTGTTGCAGGTATGGAAAGTGAAGAAGGCCTTTAAGATTCAGGTTTTCTGGAAAGGAGGCAAACCATCATTCCTGGTAGGTGTGTGTGCATGTTTGTGTAACTGGTTGATCTTTTTTGTAGTATCAAATCAGATCTTGCCTATCCAGGTTGCTCTACACTCTTTGACTGTTTGTCAGTGGTAAATGAATTGATATGTGGCCCATCAGTACCATTTCCTCTAACTCCTGCGCACAGCTTTTCTTTGAGTAGATTTTATTCATTTTCTCTGCCTGCTGCTGTAATAGAGCTCTCTACTAAATTAATGTGGGTTAAAACTGCACTAGTGTAGGTAGGATAATACATTTAATGGATAACATGGTTGGCCTTGTTATAAATGTAAGTGGAAAATGCTACAATGGGCAGTTCTAATGAACACACAAAGTTTGTAATTGTCTCTTTGGCCACGGCATTTTCCCATGTTTCAGATCCACTCACCTCACAGCTGTACAGATGAAGTAAATAAATATGTGTGTGTGTGTGTGTGTGTTTTTTCTTTTTCTGTGGAACAGTTTGGGAAATTAGATGAATCAGAGAGGAGAACAGAAGAGTACGATACTCTGGTAAGATACTATAGACTCACACACCCATACGTGCTTCGTCAATACAATACAATAAACCATACTTTCTACATAATTAGAATCAGGTAATTCAATTACTGAACTTTTGTGACTGGACAGTATAGATTGTGTTGTAAGTACACTAATTGTTGTGTGCCTTGTGTTTCTCTGTAGGCCATGAAGTATCTCTCATACCTCCTTTACCCACTGTGTATCGGAGGGGCTGTGTACGCACTAATATTCCTACGATATAAGAGGTAGGGCTCTGAGTGTGAACATAACATGCACAATTTTTATAATGTGATTACTAATCATGTGGTACTGATGTCATCAGTCTCCCGAGTCATTACATGATTATCTCCCTTTGTTTCTCTGTCCCTGATTTAGTTGGTACTCGTGGTTGATCAACAGTTTGGTTAATGGTAAGCTTTTTATAAACTCTGAACACCTTTTACCGATAAATTAACCAGTTCATTATTAACAGTGTTAGAATTACAAGTTGATTACCACCTTGTGCCACTGATTAACATTATTTCCTCCATATGTTCTTGACCCTTCCAGGTGTATATGCCTTTGGCTTCCTCTTCATGCTTCCCCAACTGTTTGTCAACTATAAGGTCAGTTCATCATGGTCAACGAGTGTGTGAGAGTGGTCTTACTTATTTTTAATAACATTTTAAAGTGTGCTAATAGACAAAATACATTTTTCATAAAGACTTCCTCTAAATGTGCACCACATCTCACCTCTAAGGGAAGTAAATAACTGCTTCATGTGATGTTCAAGGTTAAAGGTGCCTTGTGTAGTTTTTTGTAAACAAACAAAATGTTACTCACCAAAACACATTTTGTGTATCGTTGAGGTCTAACAAACGTGTCAAGTGCATTTCCTTCTTCATGAAACATTTGCAAAGCCGAGTTGTTAAGTATTTTAAATCCAGCATCGTTTACATCCATGTTTAACTGTTAGCTTCTTCCTTGTCTTTGTTGGTGCATTGCAGCATATCTTGGTGTGTTACCGCCACCTGTAGATCAGTGGAATAGTGTGACACCATTGGTAGAAAATAGAAAAACACAGAAGAACAGCTTCATAGTACGGAAGCCGAGAACGGCCGTGCTTGCAATTTTTTTTTTTAATCCCGTTATCTCGAGATAACGGGATAATTACACACCTGATTTCAGCCTTCAAGATCACTGTCATGACTGTCGGGGAGGATTCATAACTGAACAGAGGACTGATCTGAATGTTATCTCTGACAGAAAGACACAATGCAGTTTCTGCCTGTGTTAGACCTTGACTGAAGTACAGTCTGATGTGTTGATCAATAATGGGTAGGCCTACTCCTTGGTCTGACATTTGCAGTTTAACACAGTTGCCATCAAGACGTCATCTAAGCATGCTGGCCTGGCACTCCTGATCACTGATTAACAATAAGAGGAAACGGCCTTTTGTTTTCTCGTGATAACGGGATAATTAACTCGTTATCTCGAGATAACAAAGCCCGTTATCTCGAGATAACGGGATAATTAACTTGTTATCTCGAGATAACGGCATTAAAAAAATAATTGCAAGCACGGCCGTTCTCGGCTTCCGTATCATAGCACTACTAGAGGTCTAATACTCCACAGGGAACTGTGGAGTATTAGACCTTAACTGCTCCAGATCTTGTAGGAAAGCGTGCTCCCTAAAACATGAAATTGTTCAGATATTGCCTCAAAGGTTCTTGGAAACATAAATTGCACCACAGCATTGCATTTCATTTGATTTACTGTTTTTGTCTTTCAAACATCCCACTGACTTATTACACTTAATTCTACAGCTGAAATCTGTGGCTCACCTGCCCTGGAAAGCCTTCACATACAAGGTAAGAACAGTTAGTCAGTTATTCAATTACTACAGGGAGTGCTGATTAACATGTTTTAACGAATGGATTGTCAGGATTTAGAGATTTGTTGAAATATTAACAGATCAGTCACCAGATTTTCAGCTTAAAGATTGTGCTGTTCTGTCACAGATACTGAATTATGTTTGATATAACAACCATTTTTCAGTAATTATTTTCAGATGTTAAATAAATGATTTAATTTTAGCCTCTGAATATCCTTATTAGTGATTGGTGTTTTCTTTTTATTATTAACTGATTGATATTGATTGATTGTTGCCAGGCATTCAATACCTTCATCGACGATGTGTTTGCCTTCATCATCACCATGCCAACGTCCCACAGACTGGCCTGTTTCAGAGACGATGTGGTGTTTCTCATTTACCTCTACCAGAGATGGTACGCGTCGCACACACAAACACAGATTCCTAAGTCACCAACAAAACATACCCAACAGTTTTCTAACCTAAAACTCTCTCTCCCCTTCCCCAGGCTCTACCCAGTGGACAAAACAAGAGTAAATGAGTATGGAGTTTCTTACGATGAAAAACCCAAAGGAAAGACTCATAAGGACTAGAGAAATAAGGCGGGTTATTGGCTTCCATGATCTGGAATCTGCAGGTTTTGTCTTCGGCCCACTGGTATCCACTGATCTCATTTGGTATCAATAGATCTGGCACCTGGAAAAATATGTTTTTGTTTCTGGTCAGTTAGTTGTAAATGGACCAAGTTCATCAACATCCTTGTGGTTTTTGACTTTTTAACCCTGTCGTATTGTGCAAAAAATGTTGAAAGGTCAACATTTGGTCATCCGCCTTTTGCAGTCTGGATAGGTATTTTTTGTTTTGCAGTGTGTGACGGTACAGGAAGATCAATTAGATAAATCTCTGACCCATTTCAAACTGACAGAACAACCTGGAAAAAATGTGTTTCTTGGTGTGAATGGCCGGCACCCTGCTCACGACTATGACCATGTCTACCACAGGTCAGGCACTGCTCAGCTTTGGTATGAAAGAGTACACTGATGACTATAGTAACTCTTATATTGGTGGCAGCTTCGAGCCTTCTCAGCCGTACATCCTGCTCTTCCTTTTTTTGGAACCTCATGTCAATACACAAAACCAGTCACATTCCTTGTCTATTGGAACAGCTCCGTCCTTTTAATATCATTGGAGGTTTTTTTTTTTTACCTTGGTTTCCAACTTTGGGTGTCTGTGTACGGATTTGGTTGCAAGAGTAAAATGTGATTTATTACATTGGTTGGGACTCCCATTTTAAGCTGAAGTTGCCTCTTGAGAACCACTGTAAATATTTTATTTTCAGAATTTTGGCCACAGTGTCAAAAATGGATTATTATTATTACACATTCCAATTAACTGACTGGTTCAGACTGCTTTGAGGAACCAATATCTAAATATATCGATGTTCCATATTACTATTCCATATTATTCCACAAGCGCCAAGTCTGATACATCGGAGCTTTCAGAAAAATCAGAGTTTTGTTGAGGTGAACGCTTTATACAAGTCGGAAACTGGTAATTACGCTAACTCCGATATAACATGAAAGCTGTTAGCTCAGTTAAAATTCCTGATGCAGAATTTGAGTGCTTTTCTAGAAATTATATGAAATTATGTTTTGAATATTGCTCACTGAAAAGGCTGTTAACAATTTGCCTCTTAGAAAGTATCAACGTGTAGACAAGGCTAACTTAAACCTGGGACTAATTCCAGAACCACAGACCCTGTTTAATCTACCTGTTAAAGTGAAAATGTATATGCTTAAGAATGACTGAGGTGGGAGGCAAAGAGGCACTTAAAAAGTAACAAAAAATAGTCAGAAATTTCAAATACATCTCTTTAACGATTAAGATTTTAACTAATGTATTTTCCACCTATGCACATAGATGGCTGTAATAGAATCACAGTAGAAGATTCTGATTTGTTGCCATGGTGAAGGGGATACATTTCCTGAACGTTCCAGAATCTTTGAGCTGCAGGAGAACAAGGAACCTATAAGGTTCCCTGTAGGAGAAGCAGATGGAAGATTCTGATTTGTTGCCATGGGGATGGCGATAAATTGCCTGAACATTCTAGAACCTTAATCCTGAAAGTTCCAGAATCTGTTGAGTCTCCTGCTCTGTCCTCTCGTTAAATGATGCTGACTTTTATTACACTGTAAAACGAGAGGGTACCACTGAAAGCCATGTCCTTTCCATCCACTCTAGCCTTGTAGTTTTACCTACTCAAGTATTTTTTTACATATCAGGGCCAAGAAAATACTTTAGTGCCAAATGTGAGAATGATTCTTTAAACTATTTGTGAGCTGTGTATGTTCATCATAAATGGTCCATCTGATGTTTATAAATAGACACTGACATTGTGAGGGAAATAGTAAATTGTAAGACTTGAGGAAAGTATTACTACATCTGGATTTTCAGTCACATTTTGACTTTTTTTTTGTTGCCATAGCGCTAATGTTATGTTGTTGTTATTGCTTTTAAATAGAAATACTTCTTGGAATCAGCCTACTCCATTTTCAGATATCAGGATATATTAGGTCTGTGTGCAAAAATCCAGTGCAGGTTTTCTGTTCCTGTGTAAATGCAGCAAGGAGAGATTTGCCAGACATTTGCCTTGAAATGGTTGTAATGTTTGTGTTTTTGATTGAGATTAAATAAAGTTGACTGAACATATTATGAGCAGTGGATTTAAAACCTCTGGACATTTCTCTTCTGTACATATTCATAGTTTTGGTTTTAAGTTATAATAGCAGCCGGAACTAAACGTAGCACACATATAGACTTGCACAGAGCCAAATCTCTAAACATATGGTGCCTCTATCTAGAGGTTTGATAAAGTGCACCATATGCACACATTCACATTTTCTTAAAACTCTATACTTATATATATATAGATGAAAGATACAATCAATATATAAAACTTAAATTATTTATTTAAAGATGAACAAAAAAATAAAGGGTGTGTATAAATTGCCTTGGAAAGATGACACCTATTTGTAAAAAAAAAAATAGCAACTATATTAAAATGAGAGTAGAAATTGGAAAAATATTTCAGGGTGCTTAATTGTACAGAGGCTTTTGTTTTGTGTATTTTTACTCAATTTAGCAGAAACATCAATTCATGTTCAAACGAAAAATAGTGGGAGCTTTCCTGATTGCCCCTACGTCTGTCGTCACTTTGTGTGCGTACTGACGTCGGAGCCACGCAGCCCTGACGCAGAGTATATCTTGCAAGCTCCCGCCCTCTCTCTTCCCTTTTCCGCTGTAGGAAGTTAACGTGCCTAAGGTGCTTGGTTCTTCATCAGAAGCTAAGGCCCACAATCCGGCGACTAGCACCGTCAAATTTAGGCATCCAACGCGGCAGACATAAAATCTAACATCTACAATGGCCTCCGTGTCCGAGCTCGCCTGCATTTACTCCGCTCTGATCCTCCACGACGATGAAGTCACCGTCACCGTGAGTGCCCCGGTTCATCTCCGACAGCTCAGCCAATGCCTCTTAACTGGACCCTCGGCGTTCAAGTGCTGGTGGTGAAAGCCCTAAATGATAAACGCTGAGTTGATGGGAACTCCACTGACAAACTGGGATATTAATGTCTGTTAAAACGCGACTTCGGGTGTTCAGATGTAATAACAGCCCCGTATACCGGCCAAAATGGCGGCGTGCTTGTTACTAACGGCCACGTTTCTGCATCAGGGCAGCTCCTGTCTGTGCTGCGACATTCATGAGTACCTTCAACAGCTAAACGTACAGTTGGGGAACCTCCGTGCTTTTGTTTTCGGAAGGGCCGTCCCCGTGAAAAGAGCGGTAACGTTAGTTAACTACTGCGCATTGCCACGATCTAGTGTAAGCCTGCGTGGTTTCATTCACCACAACAGTGTAGTTTGGTTGTCTAACGTTGTCCTGACAGGTTTGGTAACTACATGTGGATGCTGCACAACATCTATATGATGTGCAACCCGCTACATAAATCAGGACATGGCATGTGAGATAATAGGCCTGGTGGCGTAGCAATAACCAATCTCTGCGTAATCTGTGGTAGGGTTGCAATAAATACAACACAAATAATTAAACGTATAGTTCTCATTTAATTACTGTCAAGAGTTCAAGGCGATGTCTTCAACACCCAAGGCAATTACATTCATAATATGAAACAGAAGTAAATCCTCACATTTGATAAGCATTTAGGATTTTAAATGATAACTTGATTATCAAAGTATCTGACAGTTAAGTTTCAATTGATTGATTCAGAACCCTTAATATATATAATATTCTAACCATAATAATACGATTGGCAGCTTAATGTGAAGCAGTAACAGAAGACTTGGCTTGTGCCTAACTTTTTATATTTTTATTTTATGTACTGATAATTTGCATGGAGTCAGGACTAGTTATTAAAGGATGAATGAAGTAGATTTTTTTTTTTAACAGCTGCTGTTTTCTGTGTCTGTAGGAGGACAAGCTGAATGCTCTGATCAAGGCTGCTGGAGTCACTGTGGAGCCCTTCTGGCCAAGTCTGTTTGCCAAGGTGAGAGAACAACACAAACATCATACATAAACTGTTGCTGTGCCATGACTATGTGGACAGATTCTTGTTGACATTTGATGAAGCGGTGGTACACATGCAGGGTTTAAACCAGTAGGATGGAGTAGTGTCTGTTGCTTTTCCTAAAATATTGAGTGCCTTTTTTTTTTTTTTTAAGTGGCCTCAGTTTGATCAACTTTGAAATGGGAGCTTAACTTTTGCCGTCACATACAACCCAGATGTCTGTTAAATGAGAGAAGCAGCTCCCACATTTATTTTTCATGGACAAAGTTACGTCTGGGTCTCCATGTCTGAGATAATTCATTAATTTTAGGTTAATTTAGGGGGGAAAACGGGGGGGAAAATGTGAATTATGCTAGATTAAAAGTGGAAGCAAACAAGTTGAACTCCTGATTGTATATGTTGTATGGTTTTTATGTCTAGTAATGAATGAGATCTGGTTTTCAAAATGAATATAAGTTGAGCACAGCTTGCAGAAGAGCAAGCATGCCTTTTTTTTAGTTATGTAGGTCTGTGCATCACTCACCAGAACAAGCCCTGGAGATGTGAATGAAGTGTGTCTAACCTGCGAATGTTGCCTTTTCTAGGCTCTTACCAGCATTGACATCGGCAGCCTGATCTGCAATGTTGGAGCCGGAGGTGGAGCTCCAGCTGGAGCCCCTGCTGCTGGACCTGCTGCCGCTGCTGGTGACGCCCCAGGTAACTAGACAAACAGATTTTAGATGGGCGTTCAACATTCAAATGCTCCAGATATTTCAGTGTTTCTTACAGCAACATTAAAATAGGGTACTTAATGATGGTGTGAATATGATATTACAGAGCTTGCTACAAAGGCTAGTTTGTGCACCCTGCATCTTTTGACTTTGTTAACCATACTTATCTTGTTTACCTCTACAGCCAAGGAGGAGGAGAAGAAAGAGGAGAAGAAGGAAGAGTCTGAGGAGTCCGACGATGACATGGGCTTCGGTCTCTTTGATTAAAACGGCTGTTTTTTAAGAAAACACAATAAAACCACAAAAATGACTTCTGCCTTGTCTGACTTCTTTTGTTCTCCTCCATGATATAGTCTCTGGTACAGTCACAAACATCACCTGTCACTTCTAAGAAATGTTTTAACGTTGCAGCTACAATAGATAGAAGTGTTTCCAGTAACAGACTATAGCATATTTAATACACATTGCTGCATTTTATAACCAAGTCGCTGAGCTTTGTTAGTGGACATTAGCAGAGTGTAATTTTTGGGATTTAATGCACAGCAGCAAATAGCATTGGGACATTGGTATTTTGTAATTTCTTTTTTTTTTTTTAACTGATAATACTTAATCATTCTTCATGTGTTTTGTCCACCTGTCTGTAAGACAATAATAAAGGCAGTAAGTCTTTTGTATTGAGTTGGAGACCAAATGTATAAAACGACATTGGTGTGTGTGTGTGGGGGGGGGGGTCTTAACCCAAATACACATGTATCTGCTGTTCCCACCATCAATTCTGATACTTTTATTAAACTGGAAAAGTTTTTATTTGAGTTGAAGTTACTAGACTTAACGATGGATGTATTATAAGAACTGGATACCGTGGTACTTGACGGATGGTCTGCCTCTAACGGTCGTTAACGTACCGCGGTGAACTTCGGTGAACTTCGGTGAACTTCGGCTAACGGCCCCGAAAGAATCTTGCGTGACGAGGACTGACGTGTTTTGCTCACTAGCTTTTCCTCTTGCCTGACGTTACTAGAGGTTTGAGCTCCTGGAAGCTAACGTTAACGCTAATGTTTTAAAATCTCAAATTAATTGAACTGATGTATGCCGCCTAGCCATACGATATATCGATTAGAGATATCCTACGTGTATTGACGTTGTTATCAAGAGTTTCTTTGACGGTGTAGTGTAAGTACAGGTTTCCGTAGTGTAGTGGTTATCACGTTCGCCTCACACGCGAAAGGTCCCCGGTTCGAAACCGGGCGGAAACATGTTTTCATATTTTTCATTCATAACTTTACTCTAAAACGCAAGAACGAACATAGGAAAAAGTGCCATGTATCCTAGATAAGTGCTAAATCCAACTAGCAGGCTGCTCCTCTCCGCATCTGTTGACAGTGACCTATGTGTACAATCTACAGTCTATGTTACAGAATTTATGAGTTAAGCTTCCCTTCAGACCACATAAACCAGTTTATGTTTTTAAGCTCCAAATGTGAAATTTGCTCGGAACTTTTTGGATTCATACGTTCAAATGATTGATGTTAGCAAAACACTCATAATTCACCTGTTAGCACATGGTGCTCATGCATGAGTGATAACGGCTCAAAAAGCAGGTGACAAAGTGACAAATTGTCGAATATGAAACAGAAAACAGAAAGAATATAGGCCTTCTACTGTTAGCAGAATACCGAAGTCTAGGCATGTCCAACTGTGTGACATTAGCCTACATTTAATAGCAGCAATTCTCATCTCCCCTCTGCACTTTTTATGTTTAGCTAACATTAATCACCCTGCCATCAACTAGAAGCAGGTTTAGCAGATAAAAAGTTTGAGTTGTGTTTGGTGCATCGAGTGAATTTCGACAATCTTAACTCAAGGTCCACTTATTAGCTTTTCGGGACCTTTCAACAGCATTTCTCTCCCTCAGTGAATGGAGTTTGCTCAGTTGTAGTAGAAGCTGAAAGCTCAAGAAAGAGCTAGTAAGAGGACTTTAAGATTTTTGTTTTGGCATACCATAAAATGTAGTGTTTTAGTCTGTATTAATAAATACCTTTTTAGCATCCCAAATAAGTAAATCTAAATTATGTCCTTTATTTAAATAATTTAAATTTGGTCATTCAAATTAACATTTACAGTCAATTAGTGCTATATATTAATCAAAGAGAAAGTCTTTGACTCTTCTCCAAGCATATTAAGATTCTGGAAAGTGATTCAACAGGTATGACAAGTTCTAACACACATATGCAGAAAACAGATATTATTAGAAAGAAAGAGTAAGATAAGGGAAAGACACTTAAAGAAACAGACTCGCAGATTATTTCTTAATGATAACAGTGTTTTATTTGCTTGGTTTAGCAACTGTACATGTGACTCCTTCCTGAGAATACTGCTCACCACCTCAGGGGAGAGGGAACAGTGGAATGGAGAGAGAATCAGAGAGGGAGGAGGGGAAGACAAGGCCGAGGGGAGGGATGGTAACAGAGGGAGGAAAAGTAGAAATGTGGGGGTGACAGAGCAGGAGAAGAGAGGGAATAAAGGTATAAATAACTCCAGTGGAGGGAGGTAGAAGGACAGGGAAGGAAAACAGGAGGATTGATGGGAGGAGAGATAAAGAGCAAATCATGTTGGACATGAACTATTTAAATAATAAACCCCATGAACAAGACCTGTGCCCCATTTTGGCCACCAACCCATACCGTAGTTTAAAAAAAACACAGTTTTGGTTGTGAGAGGGGTTTAGGATATAGATGAAACTGTAATTCGCCCCCTGATAAAGACTTACAGGTTATTATTAATGTTGAATGGCTTAATATACCCCTGAAAATCCAATTCCTGGATCAGCTAAACTGAAGGAAATTTGACAAAGTGTGTGAGCGAAAGCCTGCACTGCGTGTTGTTGAGTGAACGTTTGTGTGAAGACAAATAGGACAGAAGGAACCCACAACGTGACTGATGCAACAACACGATTCGGCTTCAATATACAAAGCAAGCAATAAAGTAACCACCATGAATTTTAAATTTTTGAAGAAACTAATGCAAAAATAACAGGCGTGCTGCTGCTAAAAAAAAAAAAAAAATCTTGAATTATTGAGTAAATCAATGTCAGAGCATTTTGAGTGAAACGTTCCTTTTTAGTCAATCGCAGTTAATTTGGCACAAGGTGACCTACTGTACAGTATAATTAGCATGTCCAATGTAACTGAAAAACCACCCTCCCTCCACCTCTCACCCCTCTCTCCCTTCACCTCCCCCCCTTGTCCATCCCTCTCCCTTATTCACTAACGATTCATGCCTCAGAAACGTGTTAAAAATATAGCTTCTTTGTATATTTACTATGTAAGTTAACTTAAAAAAAAGTGGCCTGTGACATTTAGTTTGTTCTTCAAAATGTTTCATATTTCATTTGTATGCCATCTGTTGATGCCTGAGATAAAGAGATCTAGAGAGAAGATGAAAAAAAAGATGAAAATATGACATCTATAAAGATCTGTAAATCAATCATTTTTGCCTTTACAATTTTAAAGAGGAAGACTGACAAACAGACAGAGTCAAGAGTCAAGGCTGAAAATAGTAGTAATAATAATTAATAATGATATAAAAGCATGTTTAAACAACAACATTATCATATCATCTTCATTATCCTCCTCGTTCTGGCTCTTCACTTCCAGTTGTTACATCCTGCATATGTGGGGAGTGTTAGTCATGTGTGTGTGTGTGTGTGTGTGTCAGATTCTGGTGCGTCCATTCACCAAAATATCTCTGCAGTCCTTCAAGCGAGCCTCTGAAACCTTTTTTTGATTCACTTAAAGATTAAAAAGTAGTAATGGATGATTTAAAAACAAAAAAACCCTCATCTTTGAGGATACGTGATGGGGGAGAAGAGCATTTCTCTGGGTAGAAAAAGCAAATAACGCAACAAAAGTACAAAACAACACAATATTGACCAAAACATGAGCATTGCCAGAGAGAGAAAAAAGGAAACGATGAATGTTTGAGGGAGCTGATTGTTTCAGTCAGTCATGTCTGCTGTCCATCAGTTCATTTTTTCACCTGTCCGTCACTGATATCCATCTAAATGTTCTCTTCTCTTTGTGACTGGCTGAGAGCAACTGCGCTCTCCATCTCGACAGCAACAGAACCTCCCAGCCCTGAACCCTCTGATTTGATTAAATCCTGATCATCTTGAGTCGTGATTGGTCGATGACATCCAGCAGGTTCTTGGCGTCGACTGCGAGGGCGTGAGCTGCCATTAGCATGTGTTTCTTGTAGTCCTTTTGTAAACTGTCCAGAACACAGAAAACAATTGCTGTTGTCACCACTGCTGTAAAGTTAAGTAGTAAATCATCATGGTCAATCAAACACATCCGGGGTGTTTGTACCTACCTGGTCATGACGTACTGTTGGGCCAGTTTCATCTTCGATATTAACTCGGCCAGATCTGAATTCAACAACTTCTGAGCCATCTCAATCTGTGATAATGCAAATAAGATGTCAAGATCAGAGGACACATAACAAAAAGAAGAAGAACTGAAAAGAAACTTAGAAATAAATAGAATAAAGCTCCTGGGCCACTTCAATATAAGTGGAAACACCTGTGTGGGTGTGCAGAGCCTTCAATATTGCACATTCCTAAAGTTAGGAGAGTCACAATAGACAATTAAAAAAATAATTTAAAAACTCTGTAAAACCAGAGATACTTTTGCTTCCTTTTTTAGTCCCTATACACTATATTCCTCCATAATTTAGATAATTTTTTTGCTCTTATAACAATGTTCAGGAACTGGAAGTCACATGGAGTTTACATGTTTTACTGTGAGGAACATACAGTGTAAAATGGTATGAATGTAACATTGTGCGTATTATACGACAGCTTGAGCCAGTATGGAAAAGGCAAGTGACATCTACTGTAAATATCATAGTCTATTCAAGTGAAACAATGTGTAGTATACATGTTTGCATGTATAAATGCATTTATTTTTAATAAACTTGCAATGGGACAACATAGAAAACTGTCATCACCATCAGGATTTTTGCTGTGATTTTACTCTGAGCTTTTAGTTGCATTATTCAGGGAAACTGTTTGTATTTTCAGCCTCCATTATAACATTTTAATTGTGTGTGTTTACCTCTCTGTGTGTGCTGGCTGGCAGCACAGGAAGTGTCTCATCCACTGTTGCTAGCAGAGTCCTCAGCGCCAGACCCACCTCCTACCAAACACACACACAAACGCATACATTTTTGAATCAGTCTTCAGTTAATATGCACATTTAAACCTGTTGATGATGATGGATCTTTAACTTGTGTCCAGATACTTTAAAATAAGGGACAGAAAGGTGTAGCATTATAACATTTTCTCCATGTTACAGTAAGCTAAAATAATAAGCTTCAGAGAGTGAATATTGATCCTACCTTGACCATTGGGACGTACTCCTCTGGGGCTGCAGGCTGAATCCTGTTGGACATCTCAATCACAGCTTTAACCAATCCTGTCACATTCTCATACACTTTGTCGTTGGAACGATCCAAGTTGGCGGTGGGGGGCGGGCTGATCTCCTGAGGCTGCAACTGGACCAATGAGGAAAGTACGACCGTTACATTGAGCCACTAAAACCAGAAATTGTATACGTTTTTTAACTAAATCGTATGAAAAGAGTGTATTAAATGAATTCCGTTTAGAAATTGTATTATGAGTTAAATTTGAATTCTAAAAGAAAAGCTCTTTCTGCTACCAGGGTCAATATAGATGACTGTAGTTAGACTGACACAACACTAGGAGGCGGTATCTGACTAGATTTACACACTCATACTCTCACACTTGTTATTTCTGTCTACATGCATTTCTACCTACACACTAGATACCTTGACTTCTGTCAGGTTGTTAGCACGGTGTGATGGAGGGACAGACAGGGTCAGTTCAACCTGCATTAAGCAATTGTTTTATACTAATGTTGTGTAATGTGAAAAGGGTTGCTCATGAACCAATACCCAACTCAGAAGCTCTATGTATCTGCTATATGTTTAAGATCATTTTTGCAAACAAAAAGATTAACTTGCATCTTTAACAACTTGATTAAGTTGTTGACACATATCAGAGTTAGTTCTTGCTTTTGTCTTTCTGGGCCCTAGAGGTAAAAAATCCCTTAATGCAAGTTTAATTAATGTTCACAAAACTATCCAGCTGATTCGATTTTGTTTAAGCTACAAAACCTTTTTTGTAAATGGTGTAGTGCAGCCATTAATGTGGGGACGTAATTAAAGCACGGCTAAAGTGATTTGTAGGCCACCCCTTTAATGAGAAAGAGCTCAGCAGAGGGGTGGATTTAAATGGAAAATTGCCTTAAGCCACAATTTAGCTTTTGTGCATTAAATATTGGCTTGTTAATGAGATACAGTCCCTCTATCAGTCAGAAACAATACACTAAAGTTTCTGTAAAATGTTAAAGACAAACATATCCCACAGCTTCTCCTGTGAAGATCTCGAGTCACAGGAACAACATGAAACTAATGTAGATTTTGGGTGGCTGTTTCTTCTACACCAAACCTATAACCAGTTAATGATTGGAACTACGTTAACTACATTCATTTAACTATATTTAACATTTAAAAGAATGCAATGGAAGACATACAGTGATCAGTTTACAATGCTCCTATTGATCTAAGTAAAACCACTACAGTGACTTTTACACTTTGGTTTTATTTTTCTTTACCAGTGATATTCTTCACAACACAATGTCTATGGCTACTATAAGCCTAAAGCCAGCTTTTTAACATGTGATTAGTAGTATCCATTACTTTGCTGATGATTATGAGATGCATTTGAAAGCCCCAGTTGAGATTATTTTGTCGCAAATACTGTTTTGAAGTTAAGAATCAACTTCCATTCGCAAATGTTTTGTTTGACATGCCAACATTTTGTTCTGTCTCTGGTAAAGAAAAATAACTTGAGTACAATTCAGACAGCTTCAGAAAGCTTCTCTGCACATGATAATGATGGTAACTATTAGCTAACTAACTCTACAGTGATGACAGACACACACACAAAGATCAGCTTACCCTCCACGGCTATGGGGAGGTTGAGGAGATGGGAGGGAGGTGTGGTTGGGTGGATGGGGCGTTTGACAGGGGAAAGGGTTGAAGGTGATTGGGGTGTGCAGGTTGTGAAGAGAGGGGGAAGGGTTTGACAGATTGATTGGTGGATAAATGGATGCAGAGTAACGGGTCAGAAAAAGCCGGATGAGGAATAACAAGGTGGCAGGGTGTTAAAGGGAAAGAAATAAATGAGAGGGGGAGAAGGAGTGAAGGGGGAGAGAAGAGGGACAGCGCATTAGGCCAAAGCCAACCACAGGCAGCACAGCATGCAACCCATCAATGCCAAATAGTGTTGAAGTCAACTCAAAAACAATATGCTAGAATAGAAATGTCCAAACCAAGCATGCAAGATTAACTCAATAAAATACAGAACTGCCAGACTTCCATCAGTGAAAGAGGCTAAATAAGCTCATTTGCATATATACCTTGACCCCCTCGTTGTAGCTGTCCACGGGGCAGAGACTGGCCAGGTTGCTTAGGTGAGCAGGAGCTCCGGGGCGGGGTGGTTTCTTAGGAGGAGCCACATGTTCTGAAAAAAAAAAAAAAAAGGACTTTGATATTATCATCTGTGTGTAGTATGCTAGCATGCTAAGTAATACTAGTATCATCAGTAAGGAGTTTATAGTAAGTATGATGCATGCTAACAGGTACTTCATGCTGTGGTTGAAAGTACGTGACTACGTATATTTACTCAAGTACGATACTTCCATTTAACGCTACTTTAAACTTCTACGATTTAACATAGAAAACATGTGATCAGTATCCAAACTAGTTAACATAAGCATCATTTTATTGTTGTAGCAGGTTGAGGTACAGCTAATTTTAACACATCAATAATAACACTCCAATAATATAATATAGTAGCTACAGTAATTGATATTATAATATTATCTCTGAAAAGGGCAGTTCTGTACAATGACTACTTTTACTTTTGATACTTTAAGGACATTTTGCTGATATCACTTCTGTACTTTTACATTTATTTTAACTGTATTTTGTTTTTACAGTGTCTGATCACTTCTTTTACTTAAGTATGTCGGTATGCTCGTTCTCTCACCTGGTTTCCCTACAGGCTGGTAGATATGTTGGCTTCCACCCTGCGCAGAGACAAACACACACACCAGGTTAATGCTAGGCAAACCTTCAGTTAACCACATAAATATAAATAATCATTAAAGGAGACAAACTCTTTGAATAAGAGGATAGACTTCGCTAAAAAGTGAATGTAGTGCTGATTTCACATTTCCCACCAGCAATGTCACCACTCAGCTACAGCTACAGTTGATACAGTGTGGAGATGATGAGGTTAATGCTGAGAATTGGCCTTAGCTTTAGGATATTATAACACACATTTACAGTAAACTGGGACTGTGCAGTGCTTCTGGGTTTAAAGCTCCCATGAGCCCTCTGTGGTCATGTGGTTGGTGTGTAGGCAGTACCCTCCCTGGCACACAGACAGAAATACTTTCTCTCTTTCTCCCAGCCTCTGCACTTCCTCTGTCTGTCTGTCTGTCTGTCTGTCAGTAGGACTGAAATCTTTCTCCTCTTTGGTATAATCGGTTACTTTTCTCCTCCATGTTCCTTGCTTCCTGTCTTTTCAGCATTTCTCCAGTTACACTTTGACTGTTTCACCTTTGCATTCTTCTCTCCATCGGTGCGTGGAGCTCAACAAAAGTAACTCACTAACGGGTAAACAACCTATTTTCAATGTAAGTACACACACACACACACACACACACACACACACACACACACACACACAGTGACTGACCGGGGCTTGTAGCGTGCCGTCCTCTCTGTCGATGCTTCCTCTGCTGTTTCTGGACTCTGTCTTCTGCAGGGAAGAGACAGAAAGACCCATTTAATTGATAAATTTGGAATATAAAAAACACAAGTAAGCATGTGATTCAAAGCAATTTCAATTAGTGTAAAACATTTAATGCAAGTTGTTCCAGGTAGTTCTAGTTTATATAAATAAAATAAAGTAAAACATACAGGAACACATGGTGACTACGGCTCTGATCCCAAATCCTTAAAGTCCTTAAAATACTCACTTTAAAAAAGCATGGGGCATTCACAATCAAAACAAAAAATATGAAAAACCAAACACAATCAGTAAACAGTTTGACAGTCACATGCAGGTTACAGAAATAAAAAGACTATGCAAAGCAGCTAATAGTTATCTTTTCCAAACCAAACACATTTCAACAGAAAAATGTATAATTGAAATTCCACCAATGACTACAACCTGCAGCAGTTATTTTTCCATCAACACTGCCTCAAAAAGTGAACATCATCATCATCAAGTCAGTGAGGAAGAAGAGCAGCAGATAAACACAATTTCACACAGATAACGTCATGACAGCAGAGTCTACAGAGAAAACAGTAACCAAAACCAAGTATGACTCCAACTCCCTCTCTCTTTCTGTTTCAGTACCGTTTTGGTGAAGCACGCCTTGAAGAGATGCATCCTGGGAGAACAGAGGCTGAAGAAGACGGGAGGAGGAAAGCAGAGAGTGGAGGCCATCGAAAGAAGGGCAGAGATGGGGACAGAAAGTATGAGAGGAAGCGAGATGGAGGCTTAAGACATAGAGAGAGAAAGACTGATAAAGAAAATCATAAAGGGAAGGACAGAGAGACCAGAGAAACTGGGAGAGAGAGAGAGAGGAAACTAAGAACGTGGAAGATGGTGGGGAGAGAAATAAACTGAGAAAGACAGAAAAATTGAGTCAGAGAAGAATGGAGGGGGAGGAAAAGATAGACAGAGAAAGAGAGAAAGTTTTTCCAGAGGAGGAAAAGCTCCACTGAGCCACAGAGACAAAATCCTGCAGAGAAAAGATCCAACCGCCTCAAACTCTCCTCTCTGTTTCTCTCCCTCAGTCTGTTCCTCCCTCCCACTTTTTCCATCTCTCTGCATCTCCCTCTGTTGCCCTCTCTCTCTCTCTGATGGGTGACTCCTTGTTCGTTCCACCCTCTCCACGGCTCTTGCCAATCCCACTTCCTTTCTCCCTCCTTCTGTCCTCCACTCTTGTTCCTCCTCACAAACTTCCATCTCTTTCTTTTCAGGCTGTCTCTTTTACTTTTTCTCTCTTATTGCTTTGCACTTTTATTCTCTTTCTAGAGATCCTCCTTTTAGTTTATCACAAGGTTTACTTGCATATTTCACATGTAGAACTTACTTTTCCAATTAGACAGTACTCTATAGTGGAAGGAGAAGTATTGACATTGCAAGTATTAACAGCATTACAGCATGATGCATTGCTGTGTAATGGTTGAAGTGAAGCTAATGCTAACAACTTTATAAACATTTGGGTACACTTTATATTAATGTACCTATATTAATGTACCATATCTTATAACTTTGTGGTATGCTTTGTATAAAACTCTTGTCAAAGTTACTAGTAACTACAGCTCCACTACACTAATAAATGTAGAGAAGTATAAAGTAACATATAATGGAAATAGAGTACTTAAATAAATGTACTTAGTTATTTTCCACCACTGGTATTCAAACATTCTGTTGTTAGTTAAGCGCCAAAGCCATATATTCTTCAAGATATAAGGAATGGGATCAATTAATAAGAAACAAATGCTTTCACATGGACTCTCCTGTTTTGTCTCTTTTAAGGAAGAACTTGGAAATCATTCACAGCACACGGAGCATAGATTCAATATTGTTTTACACCTGAACTTGAAGCTCATATTCAAAGTAACTTGATAAATACATCAACATCATGTAAAATTTAAAAAGTAAAAAAAAAAGCAGTTTCTATGCCATTAGCCCTCTGAAAGTTTTACAGATGTTTACATGATAAGGGGTCTGTTGAGGATTCTCTTTAAGATTCAATCAATTATGATACTAGTATACAAAAAGTGGCGATAAACTCTTTCCAGTGTTGTCAATACAGTGATAGAGCACTTAGTCAACACAAATTCCTTCAAACAAGTGATAATACAGTAGGCTACAGCTACAGAGTTCCACTCAGAGTTCATAAACCACACTGCCTTAAAAATAATCCTCTCGCAGTTTGTCTTTGTGGTTAAATCAGCTTAGTGTCATAACTGATTGTCAGTAATACTGTGCATAGTTTGCTTTTTTTTTTATAAGTATTAAAACCGTGACATTATCAGATTAGGACAAGATTAACAGACTTTGAATTCACCACACTGACTTTCTTGTTTGTATGAACAGACTTGTGGTCTTAAATTGCTGGTGCATCAGAGGGGAATGGTTGCACGTTAGTCCCTCTGCGATGTATCAAGTGTCAGGAGGCTGATAACGAGTCTTTATACTGATGGAAGAAGTCATCAAACAGCGAGATATTTTATTTATCCCTGTGAAGGAAGCTTCCTTTCACTTGTAAATTTCCATGGTCCAAGATCAGGGCCATAAAACTGCTGGGGGTGTTGTGAGCCATTTAGCAGTGAGTGCTATCTTGTGTAAACAGCAATAAAGCATAGTTTTACCAAAAGTGTGTGAAAGTGGGTGCCGCGAGGAACTGGTACATCAAGTGAACATACAGGCCAGGAAGAAAAATACTACGCCCAGGGGTTTTCAAATAACAAATAAGATATCAGCCATTAAGTCTTCCAGGTCTGTCTGGGGAGACTTCCTGTTCTGTGAAGCAAAAAATGTGCCTTTCAAATATGGCCTGCTGACCAGATTTATCACTAAGAACAATGACCGATAAAGAGAGGGGACTCTCTGTGCTTTTCCCTCTCTTTCTGTCTGTCAGCTCTCCTACACCTGGCTCAGAAATGAAAACAGCCCATCCAGGCAAGAGGAGAAACAATCTGAGCTGAAGAGAGAAGAAAAACAGACTTGTTTTGCAAAAGTAGCAATTTGGCTCCTTTTAGGGGACGTTTCATGTGTCTGATGAGATAAATCAAGCACAACTGAGCCAGTTCAAAGTTATTCTGCAGCTCATCTGGCAACAACAGTACACATTAAGATGTTTTCCATTTTATAATGTTTTTGTGCATGCTACTGGGTTTGTTTTTTTTGGTTTCACGTTTTAATATTTCAGCATAGATTGTGTTAATAACACCACGATCCACAATGACGGAAAACTGTCTTCGGCTGACCAGAGGATTCTGATTCTTGAATCTCCTTGGAAGACAACATAAACACATCTGTTCCTCTAGCATGCACGAATGCTCAATAACCAGCATCCCACAACCTCACACATATAAACAGACCAGCATGTGCAGGGTGATAGACAGCTAATGCTAGTTTGGTTGGCTGTCAAGTCAGAAAAAGTAGATCTCTTTCTAGTTAGCTACAATAGCTAATCAAGGGGGCTACTTTCTGTGTTTACTTTTAGTCAGACTCAGCGACAAGCGTTTGAAATGATTTATGTAAAATTGAAATTTGTTTGGAAAACTTTAGGGCTGCTTACCCCGATAAATTAATTTATTTGCAGAGTCGCATTTCTCTAAATCTCTCCAACAGATGTGGTGAGCGCAAAGTATTATGATGACCCATAGAAAGAATGACCTGGTTGAACCTCATAATATGGCAAACACTGAAAACAGCAGCTTATATATATATAAATATCTCTGTGTTTGTGTGTGTGTTAGTACCATGAAGCTCTCCTCCTGCTCCAGCCACCGCTGGTCGTCCTCCATCTGCTGTTGCTGCATCATCAGCCTCTCCTCCATCAGAGCGTGGCCCACACATCCACTGTCCTGCAGAAAACATGGGTGTTTAAATGTTAATTGTTGCTCTTTCAACTTTTTATTTTTATATTTTTTACATTTAGTCATACTAAATAATGAAATCCAAAAAGTACAAAATGGGATAAAGAGGTTCAGGGCAGCAACATGATCACCTCAGTCACCTTTACATGCTGACAAGTGATTGATTGAACTGTGTGATGATCTTAAATATCTAATAAAAATGATTGCAGGTATGAAGTTGCCATTTTAAACATTCTCCTCACTGCATTTACTTTATTTCCCTGAACAGAGCACTGCGGTCTGCTTAAAAAAACAACTTCACCATATGGTCGAAGTGTCAGCACCTCACTACTGTAATGTCACCCACTATGTTTAATCATAGTCATTTAAGTAAATTACAGGAACGTATATGAAAGTTAAGACCTGGGTTGTTTTAGGCTCAACTGCCAAATGGGGAAAGCCTGTTCAGCATTTTCAGTTATAGTACTTTGATGTCGTCCTTACGTTCAGGTACATTTTTTATGTGTTTTCTTGCAAAGCTGGATGCAGCTTGAAGTAAGGTGACAGGTGAAGATGTGAAAACTCTCACCACTTCATAATAGATGTAATTTCAGTGGGTTTTTCTTGTCAGATGTTCTTTATGAAACTGTTTATATACAGTGGGGCAAAAAAGTATTTAGTCAGCCACCAATTGTGCATGTTCTCCCACTTAAGAAGATGAGAGAGGCCTGTAATTTTAATCATAGGTACACTTCAACTATGAGAGACAGAATGGTGGGAAAGAATCCAGGAAATCACATTGTAGGATTTTTAATGAATTAATTGGTAAATTCCTCGGTAAAATAAGTATTTGGTCACCTACAAACAAGCAAGATTTCTGGCTCTCACAGACCTGTAACTTCTTCTTTAAGAGGTTCCTCTGTCCTCCACTCGTTACCTGTATTAATGGCAACTGTTTGAACTCGTTATCAGTATAAAAGATACCTGTCCACAACCTCAAACAGTCAGACTCCAAACTCCACTATGGCCAAGACCAAAGAGCTGTCAAAGGACACCAGAAACAAAACTGTAGACCTGCACCAGGCTGGGAAGACTGAAACAGCAATAGGTAAGCAGCTTGGTGTGAAGAAATCAACTGTGGGAGCAATTATTAGAAAATGGAAGACATACAAGACCACTGATCATCTCCCTCGATCTGGGGCTCCACGCAAGATCTCACCCTGTGGGGTCAAAATGATCACGAGAATGGTGAGCAAAAATCCCAGAACCACACGGGGGGACCTAGTGAATGACCTGCAGAGAGCTGGGACCAAAGTAACAAAGGCTACCATCAGTAACACACTACGCCGCCAGGGACTCAAATCCTGCAGTGCCAGACGTGTCCCCCTGCTTAAGCCAGTACATGTCCAGGCCCGTCTGAAGTTTGCTAGAGAGCATTTGGATGATCCAGAAGAGGATTGGGAGAATGTCATATGGTCAGATGAAACCAAAATAGAACTTTTTGGTAAAAACTCAACTTGTCGTGTTTGGAGGAGAAAGAATGCTGAGTTGCATCCAAAGAACACCATACCTACTGTGAAGCATGGGGGTGGAAACATCATGCTTTGGGGCTGTTTTTCTGCAAAGGGACCAGGACGACTGATCCGTGTAAAGGAAAGAATGAATGGGGCCATGTATCGTGAGATTTTGAGTGAAAACCTCCTTCCATCAGCAAGGGCATTGAAGATGAAACGTGGCTGGGTCTTTCAGCATGACAATGATCCCAAACACACCGCCCGGGCAACGAAGGAGTGGCTTCGTAAGAAGCATTTCAAGGTCCTGGAGTGGCCTAGCCAGTCTCCAGATCTCAACCCCATAGAAAATCTTTGGAGGGAGTTGAAAGTCCGTGTTGCCCAGCGACAGCCCCAAAACATCACTGCTCTAGAGGAGATCTGCATGGAGGAATGGGCCAAAATACCAGCAACAGTGTGTGAAAACCTTGTGAAGACTTACAGAAAACGTTTGACCTCTGTCATTGCCAACAAAGGGTATATAACAAAGTATTGAGATGAACTTTTGTTATTGACCAAATACTTATTTTCCACCATAATTTGCAAATAAATTCTTTAAAAATCAGACAATGTGATTTTCTGGATTTTTTTTTCTCATTTTGTCTCTCATAGTTGAGGTATACCTATGATGAAAATTACAGGCCTCTCATCTTTTTAAGTGGGAGAACTTGCACAATTGGTGGCTGACTAAATACTTTTTTGCCCCACTGTATGTGTGTGTGCGAGTGCGTGCCTCCATGTTAGGGCTCCACAGTGCAGTGTGTTCAGGTCTGTGTTGATTCCAGGAATCAGTGGGAGGGTAGCTGCCTCCTACTCCTCCTACACCACCATGGGCTGATGGCTGGAGTGAGACAGAAAGAGACAGACAGAGACAGAGAGAAAAAATGGTTAATAATGGAAAGAAGAATCAACTTTTTCCATACTTGTTTTTGCTTGCTATTTCTACAACAGGACACAAGACCAAATTCTAAAGAATTCTTATGAGTATATGAACAATAAGCAAATATATCAACTGACCAGGCCACGGCTCCAACTATTTACCTTTTGTCAAATGTAACTATAACTTAGTTAGTTCCTAGCTTGTTAGTGTCATTTTTCAGCTCCAAAAATGTTGTTGGGACGTGAACTGAATGCAATAAAACAAAAGAATTGAGAACATTTTTGAAATGCATAAAAACATGTACAGTAAAAGTATACACATGAAGGTTACAAGAGTGTAAGTTGACTGATATTTCCTTAGAGAATATATCAAACTGCCAAATTACAAACAGACTCATAGAGAGGCTCTCTAAATCAGATTGAATAATCAAGGAATCATTATAAAATAATAATAAATACTAATCCTATTAACACTTGAGGTAAGCACTGTTAATAATAACAAGCCATGATTTGGCACGAGGAGTTTTTGTACAGCACTTCAGTTGCTCTCAGTCTGCTGTGTAATACACGCTACCGAAATATATAGATGTTATTCTTACTTGTGATATAATCAACTTTGACTTAAATAGCAGTTAAAATTATGCACTCCTTATAAGGACGAGAGAGAGAGAGAGAGCACGAGCTGCCATAAGAGCTAGAGAGTGGCTTTGATTTGTGTGTGTGTGTGTGTGTGTGTGTGTGTGTGTGTGTGTGTGTGTGTGTCTGTGTGTGTGTGTGTGTGTGTGTGTGTGTGTGGCTTTTAGAGCTACAGGAAATGCCTGCTGTCTGCTCGGTTTATGAGAGAAATAACTGCACTGAAAGTCACTGCACTCTCGTTTTCTCTGCCTTCACATTTCTCTTTCTGACTTTGACACATGCAGCACACGCCTGCTGTCTTCGGAGTTAACTCAGACTAAATACTCAGTTTACTGGGGTGGCCTTTCTTGTGATAACAGTGCACAAGTTGGACATTTGAGGCCGAGATCATTTTGATAGTTAAAAGGATGCTTTATAGAACCTGACAAAAGATGATTCCAATATTGTGGAACGAAAATGTATTGGTATGTTTTTAAGATTTGTGATTAATGCACCTTTCTTGAAAACAGCATTCCTACAAAGTTTTGATTTAATACTCCTTGCACTTTTTCCAGACTTTAACTTCTTCACAAGGTTTAAGGATCTTAGTCAGTGTTAAGTTTAGTTTTGTGCAGATTGCCACACTGCCCAGCCTCTAACGATAATCTTATGTATTAAATACATAAGATAAAAAAACAAGATAATTTTTTATAATTTTTCAATATTTAACAATAATCTTGTTTAGTTAATCTACATACTTTTTCATAACCTTTAAATGGCCAAATTTTCTATTCATATATTTTTCCAGACCTTTGTGGGAACTCAAGTAAGTTAAGTAGAACAACAAACAATGAGAAAGATTTTGACTTTTCTTAAACATTACGTTGCCTAGGTGGCTCTCTTAACAACTGTCAGTTAACATCAAGCAATAGATTTTGTTGATAAAGAGAAGAAAAACACACTTTGCACAGCTAAAGGGAAACTGCAGGATGAAGTCAGAGAAAAAAAAAACCACATGTGCAAGTGTTTGCGGTAGTGAACACACAACCTATAAAAATATTTGCTCAAGGATCTCAAATTAACGCTGATGAGATCAGCATGTTTCACTCATAGTTCTATGAGTTGAGTGTGCCGTCACTACCACAAACATTTTTGTTATCTATTCCTGACACTGTATATCTTTCTTAAATGAGTATCTGTGGTGTTTTCCTTGCTAACTGTTTCTGAATATGTGTTTGTTCTTAAAGATTCCTGCAAGACTTTATAGAGTCATAAATTCCCCCATCTTCCTCTCTCTACTCCGGCACACTGCTGCTGTTTCCTTTCCACCTAAAACCTCTGGAAGTCAGAGGAAAACACTGCTGCAGCCACGATGGACGAAAGAGAACAGAGGATCACAGTTTTCTCACTACGGGAGCTGTGTGTTTGTGTGTGTGTGTTTGCCGTACCGAGAAGTGGTTGAGTTGGGGCCCGGAGAAGAAACCTTCACTGGAACGAGGACTGGGGTAACCTGGTCTGCTGGGCTACAGACAGAAAGATAACAGTTTGTTTCCGTTTATCAGCCATGCCAAACACAGAGAGAAGTGAGTCAGTAAGACAATCACTCAGTCTTACTTTAGGCGGTGCTTCATCAGACCCTCCAGAGTCCCAAGACACGGTGACTTGTCGCCTCATCTCCATTCGAAGTCTCTCCTCTTGTTGAAGCTTCTCTTCCTCCAGTATGGTGCTACAAACGTTACACACAAAGGACTCATCTTAATAAGTGGTTTTTCTGCTTCATCTTAGTAGGTGGTGGACCAATAGGAACTAATTTACTTCCAACATGTTTATTTTTCTCAGTACAGGAAAATAAATCAAGCAGGTCTTTCTTTGACGAAAAGTCGGGAAAACTAGACACATCATCTTTATGATTGGAGGAAATTAGATCCCCGGTGGAAAATTCTTCTTCATTGAGAGAAAAACTAGCTCCAACACCAAAATGATAGAGGCTACTGTGATTTGTTTATGGTATACACACCAAGATAACAAAATTCGGGCTGGACAAAATTCATGTAACAGTCAAAATAATCTCTTAATGTATGAAAAATCATTATTCATCAAATTAAAACAAAGTTTAATTTTAATTTAGTTTTTAACTTTAATCCATATTTGCTTTTAATCTTTAATTTTTTATCAACAGAATTAGTTTATTAATCACCATTTATCCAATTATAACACAATTAATACAATACATTATATAGGATATGGATATTTACTGCGCAGTTCTGATTACCTTAAATAAGACAATGATGTATTAATATGTAAAAATATTACACAGCAACATCACAAACACTGGAAATCATAGCACCATTCAGAACGGACATGAGCTCATTAGTAAAGTATTACTACAGTAATAGTATAATTGGTGTAATTAATATTTCAAACATGACAACACGCAAGCACTTGTAGGCACAAACTGACAAAAACATATTACCTGAGTTGTGTTTTGAGTTCGGTGAATCGCGGCCGCTTGCTGGGGTCATAAGACCAACATTTGGTCATCAAACTGTAGAGGGTGGGCGGGCACTGAGGAGGCATAGCCAATCGCTCGCCGTTCTCTATCCTGCCAATCACGTCATTGTTCTTCACCCCCTGGAAGGGCTTGATGCCGAACATCAAGATCTCCCACATACACACACCTACAGAGAGACCGAGGAACAAGCAGACATGGTTCTTTAGGACTGAAAATTATTGACACACACAAATGTCACAAATGTCAGACACAGACGGTCAGACGATGTACTGTAATTATATTTTTCCTGCAACAGCAACTAACACAACACACGCATGAATGATCATAGCTCACCAAACATCCAGACATCACTGGCAGAGGTGAATCTTCTGAAGTTGATAGATTCGGGAGCCATCCATTTGATAGGAAGTTTACCTTTAGAAGCTGAGACAAAGACAAACACAGATACATTAAAATGACCTAAAAAGTACAGAATGATTTTTATAACTAAATTAAATTTGTAACTCCGTCATCTAAATTTTGCAGTCACTCCGAGGGTTAGAGACCAGAAGAAGACACTGGTGTGCAATAGATGACTTCAGTCAAGATAAGCTGCAGTACCCTGATGTAACCTGTTGATGGTGGTAAAGTACTGGCAACCAGAAGAGTTGGTCATATACACAAAACTAGATGTGTTACTGGGACAACAAACTGTTCTGAGATCAGCACAGAAAACTAACCAACAGCAGGAGGCTGCAGGGAAACAGTTTAACAGTGTGGAGGGTTAGGACATTTAAAACGGTCTTGGATACATTTAAAATATTAGTGAATGAATGTTCTGTGTCATAACACAAGACAAAGCTGTGTATGAGTGTATTGGTTTCAGTGGGCAGGTGTTTGTGTATCATTACCTTTGTAGTAAGAGCTGTCCTCCATGTATCGTGACAGACCAAAGTCTCCGAGCATCACACAGTCGACTGAAGAGACCAACACATTGCGCGCTGCTATGTCCCTGTAAGTCAATAATGGCTGTCATTAGGCCTGAAGCATAGATGTTATTAGTCGTTTCACAGATGCAAAATATCTATCAAACAGCATGAGAGATGAAACAAACACGGCTGTCTGAAAACCGCTCTATATTTGCTGCAGAGTGCACTATACTGTATGTACTTTGTCACTTTATTTCAGTGTCTGAGTTCTAAAAGTAAACGTTATGAAGCTTATAGTACCCTAAAACACTCGTACAACAGAACAAAACATGTAGTGTCCGTAACATGAACGCTACCTCCTGCTAAAAATCCCACAATGCAATACTTTGCCTTTGACAGATGTGATAATTACAGTTACGTAACACTGCACTTGCCAGTGATGATGTCATAAAAAAAGAAACATGACATTATTATTATTTATTTTAAGATTACATTAGAAATCAAAACTCTCAGAACAGTCCTGGTTAATCAGTTTGGACTTTGGACTATATATCTGGTATGATCATAATAATGTGAATCCAGTACATGCAATCATATGCCCACAGTTATTCCTCAGTCGGTCTATCTAATCTTCTGTGTGTGTGTGTGTGTGTACCTGTGTACAAAGCGTTTACTCTCCAGATACGCCAGTGCTGTGCTGAGCTGGTAGGCAAACAGAATGAGAGTGGCCAAATCCAAATTGTACTTCCTCACCTGAAGGAACGAACGCAACTGTAGACAGAAAAACAGGGATGGGGTAATGATAGAGAAATAGTTTTATATAGTGTATTTATAGAACAATGGCAGATACTATGTCAATGTGTGTCACCATTTTTAATGACAAAAAGTGAAAATATCTCACACTGATAATAGTCTGTCAGCAAAAACCTTACCTAAACAGTGGATTTAGGTTTTTCTAAATATAAGGGCTTTTCCTGGGCACCTACCATCATGATTTACACTCAACAGTTTGCTTTGTATGCTGACAGGAAGTGACACACACTCTACTCTGTGTGAACGGCCCGTTATCCACACGGCAGCAGGCGTACCTCTCCGAGAGTACAGAGCTCCATGATGATCCACACAGGGTTTTCTGTGATCACTCCGATCAGCTTCACGATGTGAGGGTGGTCAAACTGACGCATGGTCACTGCGAGCGAAACGAGGAAATGAGTCACTGTTTGCTAATAAGTCAAGTTGATACAAACTCGCACACAAAAAACACAGGGTGGTCTTACATGCTTCTTGTAGGAACTTTTCTCTGACGCTGTCTGATGTACAGTTCTTACAGGTCTTAATGGCAACAGGTAGAGCTGGTTTGTCCTGCAGAATACGCCGTACAACAAGTCACAAGTTAGCAGATTAGTGATAATAAAGCAACACAAAAGAAGGATTTTTTTATATGCATATACAGCATTAGTAATTCAATATGTTCAGTTTGTAGTATCATCAAGTAATCTGCTCTTTATACTTGTTGTTAGAGTGCAGACTTCAGAATACTTTTTTTAAATCAAAATTATTTGTTTTAGGTTGAATAATAGAGTAACTACCAGACAGAAGGACATGAAAGTCACTTTAGTTTTCTGTGACTGACAACCATCTTGTATGCCATTACCTTAAAGAACTTAAGCTATGCTTTATTTGCGCCTTCTATTTGTCCTACATATGTCTTTGTGTGTGTGTTTCCACATACCGGGCTGTTATAGACTCCTTGGTGCACATCTCCAAACTGCCCCTCTCCTATGCAGCGGCCTAACTCTATCCTGTCCCTCTGGATCTCATAATCCCGCGCTGAGAAGAGAGGAGGAGAAAAGAAAAGAAGTGGAAATAGTGAGATAGGTATGTTTACCTGCTATTTTTCATACACTGGAAACACTGGAAATAGCCATTACATATGACATGATTCTCTCAGACCACATGGATGGGGCTTACCAGGGCAAGACAATTTGGATGGTATCCGGTAACTGTTTTAATCACAGAGAAGTAAGTAAAAGTATTGAGATACTTTTAAGATAAATGATGAAATATCTAACTTTCTGGCAGTCATATTATTGTCCTTTTTGGTAAACCCCACCCACTAGCATTAAGATCACACTAAAATAAGCCATTAACAAGATACAACAAAATCATTTCAACCCATGTTTATACATTCAGATTATATTCCCTTCCCCTAACACCTCTAACTAGACACACCTTGACCTGACACGCACACTGCCACACAAAATTACAAACACACCAACATACAGCAAACCCATCAGGCAAAATGTAAAACTCTGTGTTTACATGCACACCAGAGTACCATTACCATTTCCGTTTATTCCTGTGACACAGTGAAAAAGGGGGCTACAGTGAAACACATAAACAACTTGTTCTGAATAAGATTATTAATTTAGATAAACACCCGGAGTGCTCTGTGCATGTAAACATCAAGAGCCCATTTCTAACACACTTTGCAAAGCAGAGAAGAACGCCTGGGCCTGGAGGAAGGTCTTTTTAGTGAAATATTCTGATATAAACTGATGCACTGGATCTGAAGTGTATTCGATATGGTCTGTGTGTGCAGTCACCTTTTTATATTCAGTGAGTATGTCCAAAAGAATTTGAATGAAAGCGGTTGTTTTTGCAACTGACATCCACATGCAGTGACATTTGAACTTTTTATCAATATTTCCGCTTTGTTAAAAAGGTTATGATGTCAGCTGCCAACCATCTGCAGTAAAAATGGGCTAAATACTGAGTTCAAGAGGTTTATGACCATCAGGAACTTATCCTGTGAAAGCTTACTAATCTGTTGGGCTAAACAAAGTTTGGCTATTTGACTCAACCAACAGATAAACACAGTAAGATCACAAATACGAACAGCGTAACCAAAACAAATTCTAAGGAAGTTTACTGCAATTAATTCATACTGCAGTTTGCTTGCAGGAAACTATTAACTGCTTCAAACAGAAAAGAACCCACAGATGACTGAAAAAAAAAAAATAATAATAATGCGACCATGATAATAAATCACGATTAAGAAATACAAATGTCATAACCGACATGATGGTGAAATGAGAACCAGGCCAATAAACAAAGCAAATACTGTGACGTTGTTTAGCTCCAGAGGTCTGGGGACACTTCATCATCCCAAATTCTGTTTCAACTATTAATGAAGTAACATCTTGCATTGTTTATGGATTGGCTCTCCCTTTCATTCCCTTTCAACACCAGACCCGAATGAACTGCATTCTACAAAACACCAACAACCACAAGTCAACAACAATCTGGACACCACTAGGTATCTTGAGTCTTTGTTTTTTTCTTTGCCAGATACTTATGGTGAAAGGAACCTCCAACACTGGTTCCTAACTACTCAAAAAAGCCACGTAAATTGATAATGTTGCTCATGTAAATAAATGGGTACTGTTAGATGCAACAATTAATTTTAATGAGGAAGGCTGATGAGGCAAATCTTTACCTACGACGTAATCAAGTGTCCGGCAAAGAAAAATATCAACAAAAATATAAAATCTCAAGGCATTTCGGTAGGACAGAGTGAGAAAGAGAGACAGGGAGTTTTACCTTCAACTACTCCATAGCTGACTGTGTTGGTGATGGGAGAAAGAGGAAGAAAGAGAGATGAAGAGAGGGAGAGAGCCAGACAGTTGCTTTAAGGTTGAAAATGGCTCAGAAAACACACACACACACACACACGTATACAGACCTATTTTACTCTTTATCTGATGTTCAGTTAATAAATAAGTTAATGAATGAAAAACTGAGCTCACACTGTAACATAATGGTTAAAAGAGTAGGCTTGCTATATAGTCATTATTCTTATACAGCTTCATTTTATATGCATACAGCAGACAGTTATGACATGAACACACATACAAACTCTGGCAGTGAGTAGGAAAATATGTCTGCAGAAGGTCTGTTTAGAGGAAGTCGCAGAAAGAAGGAGACCAAAAAAAGCAAAGTGAAAGAAGGGACAAAGAAATAAAGCCAGACAGAGAAAGATAGAAAAAGACTGTGGGAGGAAAGGAGAACATAGTCCATTTTCAAAGTTGGCCACGCAATCAAATACATGAGTACTTTGTATTGGCCCAAACATCCACATCAAATGTATTGGAACAGAGGGCTAAAGCCACCATTACTCACAGGGCTATAGCCAAACTTACCAGCACATAGTTTTTTTACTAACATATGAATGACTTTGACAGATGTAATGTGAGTTCAACGAAGCAGAGTTATACAGTATGAGTTGTAGCCTCTCTGACCTCCAGCTGTTTATGTAAGACCGTGAAACTGGCCTGAATTTGATTATCCGCTACCTAACCAAATGTGGTTAAATGCAACTTCTCTGATGTTCCCAGCGCGAGTGTGTTTCTTGGAAGAGATTCACACCACGCTCAGCTGTCAGATAGCGGAGCGAAAATTAATGTTTGTTTGAGAACGTAAGCATTTGACAGAAGAATAACACTGAACCTGTTATTATATAGTTCTCTTGCTGCACTGCAACAGAAGATCATTTCTTGAGAACAAATGACTTTAGTTGGTAGATGTTAGGCGAAAGACAAGATTGAATAAGTTACTTACTGGAGGGCATGGTGTATGTGTCCTCTTCATCAACTATCTCGGCATAGTCATCAGTCTCTGTAACATTAGATACACACAAACGGTGTAAAAATGCTACAAAAGGGCATACAATACAAAGAACACACAGGCATGCATGTCTAAAATAACAAATACACAGACAAACAATGGGAAAATGTTCAGTTTACCGTGCGTCCACTACGGTATGAAGGGTCACCGCTACACACACAAACACGTGTGCAGTAAAAAACAAAACTGCACCAAAACACTACAAAATAAAGCATGAAGCTAACTCAGAGTTTCGACAACTCCTGCGCAAAGCAACACCCACTTAGCTCCTCTCTTTCTCTTTCTCTCTCCCTCTCTCTCTACACACACACACACACACACACACTTGGCGGAGAGTGTCAGCTGAGCATGTGTTGTACATATCCGTCTGTGTGAGAGCAGCTGGGCTGCAGGGAGTAACTGTGGTGGTGGTGGTGGTGGAGTGGAGGGAAAGAAAAAGAATGAGACAAAGACAGAAAGGAGAGTTCAAGAGAGACAACTAGAAAATGAAAGATAGAACAGGAAAGAGAAACCGTTTAATAAGGATGCGAGAATAAGAGAGAGGAAGAGAAAGAAATAGTGGGTCTAGCTGTTGTGTAAGCAGATGGTAGCGTTTAGGATCAAATGTGTGCAGAATCAGACAGATAAGGCAGAGAGAGGGGGAGAAGAAGAGAGCCAGCAGGAAAAAGAAAGGTTAAGATGGACCAAGTCTGTCTTAAACAGATGGTGGTGTTTAAAATAAAATCAGTGTGCAGACTCAGCTGTTGGAAACAAGAGTCGAACATCTGCTGCCTTGAATGCTACCCTCGCAGCTCTGCTCAGGATTTATCAGGCTCTGTGGGAACGTGTTCCTAAATTTATCAGAAATCCTTTTCTAAAGCCTGTGGCCGATTTTCTCGAGAAAAGCTCTGCCATCAAGAAAATCAGCCATGTAGAATAAGCTGGAGAAAGTGTTACTGGCCAGCAGTTTAGTCATTAAGGCAGGCTAAATAATACACTGGATGGTAGTAAAGGAGAAGTGAAAATTGTTTAATGCTAAAAGAAATAGTTTGACATTTTGGGAGATACATATATTCACTTTCTTTCCAATAGTTAGATGAAGAGATTGATACCACTCTCAAGTCTTAATGGTAAATATGTTAGCTTAGCATAGCATTAAGACTGGAAGCAGGGGGAAACAGCTAGACTAACTCTTTCCAAAGGTAAATCAAATCTTAAGTTCACTAATTAACATGTTATATCTTGTTTGTTTAATCATCAGACAGAACCAGGCTACCTGTTTCCCTCTGTTTCCATGAGAGTGACATGAGAGTGGTATCAATCTTTTCATCTAACTCTCAGCAAGAAAGCAAATAAGTGTTTCTCAGTGTCAAACTATTCTTTTAAGGATAAGACAAATGAAACAATGTAGGCTTTAAGGTTATAACTTTTACTCTTATTACTACTATTACTTTACCAGTACAACAGCCCATAGGAGAAGAGGCTGGAAAATGTTTAATGTTCAAACAGGCGTGACTTTTGCTAAACCATTGTTGTGCATGTTTTATGTTTTGCATGAGAGGAAAGACTTTAATGCGCCTCTAAAAATATCTTCATATGAGCTGGAATAAAAGCAACAGCTCTGCTTACTCTGTTGCTGATACTCAAATGTGTTATTATAAACAGCATAGCATTTCAGCAAGAGGTGGTTTTCGTCAGTCATGGTTTATTTGATTAAACACATTTCAGTAACATTTTACTCCTTTTTTTAATTCCAGACTGGCTTATCAATGTTTCCATACGTGCAATTATAAAATGCTTCCAGCTGATTTCAAACTGTTTCTTTAACATTTTCTAATTTGTTTGTTGCCTTTAAATCTGCAGCTTTCTTAAATGGTTTCAGTTCTATAAATTAAGATTTTTTTTTAATACACATTTGTTAGTTTGTACCGTGAAGTCCATTGTTCATATTGCTGCAAATTAGCCGTTTTAAGTTTGACTGGTCTAACTGCCTCTTTCTGCTTTTAGTGAAGGGATAATGTGTGCTATGTGTGTGTGTTAGTGTGTGTGTGTGTGATCTAGTTAGCCCATTATAGCCAGGAATGCACCCGCTCTTGAATCCAACAAACCTCTCCCAACTCCACTCTGTGTGTGCATGAATGTATGCGAGTACATGTGTGTATGATTTTGCGTGCGTGTGTGTGTGTGTGTGTGTGTGTGTGTGTGTGGAGAAAGAATGGTTTGGAGAAGTTCCCTTAAAGAGAAATACCACTTAATTTCCAAATTCAGCTTTTGCTGTGTCGCTCTTGCGGTTAAAAGCAGACATATTTCAAATTTAGAGGTAATCCACTTTAAAAAATAATCGCAAATAGACACAAACACACAAACATCTTAAAACCAAAAACAACACTAAAATAGTAAACCACTCTAGCTACTAACAGATCAAATGCATTGAAGCTAGTGGTGATTTACTCATGTTTCCAATCACTGAAACATGAGATAAACACTTAATTCTAAATTATTTCACTCACTCTATATGTACATAAAACAGCACATACACACATAGCGCCATTGTTAAAAATGTAAGAATGCATGCATAAACATCAACCCACACACCAACACACACACACACACACACACGCTACCCTTTCCCGGGAGGTTGCAGTGTGTTGGTGGAGTGAGGACTATAAAGAATTAACAGAGAGATTGATAAACAGCATAACTTTACCATCCCCGCTAAGATCTTCTGCAGGGTCCAGGAGAGCATGCAGGAAATGGGACAGCAGAGGAGGAGGAGGAGGAGAGCGTGGAGAGAGAGAAAGCAGCAAGGAGAGAGAGAGAGAGAGAGAAGCAGGAGGCAGAGCGGAGAAAAGAGAGAGAGAAAAGAGAAGCGGTTAGAGCATGAAAAGCCTTGCAACAACATGGGAGATGTTGCAGCATCTGCAAAGCCAAACACTCAGCGAGCAGTTAGTTAAGATCCAAAATATCTCCAGTGGAAAAAGTCTGAGTTAACAACTTTCATTAATGCCGTGCAGACACATGAAGGTGAAAATGAACTAGCAGCAGTACGAGAGGAAGTGTTTGAACTCCAGCATGGTTTCAAATGAAGTATGATGTCTGAGCCAAGCTGTAAATATTTGTGAGTTGGAGAATTAATGTATGGTTAGCAGACAGAAGAGTTTAACATGTGAGTTCCAGTAGTGTAACGTAAACAGTGAGCACTCATTGCTTGATCAAGGTTTCTGACATTTCTAGAAAAATATTCATTTTTCAGTAGTTTCGACTAAATTGGATAAATCTTAACCCAAACAAGGAGAGAGAGAAAATCACTCCAGGGCGTTTTAGGATACACGTTTATTCGATTTCTTGCTCAGAATTAAATGAGAAGGTCGATACCACTTTCATGTCCCTAAGGTAAATAAACAGTCTGCAGCCGGTTAGCTTAGCTTAGCATCAACACTGGAAATGGGGGCAGTGGCAATGGGAGCCTAGTTCAGTCCGAAGGTAACAAGATCAACCTACCAGCACCTCTGCTAAGCTAATCTAACCATCTCCTGGCTGTAGCTTACAAGAGTGGTGTCATTCTTCTCATCTATCTCTTAGCAAAAAAGCAGATTTCTTTGTTAACTTCGTGTTTTAAAAAGTGGTTTTACAAATAAAGCTATTATTATAAAGCTATTATTACCAGCTCAGTTGACTTAGTAGTTCACCAGTAAAATCTGAAATTCTAAAAGTAGGATGTCGACCATGCCTGCGTGCCACGTTTGGAGCATCCAGCAGAAAAGGTTTGGATCATTTGTTAAAGTTTCAACAACAAACCAGCTGCTGTCCAGATCCACGACTGTCTCTGAGCTACTGAGGAAAGCTGCCAAAGCCATAGATGGAGACACGAGTACATGTACTGACCCATTTAGTTTGTCAACCTTGCTGCAGGACACGTTATGTACAGTAGATGGGGAGCATTGTGCTGACAGGGCAGATCCCTTGAACCCAGATCTTTTAAATGCAGGAACGATCTTTCTAACCACTTGGCCACCCTGCCATGAATTAAGCTCTGCCTCTTTGAATTAACCGATATAAAACACTAAAAATAATCATTAAAATTAACCAAACTGTGACCTCAACAGCAAGGCATGTGCTGAAGTGAGACTCGAGAGAAACATTTTACTCTGTTTGTCAGTGCTGGCTACTGAATGAAAGTAAGTATTTTACAAAGAAGAAAATGGAAAATGTCTATCTTTAGTAGCACACATAAGCCTCAGGTTTTATAGAGATAACTCTCAGTTAGAAAGCACTGCACAATTCAGAGTCTTTTCCATTTGTTTCCCACTCTTATTTAAAGAGCATTGGCTTGGTTATAAGCAGGAACACACAAGCAGTTATTGTGGTTGAAGCATGTTTGTGTGTGTGTGTGTGTGTGTGTGTGTGTGTGTGTGTGTGTATGTGCGCATAAGACTGAATTAGACAAAGCAACCAGCCACTGAGGACAAAGACAGTTTAGTAGAAGAGGGCATCCTTAAAAATGAGATAGATTGTGATGCAGCAGATAAAAGTGATTAATTCACAAATCCATTTAAACTTTACATTAACAATATGGAAAAAAAATGCCAAAACTATGTCGATATTTTGAGTATATATTGTTTTAACCTTTTCTGGACCAAATGAGTGCTATAAATCAATCAAGGATGACAAGATAAACCTTCAAACAACTATGCGCATCTTATTTCAGATTTCATCAATAAGTTACTCTCTGAGGTTTTTCTGTGCACCATCTGTGTGTCCTTTCATGCAAAGTAACATTACCCAATAACCATGATCATCAAATCAGGCATTTTATTCCGCCACATCACAATTTTGTGGATACGCTCCTCCACTAACTGGCCAATGAGAGCCGAGGATACCATTGGGCGGCGAATCTGAACAGAAGACAAAGGGGAGGAGGAAACGCCGTGCCTTGGTTGGCTTAGGAGGTGTCGATGTCACTAGGTCTGCAGCCAATCAGGCAGGAAAGAAGACCAGAGTGTGAAGAAGGAAAAAACAAAAACAAAAAAACAGAGTGAATGGATGTGAGTACAGAGGGGAGATGTGAGAAAGGCCGAGGGGGAAAGGAGGAAGTAAACAAAAGAAAGCAGGAACAGAGGGGACGGGATGAGAGAGAGGGAGAGGCAGTCCCAACAGAGAGGGAAACAATGAGAGAGAGTAAACAGATGTTGGAGGAAATGGAAAGACAGAAAGAAAGACAGTAGTCGGAGCCAAGGAAGCTATCAGACTGTGTTCATCTTGCTCCTAAACCAGTCGATTTGTGAGTGTGTCTGTGTGCATGATATTTATCTTACCTGAGACAGAGATAGCTCTTACTCCACTCCTGACTGCCTCTAACTTTTTCTCATTATTGGACACTCTAGAGAAGAGGGGGGAAATGAACAAACAACAAATTAGACCACAATAACACAACAGTCAAAGAACCTAACACTCAGATACAACAAAACAAACATGCCAAGGTTAAATCGAAGCCTCTTTAAAACACACGTCTGTGATTTTTAAAGTTAGATCTCATTCAAAGAGCAGGTTGTTGAAACTGCTTCTGAAAACGATCCCTTACTGTTTCAGTTATCTCTCTGCCTTTAGCATGCGCTCTCCGTCTGTTTCATCTGAGCTCTACTACGATCTTTACATCCACAACAGGCAGAGAGAAAAAGAGAGAAACTTAGAGTGAAAGACCGAGAGAAAGAGGAGGAGACTACCCAAGTGTTTAAAAACCCTAAGTGGAAAATATTTGGCTCCTAAACTTATCTCCTTATTTGACCAGAGACAGAGAGAGAGGAGAAAAAAAAAGAGGGAGAGATATAAGTTGAAATGACCAAAAGTAAGCAAAAAGTTGCTTGTTTGAATTTCATCAACTGACAGTGAAATGTGAACACACAATGTCCAGGCCTCTACGGTCACAGATGACCAAACACAATCCAACTCCACATACCCCTAAAAGTCTTTTTTAAGGCCCTGCAGTTCTGAGCCAAAACCATAAAAAAGAATATATTAGGTTGTCCCAGTTTAGTTTTTCTGTTTTTCTAAGAGAAAAAAAAAAATGCTGGTTGAATTATGGGTAAATTTGGGCATGAAACCTTTTTTTAAATGGATTAGTCTTTTGAATTTTGATGTAATTTATTTACGGACATATTGAAATACCATGTTAATGTAACACTACAGGGCTGAAACTGCAGATTTTTTTAATCGTAGGTTAATCTGTCGATAAAATGTGTCACAAAACAGTGAAAAATGCCCATCGCAATTTCCCAGAGCCCAAGATGATGTCTTAGCTTAAAAGATATTCAATTTGTGATTATATAAAATCGAGAAAAGAAGCAAATGAGACGCAGGGAACAGTGAAATAACAATAATAATCCATTATCAAAATAGATTAAATTAATTTTCTGTCAATCGACTACTTGTTTCAGCGCCACACTTATTTCCAACACATTCCCAAGATATTAAATGAGACACACAAAACATGCAACTTGAACTTTAACAACAAAATCTTAAAAAACAATGACATCAGTACAAACTGAACCACAAAATAAATATTTGTCACCTTACTCCAGAATTAAGCCCTAACCTGACCTCTAAAACTCTCTTGTTTTTGACAGCTTGATATTTAATGGAAACCTGCTCCACAGTGTTGCACCAGCATAAAAAAGCTTTCGGCTACATTATTTACTAGAAGTACAATACTTGAACGCACACTGGCACTACTGTTATGTTGAGTATGAGTGCAAGCACTCAGAGGGGAATTCCCATTGATGGTTTTGTACATCTGATGCAGCTTCTGTAGTTCTACACTGAGCGGTACGAGCAGCTGTGCCACACTTTATCATTACTTGCATGACTTTGAGGAGACACATTTAATACTGAACAGTCTTATTTTGCGTCACCTGCAATTTGTTCCTAAATTTAATTGTCAAACTATAACACCAAGCAAGTCAAGTCAACCCTTTACTGTTATAAGCAAACACTGAGTATGATTGCGTGTTTATGTGAACTTCTAAAGATTATGTTTTGCCTCCGAAATTTCAGAATTGTGTGACAGGACTGGTAAATCACCTCACACAGCCAACATACCACCTGTGCATGAGACCGATGGGGAAATTACAGACCTGATGACTTACAGTCGTGATAAAAGCCAGTTTATAGACTTTTGTAACCTTAACTTTACTGTGAGAATACTAAGAATGAGACAGGTACTTACTTTGGGATGGAAGGAAGTGCTCTCTCTCCCTCTAGAGGACAAAAACACATATCATCAGGATCAGAATGACTAATATGAAGCACAATTATTGGATAAGACTACATACAGGATTTTATAATGTTTTATGACTCATACATGGAAGACAGGACCGTATACACAGTACTCTCCTGCATACAAACTACATCCTCATACAGCATTAGAATAGGTACATTCTAATGCTATTTTGAAGATATATAAGATGTTTTAGGAAGCTCTGCTTTCACACTTTATTTAGTCCCTGTCTGCAGTTTCTTAAAAACAATTTGATGTATTTACTATAAAGTCTGAAAAGAACATTATGACACATTATGACTCTTTAGAGAATATTGTAGGATTTATTCAGTTATCATTTTATTATTATGATGGCATATATTCTTGGGATATTGTTGATATTGATATAAACCTAATTCCTGAAGCTGAAAAATCCATAAAAGTGGTAAATTGCACTTTTATGGATTTTTCTCAAATACAAACAATGAAATTTAGATCTCATAGTTTTTCTGAAGACTTATTTTGATAGTATATTTTGGAGCACAAAAAAAGTAATCACTATAGTGTCTACTATAGGGTGTTTTAATATTTTTGCATAATCCTAAAGAGGCGGTACAGACAGAAGGGATCTACGGTGTCATACCTTTCTGAACTCTGACGATGAAGGAATGAGTTTCCATGGAGATGAGCCGACAGTAACCGTCAATCAAGTCAGCCAAGTTCTCTGCCATGGTCAGTGATGCTGTTGTAACTGTGAGAGGCTGCACACACACACACACACACAACCACACACACACACACACACACAGTGGCTGGCCTGTGACAACGAACCATTATCTCACTAGACACACACACACATACTCTTACACATGACAGCACAGTGGGGGTTTCCAGCAGCTCCTTATGCCAGGGAAAAACTCTTTCTCACAGTATTTATGTGTGTGTGTGTGTGTCAAAGTAAATCCAATACTATATAACCCAATAAAACAGAGACTGCACTCATACAGCAGCAGCTGTTACGAAACCCTCTGTGAGTAGAACCATTATGTGGAATCTATACATGGAAAACCATTAGTTAATCTCTGTGTCCATCTCAGTCACACACAGGAGGGCCAAGTAACCAAGCTGTACACCATGATGGACACAGCTTATGGTGGTTCTTTAGTATCTAATAGAGGCCAAAGCAGCCATCATATATAAACAAAAACTTACATACATAAGACCTGTTTTTAGACTCACAATTTTTCCTCAGCAATCATAAGCATAAGTAGAGATCAACATTAGTATAAAAAAACCAGACTCAAGTGCAGACAGCTGCCATCTTCTCGGATTTGTCGCTAAAAGTGTCTGCACTTGACGCGTTAACGTGTAAAATTTGGTAGTGTCAATTTAACATTCTGTTTACAGTAATACGACACATAAATATTTAGTTCTTTGTTTCAGAGTTATACATCTTGCACTCACCAGCTGGTGGAAGAAAATGACGCATTAACGCGACAGAAAATGACGCGTGATTACGGTTGGTTGTCAACTTATTACTGTTGTTAACTAATTATTCTTCCGGTTCGCACATATTTTTAGGGTCAAATGCGACTGAAATACCTGCACTGTGGAGCCCTGCATAAGACCCTGGTCTCTTGTTTAAATGAATCTTGGGAAAGGTAGAAATTCACTACCTGAATTTGAGGCAGGTTGCCATAAGGTACACACAAAAAATAGGCATGGTTTACTTCCTTAAATTCATTTTATGTACTTTTTTCATTTTTTAATTTCTGACAGGCTTTATATTGCTCTTTGTGGATGATGCACCTTATGTAAACAAATCTGCTAGTATTTGAAAATGCTGTTTACCAAGTCTGAACAGTAAATGTGTCAGGTTTACCGCTTTCTCAAATTTTGTTTATGGCACATTTTCACAGTTTAATGTGCACATTGACTAATTTTCTTATGCGTAGGTAGATTTATGTGTAGGTAGATTACATAAAAGAAGGAGCGATTGGCATTGTCTTTTTTATCATAGTTATGGAGCAGAATACCAAACGGTAATGGAGCTACATATAAATGGAAATCAGGTGACTAAAATGTCAAAGGTCATTATTTTGTTTTTTTTATGTGGTGCTTTAAAACAAAAAGTACCTGTAGAGCAAATTTCTATATCTAGACAAAGAGACAGTCAGATGGGATAGACGTACCTCAGCAGCTCCGGCTACGTTGAGCTGTAGCATCCCTTTCCTGTCCTTCTCCTCCATGGCCGAGTACTGGATGGACTGAACTTGGTTAAAGTTAGCTAGATGGGTGGGCTGGGGACAGAGAGAGTGGAAAATAAATCATGTGCTGATTCTATCCATATCCATTCGTAATCAAATGAACAAGTGACATATGTGGTTATCTTTATCTCAGGAGTCAAGCCTGTACTTTCACTTAAAGTAATTGCTTGGAAAACATTTATTTTCAAAGTTTTTTGGATGCAGAACATTACGAGCAGAGGTATGGACTCACCGTGGATCCCTTGTCAGTGAGGTAGCTGATCCCTTCCTCTGGCCCGATAGCTAACTCCACCTGGATCACCCAGCTGGACTGTTAGAGAGAAGAGGAGCGACACAAAGTTAAAGGAGGAAGAGAGTGGGAGCAAAAAGGCAAGACAGGAGGAAGTGAATAAGAAGTTGAGGAAAAGGTTTTAAAAGTAGGGAAACACAGTAGAAATTTTCATTCATTTACTCATTTGTAGCTCTTAGCATAAATCACTTTGTGGCACAGCACCACATCTTGGATACATGCAAGACCTTATGCCACCAAAAGGGGTCAACCTAACACAACTAACCAGGGCTTTCAGAGTACAACAGGACACAGCGGAGAGGAGGCAAGAGTGGAAGGAACCTACCCCAAGGGCACATTTGAAGCACTCCTTGTCGTAGCGGTAAATTGGTGCAAGTATCTCCAAGAACTTCAGGATGCACTGCTCATCGTTGAGATTGGCTACCTGCTTAAACGTCTGCTGAATCAACTTACGAAGAGTTTTAGCCTGAAGAGCGGAGAGAATTGGGAGGGAAAAGGGAAAAAAATTACACTTTATTTTAAAATATCATCTAGCTGATTGAGCAGAAAATCTGTAACTGGGAGAAGACAGTGGAGGAGGCATGATGGGATGTGTGTGCTGTGTATTTGTGTGCGTGTGTGCGTGTGCGTGTGCGTGTGTGTGTGTGTGTGTGTGTGTGGGCGCAGAGTGACAGACACTAAGAGAGGAATACATTGATTGACTAATAGGCCACTCTGGTTCCAATCAAATTGACCTCACCACTTCATTCCAGGGGCACACTAAGTTCAGATCAATATCTTAACAAAGACACATTGATGCTGTTAGTTACCACTCAATTAAACATCAAAGGCTGCCCATTCATCTGTAGTGTAACTTCTCACAAGATGTTATGCATACAGATTTTAAGTGTGTCAGTTGTGTTTTCCCTGCTGGCATCACAATCACACCTTCAGACCTGATTTTTATTTATTTTTTTATTTTTTTAGGTCCGTTATGTCACCAGAAAGACAGATGGGGAGCTTACAGAAAGAGAAAATCAATCTAGGAACATTAGTCTGCCATTTACAATCCTCTCTATACTTCTTTACTGTAGACATAAAGATGTGTAACACACACACGTCATATATAATCCTCTTCATCTGATGTATATCTAAAAACACTGTGACTTACATGAAGAGGAATTCACCCCTGACAAAATGACCTTTTAACCCCCCCCCATATGATCTTGAGCTTTTATATGCAGTATTAAGGACATTAAAATGTAGACAGATGACAGTATTATCTAAACTCCCATAAAGACTTAGTACACATACAGTACAGACAACCCCAACCTATAAATAGCTCTCCATATATAGATTAAGATAAAAGATTAGAGGAGATTTAGAAATTTAAAAAAGCATGTGTGGATTTACAGTAGGTTCACCACATTAAGGTCATTCTACACAAAATAGACCAGTTTAACAATTAAAATTACAAACAAAAAACAATCAATTTGTCAATTAATTTATCAATCAATTGATTTATTCACTTCAAATGTAACTTAAGACACAAGCAACTGACTGATCTCAGGTGAGTCTAATGAGGCCCAAATATCACATTATCAGAGGATGTACAGTTTGTATAACTCCTCTGTGTGTACTAAACTTTTAACATTTCTGAAGGCAGAATCATTCATATGATTATTAAATCTTTTTCTTCTATTATCCACTTTGTTAATCTATTTCTATTGTGCTTCTTATTATTCATTTGTAAATAAAAGCATGAATATACTACACTTTCAGCATTACAGCGCCCTGTTGCGAGCTGTGTATTCATTAAGCCTGAAGGAATCAAAAAACCTACAAACACACACGCACACACACCTACAATGTTCCTGTGTGTTCAGCCGTGTGTGTGTATGTGTGTCATTTCGACAGATGTCATAACACACGTGATTGTACTCTTGATAGGATCAGTGTGTTCATTCCTAGAATTCCACCACACACACACACGGGGATATTATCAATCTGAAGTATCCACCCTTCCTGAGAGGAAGTACTGCGAGTGGCTATCACCCTCCCCATCACCAAGCTGACGATCGCTGTAGCAACAGGACTGACCAGTCACAGACAGAACTTACACAGTATGTGTGTGTGTGTGTGTGTGTGTGTATGTGTGTGTGTGTGTGTGTGGTGTGTGTGTGTGTGTGTGTGTGTGTGTGTGTGTGTGTGTATATATATATATATATATATATATATATATATATATATATATATATATATATATATATATATATATACTATATATATATATATATATATATATATATATAATTTGGAGTTTTGTCTCACTAAGTTGCTTTTATGTCTTTACAGCAGAATAGTCCAATACTATGTTGTGTCATAGCAGCCTAACATGGTAAAACTGTTCCCATTTCAAATGTTTACATTTACTTTATCACAGAAAAGAAAACCTTCTTCAGGCACTCTAGGCAGAGCAAGGAGAGCAGTTATATTAAAAGCTTTTATTCAGTTAGTTATACACTATATTGCTTAAAACGCTGACTGGTTTCGACGGTGTTGTGTCTCGACAGTAATACTGATTTACATTTCTTCTTAAGTTCAGTTTCACTAAAACTCGCAAGATGGATCATTATTGCTGCAGAAATAACTTATTGATCACCAATCAGTGTTATCCTAGGATGCATGCACTGTTGCCCTGCCCCATTAATGAATGACTGAAATACATGTTTTTATTATTGAGTCATTAATCCTAATGATGCTCCGCCAGCACACTCTGATAAATTGTACATTACAAAAAGTACGTAACCAATGCATGAATTAAGAATGAATATGCACAGACTGTATAAACAAACCTTCCTGGCTTCTTCTCAAAGACTTTAAACAAATATTCATTATGTAAATAACACTGAAATCAGAGGAGAATATACTAATAATCCTTTTTGGTCTTTATTCCAAAGTTAGCTCAATATTAAATAGTGGGTCAAAAAATGTAATCACCTCCACATCCACACAATAGTTCAGGGTTTTGTTTGGACATTTCACTGATGACTGTGCTTTGTTCCAAATATTTCTTCAAACTAATTTCTTTGAAAAATGTAACAATAAATCTCACTGCACCAAACTGTTTTGTGCTAATGGTTTTATAAGGTTGAGAGTGATTCAGTAAGCCATCAGTCTGAGACTTTGATCTTTAAAGCCACTAAAGGTCAGTTTTACTAAACCTGCTGCCCAGCCTGTCAATATAAATGAACAGACTCTGTTCTTTATAACACTTTCACCACAGCACCACATCAGTCACTGTTTACTACCACAGCCATCTGCTCTTTGTGTGTGTGTGTGTGAGCGTGCACACATGTGCATGTGTAAGCAGAGTCCATTGAGGGTGAATAATCCCATTAAATCACTACCATTCTCTTTCACCGGAGCGAACGACGGAAACGTAAATGACAGCTGCGCTCTCTCTCCTTCTCTAACACACATCTAAGTATGTAAGAGCAGATGTGTCAAAGCAACTGTTTTCAACTGCTAATTTATGATATAATTATGCATACAAAAATACTCAAAGACAGACACAACCAACTCAACAGTGCTGCAGGTAATGATTAGTTTCATTTTAGGTTTCTTTCTCGAGTAATCGATTAATCGTTCGGTCTTCAAAATAGTAGAAAAACTAAAAAATGGGCATCGCAATTTCCTAAAGCCTAAGGTGATGTCTTCATATTGCTTTTGTGTCCTACCAACAATCAAAAACCCAAAGATATTCCTTTTACATTCTTGCATTTGAGAAGCTGGAAATGTTTGGCATTTTTGCTTGAAAAATGATTGTCAAAATAATCGACTAATTGGCTCATAGTTTTACGACTCATGATGTTAAATGTAGGTAACCGATACCTCTACTCATTCTCTTTTTGTTTTTACATTCATTTAGATGTGTTGGCCATGTATCATAAATGATCCATATATAATAAAATAAAAATAAAAATAAGCCATTCTTAAATTACATCAGTCCAGACATCTACAATCAAGTCAGATGTGCCAATTTATGGATGTTTGACTGCACGTGTGTCACTGTGTGCATCTTCACGGCTTATAAAACAGGCCTGAGGGGAGTGTGTGTGTTGTCATGTCTGACAAAGAGCAGAAAATGAGAGAAAGAGGAGAGGAGGTAAAGTTGGTAGATGGGCAGCTGATGAGGGGGGAGTCAGCAGGGCTTGACAGACGGGGGGGACTCCAGAAGGAGACGCACATTGACGCCTCCCCCTCCCTCCTCATTGTTGGAACGAGAAAGTGGGTTTAAACATGACCCGGGGGTCACACACACACGCACACACATTCAGTTTCTCTCCCTCTGCAGAGCATCTGTCTGCCCGCCTGCTGACATCAAGACCTTTTCGGGTCACTGTGCCTTTCTTTATGCACACTCACACACCCACCCACACCAAGACCCTCCCCATAAACGCGTGCCGTAAATTTATCACTGACACAGACACTGCTCATTATGCGAGCACACCCAGCCATCACATACAAACGTAAACATTTATTTAAACACTTTATTTAAAATGAGTTAATCTCCCGAATAATGTTATTAAAACTGTCAATAAAAAGGTGCTGAAGATTTGCTAACCATCAATATGAAACACATTTCAGCAGAAACCTTATTAAGCTGAGCTGTTATGTGACTAAATGGGAAAACAAAACTGTGTAAATCTAAAGTACGGTCGCCAAACTTTAGATTTTGTGATTTTGCATTCTTAGTGATTTTACCATTGACTGGATTTACATAAGAAGGGCGATATGACGGTATATACCATGCAACGGTAGAAATGTGTCCACTGGTAGAGATTTGGCAATACTGTTTCCCCCACGGGAGCTATCCCTTAGTGTCTCTGCTATTTATTATATATTGAGTGTTGACACACTCATTGAAATACAGTATATAAGTAGGTTTTCTGGTAAAAGTAACCCTTTTTCCTATTCCTTCCCTTACTCATCTCCATTCATCTCAACTTTAATGTTTAGTTGGCCAAGATTTCACTTCAATCTTGCTGAGTCTTGGACTGCTTCACACTCTGTCAGCCAGACCAGACAAGGCCTGACAACACATCAAGTAACACGTTCCAAAGATTGCCTCAGAGGAGCCTTCACTTTCACTATGAAGCTGCCCATAAAACCACAAGGTTTGGTTACTTTTGGTAACTGAGCAACTCCAGGCGAGCAGCTGGGGCGCAGTGATAGCAGCTGCTGAATGAATGAGAGCACTGTTTACTCACACGACACCAACATTTTGATCAGAAACCTTCTTATTGAACATTATTTCAAGAGGAGAAAGTGAATACAGTGTTTGTTTCAGCAACCTGACACATTGTACTTTGTGTACTCCACCTCTCTTCTGATCTCAGTTTAAAACTCATCATTCTCACCTTGACTGAATCCAACAGGTCTTTTGGGAAAAAGCGCCTCAAACCAACGTCTTTCCTGTAAAGAGAGACAGAGAGAGACACAGAAGCATGTTTATAATGCTCTAATTACACTGAGGAATGCTAACTGACAAGCACTTCTGTCTTTATCTGATCTCAGCAGATTATTTTTTCCTCCGCAGAGAAATTACCAACAACAGCTACAGACAGATACAGTTAGGCAGACAGGCAACTGAAGACAAGAAACAGAAAACAGAAACAGAAAGCTATGACTAAGTGCTCACTCCAGAGCACTACTCATCTTTTCCTAAGAGACGGCGCTAAAGAAAAACTGAGAGAGCAGAAAGAGAGAGATAGAGAGAGGCAGGGAGGAGTACAAAGGGGGAGACCACAGAGACAAAGAAAGATGTGCAGAGCTAAAAGAGGAAGCTTGCCAATGACTCAAACTCCTCTGGAGAAAAGACATGTAGAGGGGGCGGAGGAGAGAACGAGTAGAGAGAGAGAGAGTAAGGGAAAGGCTGACAGCTTACTATTTCTCCAACATAGGTCAAATATCAGAATGTGGTGTACGACGGGGTTTCAATTAAAGAGCAATTCAGATGGTGTTGAGTAAGTTGTAAATCACAGAAAAAATGCCAAAAATAAACTTTTACATGCTGCCCTGTGGTCGTCTAAACTGCTAGACTAAACTGTCTCAGTTTAAAACATTCTCCTCTATGGCAAACACATGTGCAAATACTATTATTTCGCATGGGGCTATCCATCATCATGTCTACGAAAGGACAACTTTATAAAACTTGCTGTGTGTCAGCCCCTAAAACTGCTCTCTCTCACAAAATCAAAGCCATGTCCATCACATGAGCAAAAAGAAGCAGAACAGTAAATAAAGGACTCTGAAAGATCACACAACAAGCTGACCTAAAAGAACGAGCGCTGACAAATGCCCACTGATTACACGCTTTGCATTAGCTCGCAAACCACAAGGACGGCAGCCAACTACAGCCAGCTGATCTCCAACATGCACATGCGTTCAGTGGCTGCATAAGAGGAACTAACCAGTCAGTAGTTTGTCCTCCTAAACCAAACAACAGTGTGGAACTGCAACCTACCATTTTTCACACTAATGCAAATATAGATCTGTAATTTGCAAATTATTTCCTAATAATGTCCAAGACGTGTCCTGGAAAGAACTATGTAGTTGGTACAAATTATGGGGAAAATAGAGATTTAATTGGTACACTTCCAGTTAATTAATTCCTATTAATTGCAATCATAACCTACAGTAAATTAAAGCTCTTTCCAGGAAACTTCTTGAAAATAAATGGTTCACTTGTGGTTTTTTGCTATCGGAAGAACAAAAAGAAAAAGCAGAGGTGAAAAAACTGAGAAATTAAATGTGTGAAATGACGTTTGTTGAGCTGAACAAATGAGTCTCTCCAACAATTCAAAATGGTCCACGGCCATCAATAAGGGCCAACTAGAGCCAACAGTGCAGGACACTACCCAAAGTGTATGGGCAGTGATCGACCACAAACTCTCAAAAAAAGCCCTGATGGCCAACTGTCAGCTTGGTGTATCAAAGCCTCAACAGCACTTTCCTTCTCCCTCTCCCGTTGGTTTAAAATATGCATGACACAACATCTTTTTCCAATCATCAGAGAGAGGCAGAGAGATAGAGAAAAAAAACAAAGACAAGAAGAAGACAGGAGAAAAACAGACAAAAATAGAGGACGGGGGCGTAGAGAAGACAGACAGACAGACAGACAGACAGACAGACAGACAGAGGATGAAGAGGAGAGACAAAGAGATATCAGTGGAAAGACAGTGGGCATTTTTCTCAGCTAATTGGAGAGCTCATTAGGCTGACGGGCAGAAAGAAAGACTTCATTGGAAGAGGGCAGCTCATTAGAATCAGATCACGTAAGAGCCAAGTCTCGTTAGTGCCAGAGTTAATGTTCTTCATCGACATCCATCTACCAGAGAGCCAACATAGACAGAGCAGCAAATTCCAAATAAATCCACAAAAATGAATGACTATTAAACATGGGTGATCGGGTGAGTGTTGAAAATTATAATTGTAGCTAGACTGTAGACTTTCTTCGCACCAGGAAATGTAAGAGCATGTGAAATCACAGTTGGACTGCAACAAACAGTTTCGATATTTAAATGTTCCCAGACTTTTGCCAATTCCCAAACTCTTACTGAAATCCTTTCAATTGTTTTCCACTTGTCCAGATTTCTCGGAACTGCAACACCAAAAACTGAGACACTGTTGTTTTTCTATTTCTGCTGGGCTACAAAACGTATTTCCAAGTAGATGAAGGATGTGATGTACCAGAAAGGTTGTGAGCTGGACTGAAAGTGAGTTGCTGCAGAACTTTGCTCATGAAGAAAATACTTACTCCAGTAGTTCATAGTTGGATTTCTTGTCCAGGGCGTTTCCTCTCATCTCTTTGAAGAACCTCCTGGAATTAAAACCAGCGGGACACAGAGAGAGAAAAAGGTCAGATCCATTCACTGCAGACACACCCACATTAAAGGGACTCCTTGTTAAATGTGTACCAAAAACTATTCAGGTTTAACATTTTAGCAGAGCGAGGATTTCTGGCACAGCTTCGCCTAGGTGCATGGAGAAGGGAAAAAGCAACATTTGTAGAATAAAAACCAACTTTATTACACCAACAAATTTTGGTTTGTGGCCTACATCAGGGTTCACTGTGATGACGACACAGGCTGTAAATATAATTCACTGTATGTACACAGAAAAAAAGCAGACTCAAATAAAATAGAATTACATTTAGAGGTTTTTATATTAGTATAAGAAGTAGGTGTTGGCAAGAATGATTAGTGTAGCTGAAGGGCGAACACACAAAAACAATTTAAACTGTCGAGGGTATCGCTTTAACTGCTTGTTTAGACAAAATAGATGGAATATGAGTTTGTGATTGTTTCAAAAGTGGCAAACTTTTAATCTCTGATGGGAACAAACCACCATAGATTGCAGCTTTAAGTAATTCATCAACAAAGTCCTGAAAGAGAGCCACTGTTCAGTGCTGTGAGCACGTCCTACCTGATTTCTAGACAGCCCAGTTTGAGAGCTACATCTTGTTCCACCTGATACCCGGTCTCTGTCATGTAGTCATTCTTCACCTGGGAGACACATATACACATCACAAAACCATGTGTGTTAAAACATTTATCACTGCAAACAACAAATGGCAAGCCTATCTATCTCACAAACAAATACACACACACACACACACACACACACACACACACACACACACACACGTCTTCAAGCAGTGCCATGTCACAGTGCTGGTTAGCTGCTGGCAGACAATGATATATGCTTGTGTGTCTGGGTGTGTGTTTGTACGTCTGTTTGTGTGTGTACCTGGTGGTAGAAGTAGTTGAGTGTAGGTTTGTCTTCCGTAAACTGCTGCACAAAGCCCTTTGGAAGATATCGGATCCTTAATTCATACCTACAGAGAAAAACAAGAAAGGGAGAGGGAGTGTGTTATGCAGAGCTGCACAAACATTACCATTTTTCCAACTTAAATAGCAAAAACAAGTCTTGGCCTTCTATTGTACGGCAACTTGCAGCTTCTATGTCTACTGAAAAGAAATGTTGGCATAAAGTGATATGTTTGAGTCGTCTTCTATGTGGTAAAAACATCAGAATAAGTCAGTTTAAGAAGTTACACCAAGTGGAGAGCAGAGGAGAGAAGAGGAAAGGAGAGGAAATAAGAAAGGATGTTGAATCAATTAAAGGCACAAGATTACATCAAACAAAGAGAAGACGTGAGTAAGGAGAGTGTGGTGAGCAGGAGAAAAAAAAAGCAGATTGGAGGAGGAGTGGGGAGAGAAAGAGACAGAAGGAGGTGAGGACAAAAATGATATGCAAGAATGCAAATAAGAAGACAGACTGCAAGATCAGTGGAGGGGAGACAGAGAGAGTTGTTGACTTAGACAGAAAAAGCAGGCATCTGGTTCTCTCTCCATTTATGTCCATGGTGCAAAAGGTCTCTCCCTCACAATAGCATTAGCACCAAGACCGCCACAATAAACATAATATATACCAGTGCATTAACATCCAAACTGCCAAACCAGCACAACCACACCGCACCACACGCACAAGGCCTCGGATCCATACAAAAGATGGGTCGCACTTTTTTTCATGACGTTGTTTGCAATAAATCACTTCTGCTACTTTGGTATACAATAGGGCAGACTGCTGAAGCTAGCTGCTTGAGGAGACAGTGACTTTGACTAAAGGCCAGATAAGTCATGTTTAATGTCTAGGAAACTGGTTATAAAATGTAACCTCACAGCTTTTCTCGAATGTTCTTTCATCAAGGATCTGCACGCACATGTCACAGAATCTGAAGCCAAGTTGGACTTCATTTTGTCTTTGACATCTCAATAAATAAAGCTCACCCACTGCACTGCCTAGTAACTTTTTGAGATGATGATAAACATTTTTACACCTCAGTTACATACTATCTTTGGTCTTTGCCTGCTGGCGGCCTTAATCAAGGTGTCGTCACACCAGATTTCACTCCCCATTTATTTCTATGAGAGAGAAAAGGTGAGACCTTGTTCAGGATATATTCATTGTTTATATCCTCATTTATATAACTATATGGCAAAATGTTACAAGCAGCAGAGAAGGAGGGACACTTCTTGGCTGATAAGAAGCTGTATAATTTACAACTTTGTGGACTGCTTTTGTTAGCCCGCTAGCCACGCTAATACCCGAAGTTTATGCTCACAACCCTTCCCACACTATTTCCTGTCTTCCTGCTTTTTGCCACAGCATGCAAGTAACTTTCATAGAACAAAATCTGGTCTGACAGCACCTTCATAACTCTGCCTGTTAGCCATTAAAATCGCTGCAAAACAACAGCTCTGTGTCAGACATGGGCTTTATTTGCAGCCTGAAGCAGTGGCACTGGACAAGCTTCAGCATTCTGTGTTTGAAAATCTTCGATATTTTATGTATCAAACACATTGTTCAGTAGAAGACACGTGCTCTTCTTCTCTCACCTCCACTCCTCGTTTGGTCGTGCCTGTTCGTAATTCTCTCTGACGTGGGACACACCCATATCGGGGTGGAGCCAGTGCACCTGGTCTCTGGATTGGCTGTTGCTGAGACGCAGGCCAAAGCAAGACGTCCACCGCACTTTGTGGATGTCCAGAATCTTTTGGATGATTCCCTGGAAACAAAGATTGAACAATTTTACTGTGATCTAGTTTTTTTTACTCACTCCCTCTGCACAGTTACATAAACTTTAAGTTTAAAGAATAGAAAAGGCAGTACAAATGTCATTTAGAACTGTTGTGAGACTCAACACTGATACCATTTAAGGATAAAGTACAAATTCTCCAGATATCACTCTTAGCACTGGTGTATTTGGCTACATTAAGCTAAATTAGAAAGCATTTTCCCCTTTATCTACAGTGGTACTGTCCTAGTTGTGGTGGCCCAACACATGTATATCAGTGTGCTGAGTGCTAAATAAAACAAAGATGCCCAGTGGACAAAAACAGTTAGCCAGTCTATAAAGAAGTCAGTGTGCCAACTGTGCTAATATTTATGTCTGGCATTTTGCATTAGGTCAATAAGGGCATGAATCTATGCATGTATGTGTGTGTGTGTGTAGGTGACTTGAAGCGATTTAACGTGACGTTCCCGCCCAAACAAGTGACAGACATCATACACACATGCACGATAATGCTCACAGCACCATGTGTGTTGCCATGAAAAATGCTAGGGGGTCTGACCTAGAAAGAGAGGCGAGGAGAGGAAAGGAAAAGAAGAGGAAAAGGAGAGGAGGGGAGGAGGAGATTTGTAGTGACGTATCCTGTATAAAGTTTGGATCTAAAAGCATACTGCTAAGTAAATCTACACTAGTACACACACGTACACACACACACACACACACACACACACACACACACACAGAGCGTGTGCCCTGAGGTTATATGTATTTGCTAGCAAAATATTCTCATTGCGCGAGTGTCCTTGATCAGATCAGACAGCTGGGACCTTGAGCTGAGGACAAACAGCAAATATCCATCCTTTTAAACTAGTGCTGGGGTAAACTGCAACATATAGGGGGTGGAGACAGTGTCATGAACACCAAATATTACTACTGTAAAAGCTATAATGTTCAGTTTTAGTAGAATAAGGCTGGGGATATTCTATATTTTTCTGGCTGACGACAAATTCCATGAAATATCTCAACAACTGTTGGATGGTTTGCCGTGAAATTGACAGACATTCATGTTCGCTACAGGATGAATTTGGTGATCCCCAGACATTTCATCTAGCGCAATCAATAGATCAAAAATGTAATTTATCCAGTACTTTGGTTTATGACCAAATACCACCAAAACGAATACTAATGATGGTGAACAGTATACCTGCTAAAAATCAGTATGTTAGCAATGTCATTTTGAGCATGTTAGCGTGCTGACATTAGCATTCAGCTCAAACCACCACTATGCCTCAAAATACAGCCTCAAAGATCTGCTAGCATGGCTGTAAACTCTTAGTTTTGTTTAAAAATGAAGCTCTATTGTGACCCATTTTTTAAGATTTATGTCTTCAGGGGGAACAAATGGGCTTGGGGATGAGTGCCACAGACTAACTTTTGGTTTTGGTCTTTTCATGGGATTTGTTGACAGAAAGGAAAATGTAGAACAACACCAGCCTTATCCTTTTAGCAAGTCTGTGCCAGACTGGTGTTTATTTTTAAGAGCAAAGTTTGAGCTATTTTGGATTTTATTTAATTGTAAGGTGTCCCATATGTTTTGTCACCATAAATTGGCAGGACAAAAAAAGCATGTGCCTCTTCTTACCCTGACATCGGTTGCATCGCCATATCTGATGTTGGAGGACCAGCAGCTCTGTTCAGTGTTGGTCTCAAAGTGATGGAAGACTTTAAGAACCCTGTCCACAGAGCCGGCCATGGTTCGGTCCGACCCCCCCGCGCTCAGCCGTGACTTGGCGCCTTCCAGGAGGGCATGGTTCAGGTTGGGGTCCAGGTAGGCCGTCGCCATGGTTTTCCCTGCTGACAATGCTGCTGCTGCTAGGTGTCTGTCATATTCTGGGGAGAAGAAGAGAGCGATATCAGACATCGGTGAAATGAAAAAAATAAATAGTAGAATCAGAAGAGGGAAAAGGACATTTTTTAACTTAATCTCCTATGAGAGTTTAGCCTGAAAGCAAACATTCACTACTGTCTCACATTCACATACATAGGAGAATTTTGTATTAGCACTACAACAAACTAAGAATTATTGTCATTATCAATTAATCAAGCGATTATTTTCTCAATTAATTGCTTAAACATTTATTAAATTAAATGTCAGAAAATAGTGAAAAGAAAAGCTAAGATGATGTCTTCAAATTAGGGCTGTAACTAACGTTTATTTTCATCACTGATTAATCTGCTGATTTTTATCTTGATTAATCGATTAATCATTTGGTCAATAAATATCCTAATGCCCAAGGTGACAAACTGCTCGTTTTGTGCAACCAACAGTCCAACATCCACAGATATTCAGTTTACAATGATATAAAACAGAGAAAAGCAGCAAATCTACACATTTAAGAAGGTGGAACCACCAAATGTTTGGCATTTTTGTTTTTTCCATTATATAATAGTTGGCAGTTATATTTTTGTTGATCTACTAATCCATTAATAGTTATTAATTAGTTAGTTATTAGTTTGTACAATGTAATAACGGACTGATGCTACATGTTTTCTCCTTCTCTCTGCTGTCAGTTACAGACTGATGAACTTGTGATTTTGTGGACCTGAATCCTGCTCTTGTCTTACTTGGAATGAACCTTGTACAGCAAATGTCTGTTTTGGATATGACGCTCTTTGGCAAGATGAAAAGCAAGATGAAAAACATTGAACAATGTGATACCAGAGAGAGAAATAAAGAGAGAGAGAGGTGCAGTCAGGGTCAAGGCTCAATTTGTAAGTGCATGTGTCTATAACAGAAAGAAGACAATGCACCTCAGGCTGCCGTTTTTCCTGAATAAGAAGCCATGACATTGACGCACTTCCTGGAATTTAATGGTAACTTCATCTGTGTCCTCTATGTCCGTGTGTATGAGTGTGCAAGACGTGTGTTTTTGTATGTGTATGTGTGTGTTGTTGTAATCATGACACTGTGTAGAAAAAGATACTGAGAAAAAGATACGTTTTCTTTTTCTACTTCGCTTTCCTCCTGTGCTTCTCCTCTCTCCTCCATTAAAAGGGAAATTGATATGTTGTAGCAGGTAATTACACCTGAGAGAAAGAGACGGAGAGAGCGGATACACACACACACACACTCATACACATGCACACACATAACTCAGAGGAAAGACTAAAGTTGTTGAGGGATACATCACAGTAAGATAAAAATGCACTCCCATGTTACTCTGCCAATTTCAAATGGTGATGACTTTTATATCGCCAAATCACTCCAATGGCATTCAGCACTTTAACCTGCCTCTCTTTCTCTATGTCTCTCTCTCACACACACACACACACACACACACTACTTCTGCAGAGCAACGGTAGCTTTGGCTGTACACCAAGTCAGTTCCCATGGAGTCAGATGTCACACTGTGGAGGGGCTTCATGCTACTTGTGTTTGCGTGTGTGTTTCTGTGTGTGTGTGTGTGTGTGGGTAAAGGGAGATTTCATTCATACCTCTGTCCCAACACATGGGGAAGGGGCTACAGCTACTCATCGCCATGGAAACACATGTCCGTCCCTGCCTGTGTCTGCCTGCACCGAGGACAGACAGACAGCTAGCGGTCTCACAACCACGCATCACACACACTGACACTTCTCGTGTGCAGAAGTTATATAAATAAAGACACACACCACGGTCCTGATACAACTGCAAGAACACGCCAACATAACCCAAACACTAAGACACACACGCGCGCGCGCGCGCACACACACACACACACACACACACACACACACACACACTCCGTCTCCAAGGCCGAAATCTTTGTCTCCAACTTTTGTCAACCGCTTCGTTAGCCAACAGTTACTTCCAGAGGGGTGACAGCAGGAATCCTCAAAAAGGCAAATTTTCTGGTCTGTTGACTCTTTGTATAGAGTGTGAAGAAGCTACAAAAAAGACACGAACAGGGAAAACAAAAAAAAGATTCCATCCCTTGTCTTCTTAATCTTTTCCTGTTATCCACAGTCCAGAAAGATCCCCAGAGATGTGAAGTTAGTTTCATCCACAAACTTCCCTCCTCTTCTTCTTTTTCTCTCCACTTCTAAATTACTTCTCAGTGGCCCCTCTCTGATGACAACACACTGTTTGTTTTTTGCCCTATTTCTGCCCCATGCCTGCGCTCCATAGTTACACAGTTGCCGTGGAAGAGTCAAGCGACCGTCGCTCAGGAGAGAGATTCGGGTTATTTCGCTCAGCGGAGTCCCTGTGGCTCCTAGCTCTAGCAAAAGCTCACAGACAAATCCAACTTGTAAGGTGTTGATCCAATGGAGATTCAGTTAGTTAGTGGTCACAGAGAAGGAGACACAATTGCTGTGCTCGGTGATAAAGAAAAAGAAAGTCATCTTCTTCTCTTGGAAAAAGAAAGTGAGAGAAAAATGTGAGCCAGAAAAACAAAAGGAAACAGAGACAGTGGGACAGGGAGAGAGAGAAATGCAGCAATTGTTTCAGGATGAATGAGAGGAAAAAGAGGAGAGAGCAGCGCAACTGAAAGAAAGTTGAGTGGGGAATGAGAGAGATTGGGAGAGATCTCCTGCTGGAGGAGCAGGAGGAGCTAGAAACTATTAATATGCTAATCTGGCTAGTCTCTTCTGTTCAATGAAAAAACCCTCCCACTTCTGTTTATGAAGCTGACCTCAGAACAGCCCTTATTGCTACCATTGCAAATGCAACGCAAAAGAAGAGAATAAAAATCTCTTTATTTAACTACTCAAAGATACTACCAGGCACATCTACAGTATTTCATTCACTGAAGATAAAAGCAAAAACAAACTACAGATGTAAAAAGAAAACCAGGCCAACAGTAACCACCATTACTGATCAGAAGCACAAAACCACTTTAGATCTCCATCATCACCCACTCAATATACACTCATTTAAAGCTGAATATCTCATACTGTCCACTATTTCATAATAGGCATATTCAACTCATTCAACCCACCATCCCCTGAACTCTACTCTTTCTGGCTGTCCAAAATGGACAATCTAGCCAACCCAGAAAGGGAAATTACCAGAACATGCACATGTTTCTTTCTAACAAAATATCGTGGGCAAAAAATTTATAAATAAAATGAAAAACGAGAGGAGAAGAAAAGAGCATTTCTGCCAACACAGACGTTGCCCTGGCTGTGCCCAGCATGTAAACTAGCAGCTGTTAGCAACATGCCAACCAATCCACTTCCAAACCACAAGGTCTCAATCTATCACACTTCATACTGCACATTCAAAGTCATTCAGCCTGTACTTTGAGGGTCATACTCTCTCTAGCTCTCAGAGTGCTCGAGGTGCTCCCCCGAAGGCTCATCTCCAAGGCAACGTGCCTACAATATCCTGTGAGCGAGTGGCACCTATCTCTGTGAGTGTTACTGCTGACCAGATGCCAGCCTCCATTAATCAAATGGACGTTTATACGGTTAAACATAACCTCAACTGAAGTGAACAGACTTCAACGTGTTACTGAACACACACAAATGCACACAGCAAAGTCTTAATGGCACCTTGTGTGAGGCAAGCTCAGTGCCGCGCGTGTGTGTGTGTGTGTGTGTGTGTGTGTGTGTGTGTGTGTGTGTGTGTGTGTGTGTGTGTACACGCGCGCACAACTGCACATGTGGGTTTCCTAAAATTTCTGCTCAATCTCAGGCATTAGCCATTGTTCTGGTGGGAGCAGGGGGTTTTAGTAGGGTGCACGTGTGTGTGTGTGTACTACTGAAAGCCTTTTGTCAGAGGGCCGGATGTTGCCATGAATGGGAAGCGCTCTTTTGGGACAGTGCCAAAGTCTCTCTCTCCCTCTCTCTCTTGCTCTCCATTTTATGAACACATCATTATTTTAGCAGGGAAGGGAAACACAACACCCACTACCTACTAAATGCAAATAAAAATTCAAAGATGCAGGTAAACCTCAGAGCTGTAATAGCTACTTTGATGTTTCATCAGTGAACAATAAATGTGTTCACATCCATGCCTTGAAGTTAAAATTCAAAGGCTATTTGAATTATAAACGTATTTTACCTCATAAATTTAACCTTTTTTCCTGCTTGTAATCTGCATCACTCTTCACTCCACTATTTAACTCTTATGCTGCTGACCCCTGAAATGTTGCTATACACTTTACATTCCCAGCCCATTTACTACCAAAAATTTCAACTTTATAGCCCCCACTATCAATTTTGATGTAATAAGGTTCCATTGTTCTTAACACACACACACACACACACACACACACACACATTAAAAGTGCCAAACTTTTTTTGAAATTAACTACTGTGCTGCATAAAAATCACCTAAATCAGCACACATTGATAAGTCAATAATGTTTGCAGGGTGACATGTTCTTGTGCTATATATATAATAATTTCCTAGACCTAGAGGAGGAATCATTTCCATTTCTTCCTGTGTCTGACTCAAATGATCATTGGTATCGACAGTTTAACATGATCAAATTAATAAATAGATAAATCAGTGGTCCAATGAGAAGTATCTGAGCACCACACCTGAAAGTTATCAACTAAAGCATGACAGAACAAAACATAAACTTAGAAGAAAAAAGTATTTTAATTAAGCTGACAAAACCACTGGTACACCCGCTGGAATTACCCTTAAAACATCCTGTACAACTTTTCTTCTGTATTGACAACTCCATCGTTATTCTCTTGCTTCCTCGTAGCTGGCAACGAGTATTGTGAAACACATTCACAGTGGATGATGGTAGGCTGAGAAAGTAAGAAAATGCCTGAAGAATTTATAGTTGGAGGGAGCAGAAAGCTTTAAAAAGGTGATACTCATTAAGCTGTGGATACGCTATTAATTTGTATGGCAACAGATATGTTTCAGATGAAAAGATTAATGGGAATTGCTGGACACTGGCGACTTAATTCATCTGCTATAACTGGCCAGCAAGGCCTTCTTTCAGGGCACGATGCCATGACACATAAATATGCTTCCCTGCTTATTTTATTTTGGTAAAGGAGGAATAATTACACCCTCAGGCTGTTGGGAGCTAAACTTGGACTGTCTTCAAGGAACATCTTTTGTTTCTGGTATCTACAGTGTGAAGATTACAATTAGTCACACACTCCAACTAGAGCGATGTTCACTCTCTCCCTCACCCCTGTCTGCACTAATAAAACCAACACACACACACACACAGATAGACAGTCCCCCTCTGTCTGCTTTCTCTTCTTGTTTAATTGTCTTACACTCACGTAAATATGTGCAATTAGAGTGTCTTCATATTAGCACCGACACAGATTATTAGCGCCTTGAGCTCCTGAGAATATTTCAACAGTTTACTTCTCACAAGAGGATGTCAACATACATGCACAAACAATAAAAGAACAAATACACCTATTCTCATCACACATATGCAATTTATAGGCTTTTTTCCTTCTCTTTAATCTTGACTCATGTTGCCACTTTGCCCATTTTCTGAATAAAGTAAACAATACCTACGTGGCCTACTATTTAGTGGACTACAGAGGGTCTTTAGTCCAGAGATTGATTCAGTTTTTCCTCAATATACTACAGTTTAGTGGGCAGAGTAATCATATAATCATGACACTTGTTCTTATAGTTACACTGTAATCCCTTCTAGGAAATACATACTGAAATGGAACCATTCCTCATCTTTGACAAAATAACCTTAACTCAAGGTCCACTTACTACTCTTTTCCATTTCCGAAGATTTCGACTGCATCTCACGGTCTTCATCAGCTCAGTTGTCATGGAGTTGGCTTAGTTGTCATCACATGATTTAAGTGTGGAACTTAAATTTAGTTTACAGGATGACAACGGAGCCAACTCTGTGACAACTGAGCCAAAAAAGCTAGCAAGTGGTCTCTGAGTTAAGACCGTTTTATCAAACTATCACACTAATACTCCTCATCTATTCACTATTAAGGACCCCTTGCGGTGACCTGACCACACTTGAGCTGCTACGAACTGTGTATGAGTGAGTGAAGCGGCTGAATGATCATCAGTGCTGTAGCGGGTGTGTACAAGACACGAGGGTCAGCTACTCACCTGTGTAGTAGGCAATCCTGGAAATATCTGAAAGACAAAACACAGAAATAACAGAGTTAGCTGCTTTGTTTAAGTATGAGCCACTGAATAAAGAAATCATGAGGTCAGAACTCTCATGTGTTCGCAGTTCACTTATCGAACGTGAATTGCAGAGGGGATGCCAGTGCCAGTTTGCTGCACAATACTTGTCAAATTTAATAGCTTCAATCAATATCGTGTTGACTTTTCAACAGGACGTTGATTGATTTTTAAAAAAAAATCAATATCCCATTGTTGAATGATTTACCCCCATCCGAGATATGCTGAAGCTTCACTGGTTAAAAGAGTTTATTGTTCATGGCTTCATGCTTGGCAGCTGTTACAGGGACTGGGCTTCAGGTCAGTCTACCTTCTTGCCTTTGTTTGGAGGGTAAACTACAACATGACATGCGATTGCTTGTACTCTTTAAGGATGCAGAGTTTACATGCAGTATAAAATCCAGGTTTTAAGGTTAGAACATGCTTCTCTGGCTTCTAGGAGAATGTGCAGGGGGAGTTTTCGGAGACGCTCACATGGCTGTTGTAGAACGGCTGTAATTCTGAGTATGACGTCTACGTGCTTTTTGTATTTTTCTGTTTCTGCTTGCTTGACACTGGGAGGTGAGTGCATCGGCTCCTCCCGCAACCCACAGTTACACCCTTAACATAACACCCTTCTCTACGGAAACCCCCAGAGGCATTTCAATGTATCTTCAGGGAACCACAATACTAGCCTTTGAGGGAGTGGGCTGGTCACTCTGTTTTCATATTTTTAATCTTTATATTGCAGGTGGAAATTAAAGCTTTGGCAGGACTCAGTCTGTGGTTGGTAGGAGCTCTACAGACACAGCTGACTGACGGCCAAATCTCTAAGCAAGCAAAACAACACTTCTCAAATGACTCTGCATTCAAATATTTCTCAAAATAAGCATAATTATGTTGCACAATAAATGTATATAATCAATGCCACTTTATTTTTTATGAATTACTATGCATGCTATGCGTACTACATAGGGCATGTGAAGAGAAAACGTGTTTTAACACAAAGTTGGATGTTCAAATGCTAAAAACTTGCACAAAATGCTCATTTGATTGTGAGTTGAAGTAAAAGTGGCAGTCCCGCTCTTATTATTGACTGCCTAGTCACACTGCAGTCCATCAATACTGCAGCTCCTGAACTCCCACAGGAAGCCCAGGAAAAGGAGCCTTTTTGAAAACTTGACACCCAGTTAGGGCAGTGATAGGGCTGTGTGCAGGAAAAGGTCAGGAGGATAAGTGCCTGAGTGCTTTAGACACCCTGATGTACACACACACACACACACACACACACACACACACACACACACACACACACACACACACACACACACACACACACAGTGAAATGACAGCAGGGGTTGTCAAAAAAATGATGCAATGGTAAGACGAAAACCCACAAACCAAGAGGAAATACCAGCAAGGTGACTCATGGTGTGTATATTATTGACAAACCCTTTGTAATACGAAACCAGGACCCTACAGTTAGTGTGTGTGTGTGTGTGTGTGTGTGTGTGTGTGTGTGTGTGTGTGTGAGAGAGAGAGAGAGAGAGAGAATATAGTGGTGGTGGTAATGGTAACATCATTACAGTAACAACTATTGACAATCCCCAATAACATCTTAATTGCAAATTTAACACAATATGCTCTGAGAACTCATTAACTTCCCTCTCTGCAAACACAATGTTAATGATTAGGTGATACATTTTCTGTCTGACAACTTTCCTTATGTAAATGTGTAAATGCATCCCAAGCATTGCTCAGAATACATCTAGTCAATATGTCAAATGACGCCATGACAGATAATGTTTATCTCCTATAGCAAAACTCTTTCCTATGAAACTTGGTCTGCAGTGAAGCCAGAATGCAAGTACAGTCATTCATTCTCAAAATATTCAGGCTTTTGTAAGAAGTCAACATGATGCCATGGATCACCCTTTCGATGATTAAGCCAAAGACAACCATTATAATAAATGACTAAACCATATCCTAAGTAGCTAAAATGGGCCGTGGTAAACAGATCTGGAGCTGCTTATGTCTCAAAGTGTCTATAATGACATCTACATTAGATAGATCTGAACCCTACAGACACCATCTGTCCCATGGATGTTCACTCTGACCATTTGTCTTTCCCTGTCTCTCTTGTACGAGTTTGATGCGAGTTAAGTGTTATGTAGCCTGACATCTGCAGCCAAACTGCCGCTGCTACAGTCTAGACTAAAAAACCATTGGAGACTGTAGCCTTTTCATGTGTGAGAAAGAAGATTAAAGAGCATCTCAAGAACTAGAAAAAAAATATTGCCATCCTTATACAAATAATGTTAAAACACTTTTTATAGACGTGCATTTTCAGCCCTCAGCTCCTTTATATATATGTGACTTTTTTTGTGATTCGTGTCGTACAATTTATTAATTTAAATCATTAACAACACTGTGTTGAAAAGTGTTAACTATAGCTCACTATGTGATTTGTTTTTTTTCCATAGAATATCCTGCAGGACTGCTAGCATGGTGCTAATTACATACCAGTCAGTGTAACAGCCTCCACTGCACATATATCAAAGAGGGCCGTGGGTCTTTTTCTCTCTCTCTCTCTCTCTCACACACACACACACACACACACACACACACTAACTTGCCTATAGACTGGCAGGCGGCCCAAAACACCTGCTCCTCAAGCTGTCCTCAAGAAACACACAGGAGAGGAGAGGAGCAAGGATTTATTTCTTAGATCTATGCAAATATACAGTTGTCTATCCCACAAATGATTTAGCACATCTTAAGACTAAATTTTGTGCTGAAGGTAAGTTTGTTGCAGAATGCCCTCTCAGCTGTTTTCCTACTGTGAGTTTGTGACCTACACAAGCTATTGTGGAGGAGTAAAAGCAAAATAAATAGGAGAGTTCAAGCAGCACAAAAACAAAACAAACTGTCACGTGCCATCACACACACCTTTACAGACACATATATATACGCACAGACACACACACCCACTGTGTATAGTCTGCATGTCTGCAAGCTGTGTATAATTGCATGTTAATCACAGGTTTTTTTGGTAATGGTAATTAGACAGAACAACCAACAGAGAGTCTGCTATGCAATGATGTCTAAACTACTGGTCTCAGATCAGTAGTTAAATAAAATTTACGGCTTTACAGAGGTCAGAGTGTAAGGCATTTTTTCTTTGGTACAATTAGTCATGGAAACCGTCACAAATTAAAGACAAAACCCTCTTGAAGTGAGAGATTTAAAAGCAAAGTTTTTTTTTATTATGCAATAGACATAATATTAAGAACAAGGTGTGCACAGTTGCAAATTCCCATCATCAAAATGAAATGACTGTTATTAGAGCAAAAAATTGTGTTTTAACATTACAACCAGATGTTTTCCTTCAATTTTTGTTTGCATCGGCTTCCATTAAAAATCCTTATTTTTGCATGTCCAGACATTACATCAGGCTCAGTTGGTGTTGCTCTAGATTTACATGTGCATGTAAAATAGAAAGGCTGAAGCAGCTAATGACTACCAACAACAGCTGTCGTGTTAGGTTAGATGGAAGTAAAAGTTAGAGAAATTTAACAACAATTTTTAAAAAAGTGTGCAGCTCGACGCAACAGTGACAGATCAAACTGGCTGAGGAGGAATAGAGGCAGATGTTCTTTTTCCCACAAAAAACAAAACGCTTCTCCTGCAAGAATCAACTGAATTAACCTGATGAGAGCAGTCAGCTGTTCTGCCTCGTTGCTCTGTGTCAGATGGTTAAACTACAAGCTGGGCAGGCACACACTTGCATGTGTGTGTGTGTGTGTGTGTGTGTGCGTGCGTGTGACCCTCTGGACAATGGGGTGTTACTGGAGCGTGCAGTCTTACGATGCAACAACATAACCCCTGAGGCACCAATCACACCTGCCAGTCACACTAACACACAAATTTGAAAATCACACACACACTTGCAATGTTTTTGTCCTTGAAAATAGATTTTGAAAGGTTTTGAGCAAAGTTTTGACTTCGAAAGTGACGCATAATGTGCTTTACATATTATATTTTATATGACGGAGGACAAGTGCTTTTCATGACTTAATTTAGAGTAAAACACAAAGAATACTGCCATGGGGAGCTGTATATGTGTTCAAACTAAAGCGCATTTTCTCATTATTCACATTCAGATAAACATCAAGCAATTATTCAAAACCTGTCACGCTATCACAAAATAAAAAAGCGTTGCACACACACACACAGATGATGCATACCCTAGATAAATCCTACACGCATGCAACATAATAAGGTCACGCAAACGCATGACTGCTCATACACATTTATCTGCAAAAGCGCACACACTCTGACACACACATTCACTCAAGTGTGTATAGTTCAGGTGCAGTGATAAAGCTAACTGGCTTACTGGAGCGGCACGCATGTTAATGGTACCACACTCAGACCAGATACACAATGTATAATTCATCACAACATTTTTAGGACAAATTAACTGGTAAAATAGCATAAACTCTAACTTGATCTTTTTAATGATATCAGTCTCTGATTTTTTAAATAAATCAAAACACATCTGACATCAATGACCAATTAAATTGGGTTTAAGCATATATTTACAATTGCTTACCCACTAATAAACATTTGAGTAAGAAGAAAATCAAACGTAACATTAAATATTTAGTTCTTCTTTGACTTTTCATGAGAGCAAACACTAGGGAACTGCTTTACAAGGCTAAAAATGAATACTCAGTTCTGATTGGCCATCCATCCATTTTCTATACCGCTTATCCTCTTAGAGGGTCGCAAGGGGGCTGGAGCCAATCCCAGCTGACATTGGGCGAGAGGCGGGGTACACCCAGGACTGGTTGCCAGTCAATCACAGGGCTGACACATAGAGACAGACAAACATTCACACTCACAGTCACACCTACGGACAATTTAGAATCACCAATTAACCTAACTTGCATGTCTTTGGATGGTGGGAGGAAGCCGGAGTGCCTGGAGAGAACCCACGCGGACACGGGGAGAACATGCAAACTCTACACAAAAGGGCCCCAGCCGGCCGGCGCGAACCCAGAACCCTCTTGCTGTGAGGCGACAGTGCTAACCACTGCACCACCGTGCCGCCCGATTGGCCAATGGATGCAAAATCCTTACTGGCTCAGCTCTATGCTATGTTAGATTAGATTAGATTACTACTACAGTAGCATGGTGTACTGTAGTAGTGGATGTATAATTAACTATGTTAAAATGGCTAACAACACATACAATTCCAATTCCTCATATTGTCCAGTCCATTTCTTTTTTTTTGGAGTGTTTCCTTATGTGTATGTTATATAGACTGTAAAGCCCTCTGAGCCAAATGTGTGATTTTAGGATATATAAAATCACATCTGAAGGAGTGTCAGCTAAAATGCTAGACTGTAACAGTAGGTAAATGTGCATTGTCCTGTGTGTGTGTCTGTCCATATGTGTGTGTATGTGTGTGTGTGTGTGTGTGTGTGTGTGTGTGTGTGTGTGTGAAGGAGGGAAGTTGCTAGCTCTAGCTAAGAGTCTTGTTTAGCAAATTTCCATCAATTATGAACCAAGATGGAAATATTAAAACATGCTGAAATATAGATGATATAACCTAGAAACAAAACGCTGCAGGGGGATTGTTTCTTCACGCCTACATTTGCACGCAACACACACACACAAATGTACACAGAACACCTACACACAGAGCCGGGCGGCCAACACTCTACATAAGGATGCACACTTGTATTCAAACACAACCCACTAATTTGACACACATCATCTCACACATACTGCCTCCCTCCCACACACACACACACACACACACACACACACACACACAGGCAGCACTAACCCCCTTCACTGCACATGCACACTTCAAGTTGAAGCCTCCTACATACAGACCATCATTTGGTCTATAAAATGCACAATTTCCAAGAGCCCAAGTTAACACCTTCAAATATCTTGATTTGTTTGACCAACAGTCCAAAACTCAAAGATGTTTAATTTACAATGATGTAAAACAGAGAAAAGCAACAAAATTATCACATTTGAGAATCTGAAGCCAAACAATGTTTGGTGGGATTATTGCTTGAGAAATTAATGATTAATCAGTTATCAAAATTGTCAATCGACTAATTGTTTCAAGCAACTGGAACTGTGTTTATGTGCTTGTAAGTGTGTGTATTCTACAGTTATGCCACCCTCCTCCTCATCGACATCATCACTATTATAACTACTGCAAAACTGCATTTATCAACAATCCTTTTCAATTAAAACTTTTTTTACACCTCTTCCTCCACCTTCTCTTTATCATCATCATCATTATTATTATTATAACTACCACAAAACTGCACTTATCATAAATTTACAATCTACACTAGAACTAAACCTTTGTTACATACAGTATGTTCAGATACAGTTACACACAAATGTATTGCCCACACACAAACTTACAAACAATTATTCTGAGTTTAGAGGCTACAGAATGAAAAACACAAATGTGGTTTATGTTCATTCATACATAATACATACATAAATACATAATTTTACACATGCGCATAAACATACATGCACATATAACATGGCTTCAAACACACCATGCAACCACCCACTCACACATACACACTACAGTATGTTAAAATTCTTACCATGGTATAGTCCTTCCATTTAAAGTCCAGAAGAGAAGAGAAGAGAAGAGAAGAGAAGAGAAGAGAAGAGAAGAGAAGAGAAGAGAGTGTAATCCCCCCCTGACAGACAGTTTTGTGAAAAGCCAAAATCCTGGGCTTCTGTGTCTTTGGGCTAGCACTGAGATGTGCTAGCCAGCTAACTCAGTAATGATGGCTAATGTCGGCTTAAGCTTACAACCCAGCCTCATCGTCCTCCCTCTACTACTACTACTACTACAACTACTACACTGATACACAGATACACAGCAGCACGAGCGGGAGTAGGGGAAGGAAGAGGGAAGGAAGGAGAGGGAGAGAGGAGCGGTAAGCAGCCTATGACTGTGAAACGGGGGGAGGGAGACGGAAGAGGGAAAAGGAGGAAGGAATAGGGGGTGGGTGGGAGGGGAGGGGGATGGGGTGTCTTTTGTGTCCCAGGAGAGGGGTGGAGGGGGAGAGAGGGAGCCAGATGTACAGGACACAGAGGGAAAGACAAGAGAAGAGATGGAAAGAAATGATGAAACTTAATGAAAAGAAGTGAGAAATAGACAGCAATGGAACAATATGGGGAAAAAAGAGGAGAACGTGATGAGGAAATAATAGGGGCAAAAGGCAGAGCTGAGAATGACGTAACAAGGGAGGGAGAGGAGTATGGGTTATTTAAACACTGTGTTTGAGAGAAAGCCTTTGCCTTTGGCTATTCTGCCTCTCTGAGACAAATGCACCCCTGAGGAGCTACTCAATTAGTCAAAACGTAATGTTCTCAACTCAACACTGTCCTACAGAAGTCATCCATCTTCAGGACAAAAACAAATGAGAGAAAATGGGAGGCGCGGGGAATAACAGTCAATTGTTCCACTGACTTTTTTGTAAGGGGTGCACATTTAATCCAATTATACTTTAATCAAATCACATGCAGGGATAGAGAGGGAAGTAAACCCAACCTAAACTCATTTTACCAATATTTTGAGACAGAGGCACCCCATAGGCTTATTACAACTGATATCTTCATCAAATTAATAAAGAATATATGATAGTTGAGGGCGTCACGGTGGTGCAGCGGTTAGCACTGTTGCGTCACAGCAAGAGGGTTCTGGGTTCGGCTGGGGCCCTTCTGTGTGGAGTTCGCATGTTCTCCCCGTGTCTGCGTGGGTTCTCTCTGGGCACTCTGGCTTCCTCCCGCCATCCAAAGACATGCAAGTTGGGTTAATTGATTATTCTAAATTGTCCGTAGGTGTGACTGTGAATGTTTGTCTGTCTCTATGTGTCAGCCCTGTGATTGACTGACGACCAGTCCCGCCTCTCGCCCAATGTCAGCTGGGACTGGCTCCAGCCCCTCGCAACCCTCTGAGGATAAAGCGGTATAGAAAATGGATGGATGGATATGATAGTTGAAAAACACTGAAAATAAGTTATAGGAATATGATGTTTTAAAATTACAAATGATAAAAAAATATTCTTCTTGTTTATGGTTTGCATTGGTTGCAATCTTTAAAAATCCCAATGATGTCATAAGTTACCTCTCTTTAGTATCGTGACATCACTTATTATGTGCCACTGAATACTGCAAATTTGAGGCCCAGATATAGTCCGAAAATGAACTCGGACATAGTTCTGTTTATAAGTCATTGCGTGTCCGTATACACCAACGTGTTCGGCACGTATGGTCCATGAAGACCCTTGTGGATATGGGCAGATGACGAAATTTACGTCACAAAGACCCTCAAAGCCATTCAAAGTATACCTTTGGGTTTAGTTTCTACAATTAATAATCAAAGAATTCCACCTTCATTTAAAAGGTTTTTGTTTCACTTTGTGCCTGATGTGCAGCAAAATAATTGTGCACCTCAAACTGTCAGGACTAATAATAATGATCACAGTATGTAGTGAAATAATCAGAACAATAATGTTAGCCACGGTCAGCAATCTCTGGTGTTTTTGGTTGTTTCAAATATTTAATTTATTTCCATACTCATAAAACTGATTTTAAAGATGGGAGACAATGTTGGTTGCCAAAATAAAACACTGGTTAAAATCTTAAACGTATATACCAGCAGTTTTGTCTAGAATCACAGAAGACTCAGAAGAAGTCAGCATCATCCTTGTCCCAAAGGCAGAAATCTGTTTTTGCTGAAACGTTCCGATCTATGCCCGTTTTCCACTGTTTGTGTCTGCAGATGTGGACCACAAAATGTGTTCAAAATACCATAAAATCACTCGGATGTCACTGATTCTTGATATTATATCCAGTATGTCACTATATTGACACAGGACACTTAACACAAAGCCTATGAATGAGCCATGACAGACTCAAGCTCTCTCTCTCTCTCTCACACACACACAAGCAAGCAAGCAAACAGGCAGATGAGAGTTGCTCAGGAGTAAAGCAGATTAATGGGCCACTGGATTAGTAGGCCAAGAAGTCACACACACACACACACACACACACACACACACACACACACACACACACACACACACACACACACACACACACACACACACACACACACACAGCCTGTGGTAAACTCTGACTCTCATTTAGAAGGTGGATCTAAGCTCTATCCCTCTGTCTCCATCTCCCTCCCTCTGTGACTCCCTGCTTCGTGAGTTGGTGTGTTAACATCGCCCTCTAGTGGTAATGCCTTTTTAAGTGATGGTTTTTCCTTAAGTACATTTGCCACTGAGTCTGCCGAGTTTAATGTGATTCTCTACTTGAACTTATTCAGTGTATAAATGATCACATCAACTGAAATTTCGTTAATTATATCATTTTAAAATCAGCCTACGCCCTCGGTTTTCTAGTGTTTGTAATTGCTATTGCCGACATTAATGTTAAAATAGTTTGCAAACAGAAAAACATTTTAACAGACAGAGAGAGAGAGAGAGAGAGCGAGAGCGAGAGAGAGAGAGTAAGAGGAAGACAGGCAGCCTCGAGACTATTCTTCAATGAACCTTTGTTATGGGAGTGAGTCTGCTGGTGACTAATCACACAGACAGACACATATACATTGACACACAGGCAGACGCACACTGTGGCATTATATGCACATCTGACCTCAGCAACACTAGTTTATGCTAGCACACCAGTCTGTGAGTGAGTGTGTGTGTGTGTGATGTCATACCTATGGCTCGTATCCAGGTGTTTCACTGCTGATGTGTGTGTGTGTTTCCCTGTGATCTATTATGACTGTGTTTTTTGTGTTTTTGTGGGTGTGTGGCTGTGCATGAATCTAGAGAAGAGATGAGGTCATATGATTGGCCAAGCAGACGTCTGCCTTAGTCTCATTCTCTCTCTCTCTCTCTCTCAGTAAAGTACCTGGCTTGTGCAACTTAAATGCTTTGTGTGCAGTTTTTACCTGGAAACCAGTCACTCTACACTAGTATACACAACCAATGATAGATCGATAACTCTTCATTGTCTTTAAACACTGCATAGAGAGAAAAAAGTTTCATTCATTTAGTAAATCCTCAGCCACCACACAGGTTATGTGACATTTTGAGTAAGATTGTGTACTAAAATCTGTATGACAGATTCATGTTAGAGTTGTCAAACTCAAACTCTCTGAATCAGGGTCAAATCTTAAGTGACAATACTAACGTGGCAATACTTTTTTACTGTTTTTATTGTCAGTCTCTGTCAGCTTTAGGGATGCTGTAACTGTCCATGTGACCTTTCCAGTGAGGAAGAAAACAAAATGAGAATTATTTTAAACCAGTGGCCAAACAGCAGCAAATCTGTCATCTATTACACATTATGAAGTCCCTGTTTAATCGTTTAAAGTTGTGTGCTGTCAGTCACACTTCACATCAGACACAAGTGATTGGATTTTTAATTTAACGTTAAAGAATAAAAGCATTTTGCTGTTGCATTCATTCCACTTGAATCTGTTAGTATCATGTGTTATCGTGTGTAATTAACACGTTATATCTCATTTGTTTATTACGTACAAAAACTGAAAGAGTAAGAAGGACACGTTGCCAGTTAGCCACCGGAGACTCAGGAAGTTACTGCGCCCAGCCAAGAAATAGTCCAGCATATATGACCCCCAGTAAAACGTTTTACAGGAGGTTAAAGTGTAATTTTTACACTTTGGTTTTTGTACAGATTAAACAAACAAGACATAACGTGTTAGGTGCTGGTAGGTGGATATTTTTCACAGACTTTATGCTAAGCTAACCAGCTTCTGGCTTTCTCATCTAACTCTCAGCAAGAAATCAAATAAGCGTATTTCCCAAAATGTCTAACTATTCCGTTATTCCATTTACCAATTACCCCAATCTACTTATTATTTATTGCTTGAACAAAGTGCATTTTGGTGTCTGAGACACATCCTGAGATATCATAACTGGTGGACAGCTGAACAAATGGACAGACACAGTAGGGGGCAAAAGAAACCTACAACCAAAGCTGTGAAGCTAAAAGACAATAGCTTGCTTCATGTCCAGTAGGTGATGACACATTTTCTATAAACACAGGTAAACAGATAGTGTTTTCATGTGTTTAAAAATCTAGGGATATGGTGCACCCTATCTCCTTCACTCCTTGTCTTCTTGCCTCATCTTTCTATTTCTGTGTTTCTCTCTCTTTTCTCCACCCAGCTTTCTCCTCCTCCCACGTCTTTTCTCTCTGTGTCTATATGACAAAGCCCAACAATTACTTCTTTCTCTCTCTCGCTCTCTGACTCACTGCAGTGTAATTACACTGACTGTCCGCTCAAACACGCACACACACACACAGAGAGAGGGAGAGGGGCAACTTATTTACAATATCTGTGGTTGTAATTGTTCTTTTCTAGACTGCAGTTCAGTCACTGCTTCACTTTGAGAAAACTGAAGGAACAAGAGAGCGGTCATTAGTTTGTCCAGTCATTCTGGTTGAGTCAAGGAGTCAGTCTTGTGCACGCAAACACACACATATAAATATATATAAATATATACCAGAGGGAATCGCTGTGTTCCAGTTCCATTCATCACTAGCTGACATGCTGCACCAGTGACCTGCATGACCGAAGGTAGCTCGCTCCAAGTGTGTGTGGGTGTGTGTCCTTGTGTGTGCACACCCCAAGGAGGGACAAGTCATTAACTACGATGTCATTTCCTGCCATTGTAGCACATTTCAGTACACACAGTAAGAATGCTGTGCTGCACAGTGGTCCGTCTACACACGTACACACACTAAAACAACTGTATTAGGACAAGCTCAGAAAACCTGCTAATATATTGACTTCTGTTAATAAATCTATTGTCATTAAACTCATACGTTTCAACCATGACTGCAGAGGACATGTAATACTGTATGGTACATACATAGCCACCTACTTGAACAGACTTATCTTGTTTTGGGGGGATTCAAACACTACAGAGGTTAAATATAGTTTCAGGTTATAAAAAATAATTAGGGTTGCATCAATCTGGATTGTTGGGACCAATATAAATAGTATGCAATATTCTGCGGAAATGTCATCCCTGAAATGGCTGGCCCATGTATGTACAAGCAGGTTGGTGAATTCCTTTTCAAATGTTTGAAAAATCTCACTGTGTGGAGTTTTACAGCTGACATATGGACTCTCAAAGGTATGTCCTATGTCATTACTAGTTAATACTACCACTACATTACATTACTCCCAATGTTGCCAAGTGTTTTAAAAGGAGTACAATGGGGAGTTTTTGATCACTGGCCCAGAACAAACAATGGATCGGAAATGGATCCGGCCTCATATAGCCAATCCTTCCATCAAAAAAAATGCCTGTATCGGCCTCAGTCCCAATCACTGGGATTAGGGATGCACCCATTCAACATTGTCTTTCACAATGACCAATACACCGCAACCCATTGTATCTGCTAATATTGAGTACTGACCCTATACCAGTGTTCTCTTTTCCCCTGTGTACTGATATATGCAATAAGCTAATATCGGCCGATATATACATCAGCCTGGTCGATTAATCAGTCTAGCCCTAATATATATAGTCACACTCGTGCTGAAACAACAAATACACACATACAATTACACACAGGTGTCTAATTTTACCATTATTGTAAAATCCCACCTCAATTAGCAAACACACAAATGCAACAGCAAGAATGCACACACATATTGCTGAACCAAGTTATAATGAGTACAAAGATATTTTCAACTGACAAAACCAAGACCTTGTTTACTCATGTTATCTTGGGTAAACTCAGTCATTATCACAGTACAGCAACACACAAACAAGCATGCATGCACACACACACACAGGTACACACAAACACTCAGAGAGATCTGAGTAGTGTTGCTGCTGCTGAGAGGAAGAAGGCGTTTTCCTTTCAGCTCCTGAGGGACGCAGCATGCTTTAGGATGTACAGTAAGTGCTCTGTGAGTGTGTGTGTGTGTGTGTGTGTGTGTGTGTGTGTGTGTGTGTGTGTGTGTGTGTGTGTGTGTGTGTGTGTGTGTGTGTGTGTGTGCATGGAGGAGGTTGGGGAGGGGGGCTGCTTCCTGAATGCAACCAATCCAGAAGCAAAGGGAATAGACCTTCATTTAGTCTCCTGTCTCCAAAAACACACACATTAAAACACAAACACACTCCTTTTCCTTCACAGCTGAAACCACATGCGGGAGGATGCAGGGGAAGATAGAAGCTGAATTTATAGAGTCAGGATGCATACAATCACATACATGCCAGCACTTGCACGAACACACACACAAGGTTAGTCATACATCCAAATGAAGTTACTGGTGCAAAACAAAGAACAGTTCAACTGTTCATTCATGTTTTTTTTCCTTCCTGAGGTGACTTGGCAAATAGCATTCATGAATAAGTTTGTGCACAACGCGAGAAAACACCTTAGACCTCCACACAGCTGCATGTATTTACACAGTAGGTTATGAAGTAGCCAGTCACTGGGGGAAAAAATACTGCCACCGTGTTTGCTGGGAAAACAGAAAACAACTTATTTTGCTCAAACTGAAAACTTAAGTAGAGAGTTGTTATTTTCCCCCCAAGACGAATTACTTCATTTGGTATCATGAATTCCTCATGACACACATATTAAGGACACACATACTCTTATTCAGGACCTCTACATACCTCCACAGACACACAGTATGTGTCTGCAGTGATTGCTATCACTAGTTAGAGTCTCCACATACTGCAATCTACTGACACTAGACTGCTGGCTTTGTTACCCTCTTGTCTTTCTCTACAAGTTTTCTGTCTGTCTGCCCGTCTGTCTAGAATAGAACAAACTTCTGTAGAATACAGATGACTGCAAAAAATAGAAAGGTTTAATAAATGGAGCATAACAGAGCACAACCTTGCAGGAGAGAAACGGAGCAACAGACTACAAACAGTAGAGCTCTCTGCAGTGTAGTGGACTGCTCCTGTAAGATCTCTGAGTGTAGTCAAGTGTTTCTATAAATACAGGCCTCCTGCACTGCTCTGCAATTTATGCACACACACACACAGAGAGAAACACAAGCACACACACACCACTGCCACGCCTGTATTAGCCTGCTGTAGACTAGTCACAGGAAGAGTCGTGTCAGAGGTGTAGCTATTTACTCTACTCTCTGTGAATTTCTTCCTACCAACTTACTGACATCTATTACAAAAGCCTAAATTGTCATTTCTACAGTAATGCAAAAATAAAAAACACTAAAAAGTAGAGGGTCCATATGAAGGAATTTCCAAGAGCCACGTGATGTATGTTACAAATTGAAGCATAACAACGTCGTTTTCTGCTTGTTTCACACACTGAAGGTAATTACATGTTTCCACTCTAAATAATGGATTACACTGCATTTATTTTGGTCCTACCATGCCAAATTAGTAGACTTAGGCTGTAGTTTACCACATGGTTCAAACACACATGAACTGGAAGCATTTCAATGTAATCAAATCGAGCCAACTTCGTATCTAACCCACTTAGAGGCTGTGTGCTATTATTTGTCACCTATTTAACGGACAAAATAGCCACAGCAAGTTGTCGCTGTCCATACAAATTTACCATCGAAGACCACTGAAAAAAGTAGTGGTGTAGCACTAAGGAGGTGGAACTAACTACAAGCTCATCAAGTGGATAAGCTAATTAGCAGTGTGAGCTCTGCTTGCTAATTCAGAAATATCATCTCAAACCTGTAAAAAGCTCTGTGAATGTCATTTCCAATCATTCACATTTAATGAATAATTCGGTGAGAAGATTTAGTTGTACAGCTGACAGCGTTTAGTGCTGTGTGTGTGTGTGTGTGTGTGTGTGTGTGTGTGTGTGTGTGTGTGTGAACAAGCAACATATGAGACAAACCATTCAAACTCTGGCTTGTTATGGAGTAGGAAGTAGTGTTTGCAGGACGTCATCCTGGCACAGACTTTCATCTCACCGGAATAGCTATTACTCAAATGACAAGAATTTCCCAGAGTTTATTGTCACACCATCGCAACCACCTAACTTTACTTGTTTCAGTAAATTACAGCCTATATGAATTTAGTATACCTCAGTCAAACAGTAAATAACTGCAACATGACAGTGAAAACAGTATTTGTAATTCTAATGTACCAAACTGTGACTGTGATACACAGGTGCATTTAAAACCAAACCATGACCTTAAAGAAACTTTGCACTAACAGTCATGGATCGCATCAGTATACAAACTACTGCTTCAGGTTCAGCTTGTCCACAGAATTGCAAATATAAGTGCGCAGAACGGCACCCCTATTAGTATACCGTGGGTCTGAAGCCTCAGTTGCCTCAGGATACTGCAATTCATTAGCATTTTCTTGCATCTGGAATAAGATGTAGAGGCAAAGCAGGCTCCAGCAATCCTTCACAGTTGGGAAAATGCAGAACACAGGGCAGCATGTTTCTGAGATGTTTCACTTGGATTTAGTGTCAATACACTTCCATATAACCATTTCGTTATATCAGAGATTAAGTGAAAATGTTTTTAAACCCGTGCTTTTTTTGGTGCTTCAACATGCACTGACATCAATGAACTGCACCAACAATCTCAGGTTGTTGGCTTTAGCATGGGACCAAAGACATGTTTTCCATTGATTTTTTTTGATTAGTTGATTAATTGTTTACTCTATGAAATGTGAAAAACCTTAGGTGATGTCTTCAAATGTCTTGATTTACCTGACCAACAGTCCAAATCCCAAAGGAATTAACTTAAAATAATAAAAAAACTGAGAAAAGCAGCAAATCGTCACATTTGAGAAGCTAGAACTAGAGAATATGTTTGCAATTTGCTTGATTAAACAGCTGAAACCAATAACTGATTGTCAAAATTATCGCCAATTAATTCTTGTCCATGAACTAATCGATTATTTGACTAATTGTTTCAGCTCTAATTTGCAAGATTAAATTTGTGGATGAATAGCTCTACACAGACTAACTGATATGCACCTGATCTACTACATAAGCCAATTAATAACAGCAAAATAAGAGGGAGTGTAGGCAGGCACATCATATCATACTCCTAACTAATTAACACAGTTATGTAGCCAATAACCCTAAATAACTGGGGCAACTGATTAGAAACATGAAAAAAAAGAAACATAACTGGTCGATTAATGTAGAGAGGAGTTCAGTATGTTCAGTTCGTTCAAGAGGCAATTCAAGGTAAACCACAAAGCCTTGAATCCATGACACAGGGGACAAAAAAAATACTTGAGACAAAGATTTAGGAGCTAAATGTAGGTTAATCCGGTGCATTTATTTAACGTTAAGAGTTACTCCAGTCACTCCATGTGGCTGTGGCGGCGAGTTTACTGGCAGTAGGTCACTCTTCTTTTTCCAACTGCTCCAAGTTACAAAAAGGAAAAACTACGTCCTAGTTAATGTGCCGTAAAGCTAAGCTAACTTATCAGTTACTTCCCAATTATAACTAAGTGACTAAATATTGGAGTGGCTCAGAAACTGGGAGAGGAAACGGCTAACGTTAACGCCAACCAGGACGAACGTTAAACCAACCGCATCCCATACTTTTCTTTTAGCTCTTGAAATAATCCCCAAAACCAAAAACATCACTCACGTTGACTTGTCCGAGGGGTTTGTGTTGACTTTACCGGCGGGAGACGCTGTGAGCACTCGGTAAATAATCCGTTATTTCAGTTGTAGAGCCAGGAGTAGTTACAGTCAGTGTTTTTTCGCTCCTGCCTGCCTGCCTGTCTCCCCCCTCTCCCTCTCTCGTCGCTTGTTCCTGCTTCCCCTCTCCACATCCAGCATTCCAATATGGCTGCTGCTGGGAGCGACACACACACACACACACACAGAGGGAGGGAGAGAGAGAGAGAGAGAGAGAGCTACTCCCTGTGAGGAAAGCCTCGCCTCAGGCCACGAATGAATGAATGAACGTGTAGATACTTTACATCTTATTATTAGGCAGTTGTACTATAGTAAGATGAGTAGGATCCGTGGTAGTAAAAGTAGCAATAACAGTGCAGAAATATAAATAAAAGGCATACATTCAAAATGCTACTAAAGTATAATTATAAAAGTATAAGCATCAAAAGTACTCATTATGCAGGATGGACCATTTCAGAATAATGTATTAATGTATTGATGCATTAATGCGTACATCACTTTAATGTTGGAGCTGGTAAAGGTGGGGGTGATTTTAATCATTTGATATACTGCTGAGTAGCTTGTGAATTTCCTCTCCAGGGATCAATTAAGTCTTACCTTATCTTAACCTATAATAATACGTCATCATTTATTATGTTTTTATTAATCATCTGAATCTGCAAAGTAACCAGTAACCAAAGCTGTCAATTAAATGTAGTTGAGGAAAAAGAGCAATGTTTGCCTCTGAAATGTAGTGGAGTGGAAGTATAAAGTAGCAGATAATGGAAAGTACCTCAAGAATTGACTTACAGTATAGGCTGGTATGTGCGTCTCCCCTCTGTTCGCAGGTCCAAAGACGACATCTGGTGGTCATTACTTGTTATTGCAGTATATTTAGGTTTACATACTGGCCCGAGGGTATGGATTTCCACATATTTAGCAATAATGACCATCTTTATGTCATGTTAATGTTGCCTGGTAAATGAACCCTAATGATTTTTAGTGATCCCTCGATCTTTACACCAGGCCAACATTTCCAAAAGATTAATATCTTTGGTTTTGGGTCCTGAGGTGTCCCAGTGATGGGGAATATCAGGATACACAGGTCTGTACGGTCACATTTATGGTACGTGTAGACCACAGCACACCAGAATGCAGACTGAATAGAGCTTGTGAACAGTTCACACAATAGTCAAAATATGCTTCTTTAAAGTTTTGCAATTATTTTTGAAAGCTTTCCGTCATGCGATAGTGCTGTAAAGCACAGATCTAGTGACTTTTTTCTTAATTGCTGGGGTAATCAAATCAATCAATCAGTTACAAAAATAGACACCGACGGGGTTGACATCAAATCTATTGGTTTGGCTAAGCCTTTCTTATCACGCTCTATGCAGGGTGTATGTTATATTATTAAACTCGTCTGCGCGCCGCCACCCTATCATTCAGTGCGCTCATCTCTCCTTTAAAACAGAGTGCCGTGACCCGGATTCGAACCGGGGTTGCTGCGGCCACAACGCAGAGTACTAACCACTATACGATCACGGCTGGCTATGTACTTGACGATTTAGGGCACTACAGCCATAAGCATCAATTTACAATGTGATTTTGGCTGACCAGCAATATATGAAATAACTTCTGCAGTTCATACTATCTACAGTCTTTACAAACTTTGCATTTAAAAAAAAACAGGCCTCAAATTTGTTTCCTAATCTTTCCTAATTATAGGTCTATATGATATATACTGTGAGCATTTGCACATTCCTTATTCAAAATGTTTTATATTTCATTCTCTTTGTTTTGACATCCAGCTCCTTAGAATAGCCTATACAGTATAAGCCTATTCTAGGCCTACATACACCTATTTCACATTTTAGATTTCTTTTTGTAGTACTTTGTTTTCTCCTCTGTATTTATTTCGTCTATTATTCCCCACAACACCACAATTCCTTGTATGTAAATAAACACAGACTAAACCTGTTTCTGATTATTATCACATTATTGTTAATTTGATCACTCACAGATAGTCTATTTTATTCTTAGAATTATTCTGCAACCGTTCCCACTTTCAGTTGCTCTTTTCCTTTCATTCTCTGCGTATCTCTCTGTTAAAATAAACAGTCACGGCTGCCGTGACCCGGATTCGAACCGGGGTTGCTGCGGCCACAACGCAGAGTACTAACCACTATACGATCACGGCTGGCTATGTGCTTGACGGTTTATGGTAATGCAATTAATAGTCTCACATCCAGCACTTTTTCTACCTTTAGAGGATACCTGCGAGCCCTGTAGTCTACACTTCACAGAACATAATGTATGTAAAAGCTGAATGTTTGCTTTAGCACTGCATTTACAGCATTGCGAGGTAAAGAACCGAGATGGTGGGATAGGCAACAGTGATGATGAAAAATGCAATGACTGGCAACTCTTTCTATTGTTTTGTCTGACTCTAGCCCTCTTACAACTTATGTAACACTTTGAGATCACTATCAATAATAATAAAAATGCCTATAATTTGTATTTTTCATAATGAGCACATATATAGACACATTAAAATTTCTCTTCTCTAGTGACACAGATGCATGGATATATTAAACTCGTCCGTGAGCAGCCCTATTAATATACTTTATATATACACTCCCAGTTATATTTTGTATTTACTTTAAAATTGACACAAGCTGCCGTGACCCGGATTCGAACCGGGGTTGCTGCGGCCACAACGCAGAGTACTAACCACTATAGGATCACGGCTGACCACCTGTCCTGGTATAACTTTAATGAACATAGAATTAGGTTGCTGTAGATATATGTCCCATATTGATGCTTGATTATTCCCCATCTCTCTTGTCAATATTGAAGGCTATGTTTGTTTTGACACTATGAGTACATTGAGGTACTGGGAACCTATGTCAAATATTGCTTGTAGGCAACTGTGTGAGCAGACTTGATTCTGATTTTGATAACAGTACTGGAGTTTTTGCATGGCCATTCTCCTCCCTCTGTTAGGAGATACGATGGTGATAAATATGTCGTCTCTTATCTTTACCTCTGGGGCCATTTTCACAGATGCCTGTCTCTTAAAATGAAAGCCAAATAAAAATGTCTTGACCCGGAGTTACTGCGCTGTGCTTAGTGATGGGATAACAAATAAAACAGTAGTATATAGTATTGCTTAGGTTGCTCAGGTTGATCCATACTTGAGTGTTTGAACATATAAATTGTTAACGTGTCATGTTGATATGAAATTTAGCTTGTACAATTTAAATTTCTGTATTTATTTTCTTTATGTCAATAAAGCACCTTCAAATGTAATTGATTTTAACTGAACCCAGGATTAGATATTGACAAATTGTTGCTTCTCAGTCACTTTTTAAAATGTGAATGAATTTTATCCTCATCAGAGTTGGTGTAGCAGTTGTCAAGTGCAATTTGGAGCAGGTTCTCTCTCCCACATACCCTTACATTGCTTAAAATAAAACTTTAAAAAGCATATATTAAAATGTTACATAAAAGAAGTCACAGTATACTCTATTCCTGATTTAAATGTAGGCAATTTGAAGTACTTTTCTATTTGTATAATAATAAAGTTGGCTGCAGTTATTTGTTTGGTTGTTCAATCACTTATCATTTAAAAAAAACAACAATTGCATAAATGTATTTTATTGATGTATTTACATACAGCAGTACACTAAACACACAGTAGATGGCGCCATGGAACTCTTAACGCAGCTCCCTGAACCGTAAAAGAAAGGGCTTTTATTTTGAAACTTTGGTTAAACGGGAAGTGATCGTGGCGCTGCGCCGTGTTTGACAGACCAGCGGTAAACCTCAACGTGTGTGTGTGTGTGTGAGAGAGAGAGTAACCGTTGAGTCACAGTTTGCTGTAAAAGTTAGAGACAGTATTGAATTCACTGCTGTGGCGTTTACACTGTTTAACAGATTTATGACAGCGAGCTGGAGCTAGTTAACTTCTCGTCAGTGTGACTTAACCGTCTGCCGGTGGAAATGATCGAGTAATTTAAGGTCAGTCTTTGATTTTAATGCTGCTGTGTCGAGAATCTTGCTAGACTGGTCTGAACAAGTCAGTCTCATGTAATTTAAGTAGGTAACTTTGCGGTGATGTCAGTTGCAGTTATAAGAGGGTCTGTTTATTAACGTTTATGTTGGTGACGGCCAGCTAGTTTTGCTGACATTGTATACATCCATGATGTTGACTCCACAAATTAAAAACAGCTACATGATTTGGTGAAAATGATCCCATTTACTGTTCCAGTTGATTCGGGCTTTATACACGACGAGTCCGAGGGATGTGTCTTCTTGGCACATTAAACCACATGTTGCTCTTTTTAATTTTTTTTTTTAATTTTGTACTTTTCCACCCGCCCGCTAAAACAACGAACATATTTTACGAATTGAAAATAAGTGAGATTACAGGTTGTGTGTCAGCATTGATGCAAAGGCAGTTTTTAGTGCACAGTATTACAATCTGAGGAAATAAAAAGCAGCAACATATTTTATATAACACTGTCTTGCCACGTTCATTTCCTACTGCATGCGTTTCTTTATTTTGTCAAGGTCAGAAATTATTAGCTCTAGTTTTCTCACAAACCAGCCTAAACCTAGTAAATGTTGGCTGGTTCCCATTAAAGGGACATGCCACCCATTGTAAAAGTTCGCCCTCTTCCTGTGTCCCAGAACAGCTCAGTAAACACTTGTGAACATGCGCTGCTCTGTTTGGGATTTCACAGGGATGCAAAAATCAGAGGCTCCATTTGCAATGAAAATGCAGCCCTAAGGTGCAAAATAGAGTAGATGAATATTTCCAGTTTGAAGTTAAATTTCTAGTATTGCTAATAGCTTTGAACCAAATAATGGAAGCCTCAGTTGTACACAACAGAAATAGCAAGGACTAATAATGGATCAGCAAAGTCATTGACCCATTTACTGTCCATGGGACCATGCCAATTTACAATTCAAAACTCAATCTGATTTCTAAATTTAGAAATGCAGGTTTACAAACACTGGCAGAACTGTCCCAGGGCACAGACATCATATATGTGAATTCCCAAAATTACTTTCATTACTCTGTAAGTGTGTTACTTCTCTTAACCACTTCCATTTTGGAAGCAACTTTCTTAAATATGTCGTTTCAGTTCTATAAATTATCTGCTTGTCAGCAACTGCTTGGTGACATTGTTGTCGGCTACATCAAAGCTGCTTCGTCTTTGAAATATATGAAGACAAACTTGTTTGTTAAAGGTCCTGTACAGCTTCTGGATGTCTGCGTGGAGGCTACCTCCTCAAAGCCAAACTCCCCACTCAAGTCTTAACTATATTGATGGTATCGTTATTCTACTCAGTGTTGTTTTTCTAGTGAAATCTTTGTAAACAGTGTAGAATGAAAAAATGAAGCACAAGCACTCCTTTTATTCAGAAGGGCACACAATATGAACTTCTCTCTCAGGCTCATATGCATGACAAGTGTTTGAGTGTGTGTGTGTGTGTGTACTGTCCTGCCAGTTCATTTGTGTCAGATGTTTAAACTACTATGATGGTGGGCATTGGTTGGGTTTATGAGATGTGTAAACACACACACACACCTATATCCACAGAGTTTCCAAAATTAGGGGTTTTCAGGGAACAAATTTGTGTGTGTGTGTGTGTGTGTGTGTGTGTGTGTGTTTCCATGACACAGCAGGGTAGTTAGTCAGAGGCCGGAATGGCCTGAAGAAAGAAAGCAAGCAAGTGTGTCGAAGGTAGACAAAGAAGAGGACAAAAAGAGGATGAAAGAGGAAGTGAAAAGTAGATAAAAGGGGAAAAGCAGGGAGGTGAGATGAGAGAGGAGGAGAATGGAAAGACATGAAAGAGAAAGGTTGAGGAAAAAGAGGACGATTTAACAGAGTGCAGTTCCTTGGGTTTTGCCTGTAGCTGCAACTAATGCAAGTCAGATGTTTATTCTTGGATCTGCCTGGCTCAGATAGATATAGATAGATAGATTAAGAAGTTGATTGATAAGGACTTAATGCAATGTTGATGATACCTGAACAAGGGTATGCATACCACAGGTAGTACTTCTGCAGTTATCAGAGGGTACATAGAAAGTACGTGGGCACAATGAAGTTTTTATATATATGTATGCATTAATTTATATATGCTAAACCTCTGTATTGTTGATGCACTAACCCTACCTAGATTCATTTTAGTTACCTTTATAGATACCTGATTCTTATTATATAATAGTGTAGTTCCATCTTTACTACAAGGGGTGCTGTGCTCAACTGGAATATCCAAAAAACACAGTTTGGAGTAGGCCCTTTCAGCCCTGAGCGGTGTCTGCAGGTATTCCTTTTTTTAGGCTGCATACCATTGATGTATAATAAGATCTGGATATGGCACCGCCGCTCAGCCTTGCTTCCAATTTTTTCCAGTGGCCACTTGCAGCGAAAAATTCCCCTGCGGTCCAAAAAGCATTTTCCCCATAGGCCACCACTGTAAAAGAGATGTCTTTAAAACTGTTGACAGGACACTTCAAAATGCAAACAATGTCGATTATGACTCTTTCTATTATGCATTTTTGATCCATGGAGGTTTTATATTTGTAAAACTTTCCTCGAGCCGAGAAAAGCGATTTAAAAATATGTGGTGTCATCACAATGTAAAGTCTATAGGCCGAGCGGGAACTCGAGTGCGGGGCCTGTGGGGGGAAACACTACTGCGCATATTCAGTGGGCCTACATAACCCGGAAGTAAACCCGGAAGCTAGAAATGTTTTCGGTGTATGCACCAGGCGAGTTATTCTCATTGGCCTGAATAGACACCATCTTTGGGTCCGGTATCCAGTTCTTATAATACATCCATGTTGCATACAACCAAACAACCTCCACCAAAACCCAGGGGGAAGGTGAAACCCAGGGCAAAAAAAGTCTGCAAAGCACTCATTGCCCCACTTGCTGTTGCTCGTTAAGCTTATTGTTTTGTGCACATGGTAATAACTGAAGGCAACTCAGACGAGTGTATCATTTTTACCAGCTCAGATCTTCTCTCATCTGGGCTATGGTACAATAAGAGAACATTATTCAGAGACACTTTAGTAAGAAAATCAGCCTGAATCAATATTCATTAGTCATTCCAAGTGGTATGAATGCTAACATGTCAGTTCTATAGAAGATAGTAATCAAAATCAGCGTGACTGACAGATCGAAGAGATTCCTCTCAAAAACTTGCTCACCATTTAGTGCAGCTTTAGTGTTTTCCTCTGTTCAGTTTGAGGTACAGTTATGGTAACTTAACTTGGTTTTCCCATCTGTGATGCTGATGACAAAACTGGTTTACTGCACCAGTGATCAAACCCTAACATCTGCTGTGTGTGTGAGTGAGAGTGAAGGAGATTTTTACAGATGTCTTTATGTCTGTGTGTGCCCACATATGTGTGTATGTGTCAATGCACACATCTGGAGGAAGTTGCGGGAAAAGAGATTTGTCTGTGTGTGAGTGTGTGTTGTAATGCTTTAAGTAAGACCCAAGATTCTGCTGGTTTTTATTTCACAAACTGCATTGCTCAAGCTCTAGTTTTGTCATTTGGTAAAACTGAACTCAGACTAGATCAGCATCTGGTTTGGGAATCTTTTGTGAGTCATGGTCGAAATATGAAAACCTTTGAACCATAACCACAGCTCCTTGTGCCATTGTCGTCATCAATATTGTCAGACTTTACCTCTCTGTAATTATAATAAGGGTGGGTGATATGTATAAAATAGAAAAATGTAATTTTATTAATATATCACGGTTGTAAATTTCCTGGAAAAAAATTCAATTGAGAAACGCTTTATACATAAAATAACAAGATCGGATTGTTTGTTTTTGGATAATCGAGTGAATTAAACACCTGAATAAACAAGGAACTGAAATTTACATCTTAGATTTGCAGCAGTGCTTGCGATTACCTAATATAACCAGAGATATTGCAGGGATAACTACCCCAGTACGAATGGTATAGGAAAAATTGCTGATGGGTGACAAATTTATATGATAATATCATGTCATCTTAAATGCACGTTGTGTGTGTGTTTGGCAGTGTGTGTGATGGCAGAGCTCCCGTCTGGACTGCTGGAGGCATGTGTAGTGGTCGGGGCCCCCAGTGATAAGCTTCGAGACTTATACCAGGTATATATATATACATATACACAATACACAATACACAAAGACGGAAGGAACAAATACTGTCAAATAAAAAAGTCACACAAAATACAGTTGCATGCTTTCTGTGTCAACATAGACTCCATTTAGGGGTTATCTGTATTTCAGTTACATCGGACACATTTCTGAGCTATCGGAAATCGCTCCTCCATACTTTAGCTCTGTTGTATGTCAGTTAACACTTAAGGATTGTAGTATCTAGGAAGTGTAATCACAAAAAATAGTGAGTTAACATGTCCACAAAATGTCAGCTGAGTTCACAGCAGTGGAGACTACTGCTATCAGATTACTATTGAATTGACCTTCTGCAGTTAATCTTCTGAATATGAACAGCAGGAGCATGTTAATGACAGGTGTACATGGTATCTAACAGATAACACATGTTCTTTGATGTAGGTAATAACAGTATACCATGAATAAAGGTTTAAGATGTGCAATAAATGCATGATTAAGTTTAAGTATACTATACTGCATACTCTTTAGATAAAAGAGAACATACATTTGTGGTGTACAACAGGTAGTCCCAGCCTAGATCTGATTGGTCAGATGCATTAAAAATGTCGTAATAATTCCCATGAAGCCAGTTGGTTAGCCATCTTTGTTATTTTCTGCCCTTTTTGAATATTGTCTTTATATACAGTCATGGCTCAAATATACAAGACTACAGTATCCTCTACTTATGTATTAATTCCTCACAGCTTCACATTTGAATACACTTTAACATTTTATCCGAAAGTAACTGAGTTGATGGTACAGCTTCGAAAGCAATTTGTTAAGACATTAGAATAGATTTTGCTTTGGGTGGTAACGTGTATTGTGACTTCTAGGTTGCCAAACCTATAACCCTAAATATTTCCAAACTGTGTCATAGCGTCATCAGCAGAGTAAGTTAAACGAACTCCCCCTGCTGGAAGCTGAGGTACTGCAGGTCCATGCCCCACCCTTTGTTTCCAAGGAGAGCAACTCCAGCCAGTTGATTGGTCCAGCTTTCAGCCGTGTCCAGAGGAGGAAGAGCTTCATCAAGAAGGCAAACAAACTTTTTTTAAATTTGAAACTCTAAATACAAATTCATACGTTTCACTGGTCAATTTGAGACAGTTTTTTGATAAAGGACTGGGCATTTCAGGTCACATTTAGCAGGCATCTTTGTTTATCACATTCAGAAATAAAGTCCATATTTGTTGTTTTTCTGTTTGTTTGCAGAAGAGGCGAGATCGTGCTGCAGAGGTGTTGCCTAATGGAGAAACAACCAATCGCACTGAAGTGTCCTCGGCAACAGAGGACATCAGTGTTCCAAAGGATCTGGACCTCATCGCCTTGCCGCAGCTCTGTTTCCCTGGTATAGTGTGTTTCCTCTGTGACAAACCTAACATTACTGTGTTTTGAATTGAATAACACAGCTGTACTCCTGAGGTGAAAAACACACATCTATTTTTTCTGTAAATACAACAGTCTGTCAGACCAACATATTCTTGGGCAACAAGGTTTTACTCTTGCCTGGTATGCTTTGCTTACTTCTTCAGCACATGGCATTATATGTCCAAACCGGGATTCCTACTGACTAGATAATATCATGATGTGATTGATGTTGCTGCACTATGGTTACCATCATGGATCCCCATATTGCCAGGCTGCCACCAGAACAACTAAGGACCCAGATCATAATCTTGAGTTGTTATCTTGCTATGCTGACTCAATAGCTACTGTCATGGATCAGTATCATGCTAGAGGACCACAATGTAGATTACGCATTGTCTTTTATTATAATGGCAATCTGTTTCCATGGTTGCAAGTTTTACATTTCCATGTAAACAACACTGCAAAACCTCTGCGTCAACACCTCTCATTGTCACGAAAGTCCTGGATCAGGCCAGTTCTATGTTTCTAGTGCTGCATCTCAAGTGGTTTGATATTATCATCCACTTAATCAGAGACATTGAGAAGCAGCATTTGCATATTGCCATTTCCAGTTGCAGCCATAATAATAATAATAATAAATTAATAACTTTATTTATATAGAAGCTTTCAAAACAAAATTACAAAGTGCTTTTCAGTAAAAAGAAATAATAAAAGTAGATAAAGATCCAAAACACAAGATATAAAACAAGACAATTAAGAAAAAGCCATAGGATAAAAGTGAGTTTTAAGAAGAGATTTAAAAGAGATTGCCTGCCATGTCAGCTCAGACCCTCTCACTCTTTCGAAGAACAGAGTAGTGTGTTTGGTATTAGGACAGTTTTGTTTTGAATCACGTGCATGGTAGAGATGAGAGAGATTCCAATGTTGACAACTTGTCAACATTCTTGTCACCAGACAACTCAAGTATGATTTCCGAGTTGGGCGTGCAATGACTAAAAATACTGTGCATTGACTAAATAGCACTACATCCATTAAATTTGGATTTAATTACTTTGAATGATGGACTTTGGCGGATGTGAGACATTTATGTATGTTTGCCTGCACTGGCACCTCTGTATTACTAAGCTCCCAGTTGTAATTGTGACTTGGATGTTGATGTGAATGTAGCTCCTATATGACATGAACGCGACATACAGCTCCACTCTGCATGGTGGCATATCTTGAATCTTCTTGGTTTCCATTGGCCAGGTGGTCTCCAGTTAGCCAATGAGCAGAGAGAAGACAGTTATCACTTCCTGGTTTTCACTGACCTTTTTGGGAACCGAACCCATGGAGTTGTTGTGCAGTACCACAGAGCTGTACAGGTACAAACGCACACTCACACTCTCACACAAACAGAAAAGCATGTTGAATCCAGTGAATGCAGGCATTTGTTTCTCATTGGCTGTCTACCCTTTCAGTCCTGTCAGGAAGGTGCTTTACAGAATGGCCACAGGTGGAATTCATCAAAGTCCCGCCTCTATACGCCCTTTGCTGTGTGCGTCATCTCCAAGTTCCCCTATTACAATGCACTGAGAGACTGCTTGTCATGGTAATCATTTCTATTAAATACATAAAGCTGATGGAAAACCTGACCCTGGTTAAGGAGATTTGGTGACAAGTTAAACCCTTTCTCTGTACTCCACCTTCTCAGTCTCCTGGTCCAGTTGCGGCCTGCAAGACAAGCTGACTTTGAGGAGACAATAAAGGAATTTTCAGCCAAGCTGTCCCTGGTCCCCTTACCACCTCCTGGACAGCTACATGTGGTTAGAAAACACTTTGTCCCTCTGCCAAGCCACCTCTCTCTGTATCTGTATTTGTCTCTTTGTGTGACCCATTTCAATAGCTAGATTTTTGCAGTAATATATATGTGTATGTGTTTCTGTGTGTTAGTCCTTCAGCCTCCGTCCCCTCCAAGTGGTTCTTCCATCAAGGGAGGATCAGGACAGCCCTGTAATCGACATTGACCTGCATCTACCTTTCCTCTGTTTCACACACACTACACTGCTCCAGGTAATGCAGACCGCAGAGGCTGGTATTGCATGGCATATAAACACAAGAAGAAGTCATGAAGTGATGTAAAATATATTTATTTAGTCATACAAAGGTACATTTACTGTGTTTATGGGTGATTGTAGGAGAAACAAGAGGTGAAGGAAGGTAAAGGCCGGCCCTTTAGTTGCACTGCTTCTTGTTTGAATTAATGTAAAGCATGTCATAGAGTACATCTTAAATGTGAAAAACAAGAAAAAATCTTATGTTCAGTTGACCCTATGAGGCCCTCCTCTCTCTAGGTGCTGTCCTGCCTCCTTCAAGAGCAGAGGCTAGTATTCTTCTCTGCTGACTGGGCCAGACTCACTCTGGTCGCAGAGAGTTTGCTGTTGTACCTGCAGGTCAGTGGAGGAAGGAACATTATGTCTTACAATTGCAGTAATTTAATTTTACCTTGAAGAAATATTCTGAGACTTTCCTGCATCCTTCCCATATCCGTCTTCTGTTCCTCTGGCATCTTGTTCAGCCTCTGTCCTGGCAGCAGCCCTATGTTCCAGTTTTGTCTAGAGGAATGCTGGACTTTCTCATGGCTCCTACAGCCTTCATGATGGGCTGTCACATCAGCCATTTTGAAGAGGTTGCTGCAGTGAGTACCACCATTCACTGTCTCTGTTCAAGCAACAGACTCTGCCCTATAATGTCTTGGCCATTTCCCAGAGAGCAACACCAGATTTATCACAAGTATTGTTTAAATTGCTAGTGTGTAATTCAAATGACCAGTCTTTTTTGTAATTGTCTTGATTGACATACTCACATACAGTATTTAACAATAACTGTTTATTCTCCACTGCATTCATCTTTATTCAGTGTCTTACAGAAGCCTAGTTAACATATTTAACAGTAGCTGTCTGTTAATCTAACAGAGCAGGGCACAGTCAGACTGTGGTGTAGTGAACTGTACCCATTGTTCCTACAATGTGTGTGTGTGTGTGTGTGTGTGTTTGTGTATAGGAGACAGAGGAACTAATCCTGGTGAATATTGATGATGGCATCATTCAGTCGTCATGGTCTGAAACCATTGACCTACCATCTATCCCTCTGGCTGCAGCTGAGATCTTTATGTCAAGGTAACACACACACACCACTGTAAAACTAAACTGCTGGCTGTACATTCTTGTGATTTTCTTTGTTTTAGTTGAGTGATACTGTAAAATAAAACAATTAAGTACACTTGTGGCCAGAAACTCCATGTTTAACAACAGAATTGATGTTTACTAGAAATCATTTTGGCACAGGAACCGGCAGTAGAGCCTCAGCTTGTATCAAAACTACCTAAATCAAATGACAAAGGGAACACAGTTTAAATGACTGAATTAAATAAAAGTCCTGTAAGGCCAGTCTGGACTGTACGATTCTTACATACTGGCTGTGTGTCTAGGGCAGAGTGTCTCCAGCTTCACTATGACTTGGAGCTGTGTCACCTTGGAGCGGGCACTGATGCCAACGCCCTGCGATGCCAACGCAGAGACTGGCAGACGTGCCTCAACACACAGATACAAAACATCACCCTGGAACTAGTGGTCAACATCTTTAGGTAATGCTTTTTTTTTTTTTTGACAATTACTTCTACAAAAGAAAGTGGTCAGTAGGTATAAGTTCACAACACATATTGATATATATGAGACTAATTTGAGTGAGAATGAAACCATTTCTCTCTGTCCTTTTTGATCACTTTGTCAGAGGTGTCCAGGACTTTCTAAACCATGAACACAGAGTTTTTAACAGTGAGGAGTTTCTGAGGACCAGGGAGCCAGCAGACCAGTTCTTTTACAAGAAGGTACACACACACATTTACATGCACAGACATACACACACACACACACACATGCACACACACACACACACAAACTCTGACAATCTGTGCTACATGCTTCTCTTTGTTGTTGTCCCCCAGGTATTAGAAACTCATATCTTCCACTCATTCCTGCGAGACAGGCTGAACAGGAAACGGGATACCTTTAGCCGCATGGAGCAGAACACACGTAACCATGCACACAGGTATGATGCCGGTGTGATGTCATAAACTGAGGGGCAAAGGTAACCAGGCAACACTGAGGGGACAAAAGTGCGAGCTAAGTGAGAATTCTCACTTGAGACACACAGTGATATAAACATTTCAGCAGAGGTGTCAGAGAGTTGTGGTAGCTTCTGTGTTAGTCTCGGTATATAACATTAATTTAATCAGGTCATCTCATGGAGAACAAGAGAGACCTTAGTACAGCAGAGAGAAAGAAAAACAAACATAACCAGACAAACAAAAGCACGTAGCATACAATTTATGCTTCATTATAAGTGCTTGTCGAATGGTCAAACAGCTTCGGAAACCTCATTCCCCCACACTTTTCCGACATCATAATTGGGGGAATTTCTGTAACTTTCCAAAACCGACAGTCCGGCATTCCCACTTCACACAGCGATCGGCCAGCTGTGCAGAGGTGAGAAAGGAGCCTGGGTTTGAAATTGTTTCTCTAGCTCGTGACACAACTATTTCTTTCTATTTTAGTGTGAACAACCAAGTGCAACACTATGAAAGCGTTCAAGGAGAGACTGTGTGAAAGTGTATGCCTTTATGACGGCTGGCTGTTAACTATTAAGACTTTTAATTTATGGCGTCATACGAACTACACGTCATACGAACTACTTATATTCTAGCATAACATGGCCTTTAGCCTGCCACTAATTGATTGATTGAGTCACTTTTTAAGCAAAAATACCAAACATTTGCTGATTCACGCTTCTCAAATGTGAGTTTTTGCTGCTTTGTCTTATATAACAACAAAACAAGCCATTTGAAGACATCACCTTTTATTCACCAAGAAATTAACTGATTGTCGAGAAAATAATCAGCAGATTAATAGATAATGAAAACAATCATTCGTTGCAAACCAGTAAAATCTCAGCTTTCATTAGGTTTCATTCATTTCCATCTGTATGTGTTGAGAGAGTGAGTAATGCGTAGGAGTGTAGGGGAAAGAAGGAAACACTAAAGTGCTTATCAAAAGCACACTCATGTAGTGAATAACTAGAATGAATGATTTGTTTTTGTTGTCATTCCAGCAAAGGCAGTAAGTTAACAGTGAATCAGTGTTTCCTTTACATGTTTTTTCCAGGCTGTCCCCACAGCTATAAACATAAATACTATAAAAAATGTATCATCTGGGTTTATTGCACAGCATGCCCCCCATAAATGGAACTTAGATTGCCTGTATGTAATGATATACATATTGACAAACCTGCTTAAAAGTACTGTACCTGATGTCTCCTCCTTGTCAGCGCGACCTCAACCTCAACATCTGTCTCCTCTGCATCTTTCTACAGGAATCGTGCGATGACAGAGTCTCCTCGGCGTCCCCCCATGTCTGAACTGTCCAGGACTGGCTACAGCATCTACACCAGCCCTGACGACAGACTGAGCAAGAGGCTGGGAGCCAGCCTGCCTAACCTGGAGCAACCTGCCAATTACACTATGACTGCCATCAGCTCCAACAGACCAGCCTCTCTCAGGAAGATGTCTCCTGATATTGGTCAGGACTGGAATGGATTAATGTACGATCTAAAGAAACAAATGAAGAGAGTCGAACTGTTCCTAATTTCTTTTGTCTCCTTCCAGGGTTGAAGTTTCCTCAGAAAGCAGTGAAGGTTTTCCGCCTCCCAGAGTTCCCCCCTCCGTTGGCCTATCACTATGTCCAGAACTATTATTCTGACATGGTTGCTTCCCTGGGGAAGGCTATTAATGCTACACCATCTGACGAGTCTGCTCTGCTGGCCAGGTACTGTGAGGAGAAGAAACTGATAGAGTTGCAATGCTGTGAAACATTATTATTTTGCAGGATTTGCTCATTGCAGTGTGCTCAAGTTTGCTTTAACTTCTGTTTAAACTGCAAATCTGTTACTGCAAATTGTAGACGACACAGTGGAAATCCGGCTTTTCTGTCAGGTTTCCTGCTGAGTCTTTGTTTTTCTATGGAAATACTAAACAAGAAAAACAGGTTATATCTGGCATGAGTTGTTATTGTCATGAGTGATTGTATAATTTTGTTCATTTGATAGCCGCACTGGGCTAACTTTGACAAAATTAAAATAACCGGGAATGAATCTTTGACCCAGACCAAAACCTTTTAATTGAATATAAATTAAGTTCTACGCAGAATATGTACATCTCAAGTAAACCAACTGACTTCTAGACAACTAATTGCCCCACTCCATCTGTCCATCTCTCTAGGTACCACTACCTGCGCGGTTTGGTAAACACTGTGTCCAACAGGCGTCTGGATGCACTGGAGGACTTCCAGAGTCTTTATAAGACTGACTCAGATATCTTCCCCTCTCAGATGGTTAAGTCACTGGTTGACTCCCTGCCAGAAGCTGAACGTTTACAGGTCAGTCCATCATGAATGAGGACACTGTGTTGTACTGTGTCATGGAGTTGTAAATGCTGTTATCTGGATTCACTTCAGTTAATTGCATCAAGTGCACCTGATTGGTCACGTTGAGTTTAAGTAAACATATTGTTGCACATTAAATGTCGTCAACACATTAAATATCATCTGGCAAAGTAACACCATTAATTCAAGACAAAGTAATGGGCTCTAATGGTTATCAGTAACTCAATTTACAATCTCTGAGCTGTGTCAGAACTTTGATGACGATTCTGATGATTATAACCATATTGATTAGCAATGTAATAATAATAACTGACAAAATCTCTCCACAGGCGGACAGACGGGCAGAATTGAAGCGGCTCATCAGTCGGGTCAAGAGGGACCAGGAGCGGGAACGTGCGCGTAATGGCAATGGGCATGAGGAAGGTGCCGTGAAGCGCTTCCAGCTGCCGAAAAAATACATGCAGCTGGAGGAGTTTGTGAAATGTATCCAGGAGTCTGGCATTGTAAAAGACCAAGGAACAATACATAGACTCTTTGACGCTCTAACTGTAGGTAAGTAGTGTAGTATACTGCATATACATACATGTTTTGTGAGAGCAGTTCAGGCCTTTTCCCATTTTTTTGATCAAACAGGCTGCCCTGAAGAACTTTTCTAACAAACTCCAAGGCATTGGACTTTCACTGCCTCAGCATACACACACACATTCATGCACACAAATATCCCACTATACCCCTCCTTCTTCTCTTTTCTAGGCAAACATTTCTTCCTCAGGTTAATCATTACCTCACCCCTTCTTGAAGAAGGAGAGTTTGGTGTTGTAGGTGTAACCAGGGCTCCTGTGGTAATTTACTGGCCTTTAGCTTATAGCTAATTTAAAAGTTACATATCATGTTGAAAATAGCTACCTTGCTATTAATCCCTTTAGTAACCATTCTTTTACCACTGCCATCAAATTAATTCATATTTTAGAGGATGCTCTCACAATGAGCAGAACTGAACACCACAGTTTATACATTATAAACATTACGAGCAGCCAGTAGCAAGTTGTGCCAGCCAGAGCAAGAGCTGCAGTGACCTGACAACATTCCTGTGATCTCAGATTGAGCATGTAAACTGGAAGGCGAGGAGAAGATATTTGAATCATAAGAGCTATGGGTTAAGTAATGAGGGATATTTGTTTTTGGTTTAAGATAAGAGCTACAGGAGGAAGGGAGTTGTGAGAGGTGGAGGTACGGTACTTTTTCAAAAGCTGAGGTTTTAGCCAGAATTGCGAGCTGGAAATGTTTCTTCAGGAAGAAATGTTGGAGTGAGAGCTTATCTTGCCCTCCACATTATGTTATTGGAAAAAGGCATTCATGTCCTGTTGAGTATAATGAGAAAACATCAAGTTTTCCTGTCCTCTTCTGACCTGCACTGGAGGAAGAGATACAGACCCTACAGACTGCTGGTTATTCGAAGTCGAAACAAAACTGAATTTCGAATGCCTGAGAGCTCGATCCGTGACATGGGGACTGATCATTCAAAGATTGGCCGAATTGTTAAAAATGTCTTTCTTCTACGCCTACTACTACCACACAATGAGATCCACAAAGGGAAAACATTACATTTGTGAAAAAAATAGAAAGGCCTTTTCTTTTAAATTGTGACTTTACTGTTGCTCAGTGGCCATTAACAGAGGTCTGTGCCTATATGGGAAGTTGTTTGGGTGTGGGGGAGTGCACAGACTCTGCACTGTATGTAGTCATTGTTGTAATACAGTAAGGACGACAACCCCCAACTGCAGGCATGCTGGCAGATTAGACTGCTTGGAATGAGTTGGCTCAGCTACCAGATGTTTGTGTGTGTGTGCGAGCGAGCGAGAGAGAGAGAGAGTATGAAGCTGGGCTATTCTATAAACGTTGCCCAGTCAACAGTAAATGAAGATCAAATATATAGTTTTTAAACTCACAAGTCATCTGGCTCTGCTGACAAAGAGTAATACAGGATAACTGCAAATTGTCCTCATTCTGAAAGTGTGTGTTTATTTGTTGCAGGTCATCAGAAGCAGGTTGGTCCAGAGTTGTTTAGAGTCTTCTACACCATCTGGAAGGAGACTGAGGCCGAGGCACAGGAGGTCTGCATGTTTGTTTTGCTTGTAACTTACAACTTAAAGGCACAGAATCTTGAATACACAGTATTGGTTACATCCATTGCAGTTATATTCACATTCACAGCGTGAAGGGGTAGTGTGACATACAGATGGAAAATCAACATTTCGTGTTTGTCAGCTGATCAAAATTTAAATTATAAGCTTATTTTACTTCTGCTTACAGGCATACCAACATCATGAGGAAACAGCATTACCCTTAGACCTTTTTTATAAGTTTAGTTTTATTTATCTATTTATTGTAAGTTTGTAAGAGAGGAAGTGAGAGGAAGACTGTTACAGTATGAAGGTACTCCACAGATCCCCTGTGTCTGATTGAATTGAGAGAATTGAAAGAGAGAAAGAGTTGTTCTAAATCTTGGAAGATTCAAATGATGTACATGTCTGGTGTGCAAAATACCGAATTTGTCTGAAAAAATCAGTTAAATGTTATAGGTACCAAATGTGGCTAGACAGATACACACACTTAAAAAATAATATAAATAAAAATACATATAGAAATATATTTATATTGGGGGAAAAAACTTATATTCAAACTAGAAAATTGCATTTCCTGCAGAAAATGTGTGTGAACACACTGAAAGCTGAAATGCTCTGCAATGCAGAACAGTCAAAAGTCAGGATGCGAACCCCCGACCTTGGGGTCTAAACAAGATGTATGACTATGTGCTCTAACCACTCTGCCACAGAGCAGCACATAAGGTGGAATCATTACTGCTGTTGAAAAGATCTCAGTAGTGACAAGTGTACTCGATAATCAAAAAGAAGAGGGTTTGAAATAGGACCGGGACACTGAACACACTGGTAGACAGATCTTGTAAAAGCTGTAGTAGTAGTGGTAATATTAACGACTCTAGCAGTAGTTGCCAAAGTCTGAATTTGAACTGCCCACTTTAGGGTCTAAACAAAATTTAGAGACATGTGCTCTACCCACTCTGCCACCACGCAGCACAGTAGGATTAGAATCATTACTGCTGTTGAAAATATCTTAATAGTGCCACACCAATTAAAAACAGCTGCAGGTGTAGTCAATCATCCAATCAAAGTTAGCTGAGGGTTTGAAATAGGACGGCTGCACTGAACACGCTGGTAGAAAGAACTTGTAAACATTGTTGTAGTAGTGGTAGTATTGAAGGCTGTAGTGGCTGTAGTTGTAGTAGCCGTAGTAGTAGCATGAGAGAAATACAGCTGGTATTATTAGCTATGAGTGATCAATACAATACAGTTGACATTATTAGCTATGAACACTAGCCATTCTGACAGAAATACAGTTGATATTATCTACGAGCACTAGCCTTTCTGACAGAAGTACAGTTAATATTATTAGCTACGAACACGAGAATTTGTGAACTGAAATACAGTTGTTATTATTAGCTACAATCACTACCTTTTCTGACAGAAATAAAGTTCATACTATTACCTACGAGCACTAGCCATTCTGACAGAAATACAGTTGATATTATTAGCTATCATTGATAAATACACTAGCCTTTCTGACAGAAACACATTTGATATTATTAGCAATGAGCAATGAGCACTAACCTTTCTGACAGAAATACAGTTGATATTATTATCAACGATAACTAGCCTTTTTCACAGAAATACAGTTGATATTAATAGCTATGAGCACTAGCCTTTCTGACAGAAAAACAGTTATACAGTTGATATTATTAGCTACAAGAACTACCTTTTCTGACAGAAATAAAGTTGATATTGTTACCTACAAGCACTACCTTTTCTGGCAGAAATAAATTTTATATTATTACCTACGAGCACTAGCTTTTCTGACAGAAATACAGTTGATTTTATTATCTATCATTGATAAATAAACTAGCCTTTCTGACAGAAATACAGTTGTTATTATTAGCTACGAGCACTAGCCTACTAAGGTCAGTGGAAAAAGTGGCAACTTCGTGGTAAATATGAGTAAACTAAACTGTAATTAAGACTTAGCAAACATTTGCAATGAACGTAACAATTTAATTGACTGATAATACCAATTGATTTTGTTATGAACATCATTTTTCCAACTCAATTTTTCCATTCAAGCAAAACACTAAAAGAGCTTCTAGAGATTTCTGATAACTTTTTTTAGGGTTTTTTAGAGTTAAATTCACATTCCCTTGCAATTTTAGCAAACATTACACAAAATATTGTAGTAAAGTTCTATCACACTTAAACCCAGAAATTTTGGGGAGAGCTGTGGTATTAATTTTTAACATCCTTTAACATCAAGGCCAATAAAGGCCCAAAATGAAAACCTATTTTGTTGAAAAGGTTTTCCTTGACCAGTTGACAAGTCAGTGAAATCAGCTGACTTCTTTTATGTGATTTTCAGGTGTGCTTGCCAGCGTCTGTCTTGGAGCACATTGAACCCAGCGAGTGCGTCTTCAAGCTGTCCTCCTCTGTCAAGACGAGCCGCGGTGTGGGGAAGATCGCCATGACTCAGCGACGGCTCTTCCTGCTGACCAACGGACGACCGGGATACGTGGAGGTGGCACAGTACCGAGACTTAGAGGTGAGACAAAAGGAAATGAAAAGAGATAAAGTGAGCAGAATAAAGTTAAAGAAAGTGCTTTTAATCGGGACTAGAAGCTTGAAAAATGCAGATATATGCCGTCAGAGCACCGGATTCAATCTAAGTACATTGATCCTGCAGAGTGATCTAGATCCTGTCTTCATCTCTTTCCCTGCAGGAGGTGAAAGTGTCCTCGGCTCCCTTCCTGCTCCTGCGAATCCCCAGCCTGAAGCTGCGTGTCCGGGGCAGGAAGGAGACGTTCGAGGCCAATTTGAAAACGGAGACTGAGCTGTGGAACCTCATGGTCAAAGAGATGTGGGCCGGGCGCAACATGGCTGACCAACACAAGGTAAAGCTGTAACTGAAGGGTGTATGTGTGAGTGTGTGTGTACTGCTAGTATGAGGGTATACATGTGTGGGAGGAAAGAGAGAATCAGAAAAGAGAGGAATAATTGCATGGGAAAGAAAAATAATTTGGTGAGTTACCATGTGCCTTTATTACTCATATCTTGTCTTTATCTAGGTATCAGTTACTCTGTGTGTGTATGTGTGTGTGTGCGCATGCCAATCATTGTGAACTTCAGTAACCTGTAGGTGTGGTTGAAATTCCATGAGGCGTAGATGAACATACATATGCACACTTGAACAAAGACAGAGGGTTTCCTTTGTGAAACCAGATGATGTAACTGTAACATCTCTGTCTCTCAGTCCTCTAATTTCTCTCTCTTTTATATTTCCTGTGCTCCTGTGTGTTATGAATGTACATCTACATCCACCTTGTCTGAGAAGGTGGATAAGCAGCAGTGTTGTCAAGAGATCTGGCAGCATCGCACCAAGATTTAAACCAAATAATCAAGACATATTATTTATCTCGCCGCTGTCTCAACACTGCTTCTTTTTGTAAAACCTTAAAATAATGTATTATGTTCTCATTAAAGCCTATTTACAATTATAATTGAATCCGTACCACTATTCACAACCTAAAATCTAATTTTCTAGACCTGCTTTAACATAATTTTGTTGTTTGTTTGAAGGATTTCAAGTTTTCTTTCCAACAATAATGACACAAAAAGAAAAAAAACAACAACAACTAACGAACAGTCCCTGCAAAAAACAAACCCCTTGTTATGTTCTTTTAATATGTTTTTTTACTTTTAAGCACAGAGGCCACATCTCTTTGACTGCGAATGCGTCTAGAAGTTCTACTTTGTTATGCCTTTTTGTGAAGCACTTGTTCCATCTACTTACTGTAAGGTGCTACATGTCAAGTTCAAAATGTCATTTGTCTCCAGGACCCCCAGTACATGCAGCAGGCTCTGACCAATGCCTTGTTAATGGACGCAGTAGTGGGCAGCCTTCAGAGCAGTAAGGCCATCTATGCCGCCTCGAAGCTGGGTCACTTTGACCGCATCAAGATGGAAGGTAGGGGAAGATGGTGATAAGATGATTATTGTTGTAGATATTGTCTAGTTTGTTTTACTTTTACCATCTAGAGCACTATTAAGCCCACCCATTCTGTCAACATGGAAGGCATTATAAATCCAGTGTGATTACTTCTCTCATACACATAGAAACACAATTAATGTAGCCTGTGGAGGTTAATGACTTGGTTCCGGGTGCAATTTGCATACTAAAGACATTTCGATTGGTCTGAGATCATTTGGAAACTTTGTGTTCCTTAGTACATAATGACTCAGAGGTTTTGTGGTGGTTTTTCTTGCTGTTTGGGGTTTTTCAGTCCATGTTTGTGCATTCACCACCTGTGGAAGGTTAGTTACCTCTTTAACAGTGGTTTGTGTGTCTCTAGTGCCGATGATGGTTCCCAAGACGACCGCAGAGACGCTGAAGCACAAAATTAACCCCTCGCTGGAACTCACTGCACCTCAGGCTGTAGATGTACTTTTATACACACCAGGTACAAACACACACACACACACACACACACACACACAATCCCTTCAGTGTTCCAATATTTACTGAGATGACAGGTGTCAGGTTTATCTCTCTCTCTCTCTCTCTCTCTCTCTCTCTCTCTCTCTCTCTCTCTCTCTCTGGGCCGTTTCAGAGTTAATCCAGAGTTTCAACTGTGACACCAACACACGCTCACTGACATATATGCTGACTGACAAATACACACATGTGACCTTCGCCTTGTCGGCCCCTCTCTTTGACTCACTCCCGCTCTTGTTTCACTCAAACATAAAAAGACAGACCGTCATAAAGCTGCACATAAAGTTTTTCAACACTTCCTCCTCCTGTCTCCAACTACAAAAGGAAGCGAGAAATGTAGAAATGTATAGGGAGGGAAGCCTCTACTCAAGGCTAAATTGTCATAAATGTACAATTTAGCCTTTCCAATGGGAGCTATGAAGTCACGTGAAAGCACAGAATAAGGCAGTAAACTGTGCTGTCCCTCTCTGGGCAAAACGGATAAATACAGTAAACTTTTGGCCATGTTTTAGTCTGTAATTCTAAGTCCTTCTTGACTTTGCTGATCCCCCACCACCACAAGAAAGTAAAAGAAAGAAGAAGCTACTCTTAGTGAAAGTAGCTGAACTTTGCATTGAGCAGTGGTTATGAGATCTAAAAATGAAATACTGCATGAACACAGGTCAATTAAGGGGGGGGCTTTACAAAATAAAATGCTCAAAGCACGTGAAGCCAGTTTGCTTGTCTTCTGTAGTGATAAACACTTCGCTCCAAATACAGTTTTTTGAAGCCATGCTGATAAAGAGCATATAACATTTTTTATTTAGTGGATTTTAAAATGAAAAAAAGCACAGTGCCTTTGTGAAAATGCACTCAAGTTTTATTTATTTACAAATGTATGATAGTAGATACTGTAAATAGACAGAGGAAATGTAGTTTACTTTTGAATCATTTTGAAAGCGCAAGGTGTGGTGCAACATTTACCCTGAATGTTGTCAGAATCTGGTTAGCAGTGAAATAACTGATCCCTGCCGCCTTGAGAGCCAAAGAGCGTTGAAGCTGTTTTGGCAGCTTGTGGTTGCCCAAAACTTTATGTGTCACCCATCAGGAAATCCCAGTCACCACACTTGACCTTAAAACACACAAGTTGCTTACTGTTGTTCAGCCTTTGTATACAGTCCTTTGATTTTTATTATGGGGGGCAGACAGACTGGCAGGAAGACTGAGAGGAAACAACTTAAAAAGAGCTATAAAGCCATGGCCTTCAGTGGACCGACCATCTGGGGCCACTTAGATGCCCGGCTGGTGGCAGACTGACCCCCAGCACTAACACATTCGTGCACACTCATATTCAGTCCACATATACAGACTCTGTTCAGTTCTTCCATAGCAGTCAGCTCTTTGGGGTTTCTGCTGGCGAAAAGAACAAATCTGGCTATTCAGATCTTCCCTGCCTGCCTCTCTCTGACTCTCTGTGGTTTGAATATAGGTCACTGAATTGAATTCCTGGCATATGACCAGTTTACTCCTACCCCCCACACCCCCCACCCACTCCCTTTTCCCACTCCCTTTTTTCCTTTTTTTTTAGGTGAAACCTGGGTGGAGTCAGGCAGCAGAAAAACAGTTTTGAACATGAAGTGTTTCCATTCAAAACTGTTGGTTGATATTCACATTTCATATTTCTTCTTGGCCTCCTGAAGCAGTCAACAGCTACTGGCAACTGTAGGTAACAAGTTTGCCATAAGGTATTGAGAAATGACTGATAAATACTGTGTGTGTGTGTATTTGTTTCAGGTCAGTTATGGGTGTCTGTGAGCGGGGGGAAGGTGATGGTGTTTGATGCCTCAAGCTGGTCCCTCACACACACCTGTCACGTTGGGAATGCAAGACTGGTAAAGAAAATGCTCACTGCACACACTAACACACCAGTTCATGGAGTTGTTTACAAGTTGGGCTGGATATCGAAATTTCCAAAATGTGTGCAGAGCTCTGATAAAAGCTGCCTGCCCAGCACCAAACGGCAGACAGACACAGTTAGCAGGTACTTCCATCAGGAGTTGGTGGAGACAAAAACAGAGCTAAAAGGAGACTTACATTCATCAGGCTGCTAGAAACACGACTTCAGGTGAATGCTAATGTTGCTTCGTAGGCAACTGTTTGCTAACATGTTAGCTATATCAACTTAAAAGGTGATTAAGGTTTAAAGGCTATCAATGTTGTGTTTACAGCTTGTTTCCGCTGCCCCCAAGTGGCCAAAAAATCATTGCAGGTTTAAACAGTGAGAGGCACAGTTTTGTTTCTTCTGGTATTTTTCATCCTTGTCTCTCTGTAATTAAATGGTGTGTTAAGTCATATTTTCAATAGGGCGTAGATAGTTGAGTGTCTATGAAAAGGTTCATGAGGGGGTTTTCCTGAAGCCAGCATTTGGTAATATTTTTTGGTTCAGAAGATAGATAATAGTTTTACACAAACCTTTAAGCATAATCTCCAAAATACATAGAGATAAACAAAACACAAATACTAAAAACCAGTGTCCTTGACATTACATGTCTCACTTTATCTCACAAAGGCTTAAAACATAGGCAATAGCAAAATATCGGTATGGTCCATCAAAGCTGATCCACACTCTCTCCAGTTAATTTTGATTTCTGCCCAGGAGTTATAACAAAACCGAATCAGATTTTTGCAACAAGAATCTCTCAAAGTCAGTGAATTGGTAGAAGTAAACTGAGTTTCTGAGCCACACCTCCTCTGGTATTTCAATTTGTGTCTCTTTTTCCCAATTTTTAGACTGTATTTGATTTAGACAAAGTTTTTGTATAAGCCGCTTGAGTGAAGACAACGGGAAACACGGATGCATTTGTTGAAAAACACGTATATTGCTCACATTAAGATATTGAAAAGAGTAATGCTAGCTAACGCTGTTCTAATTCATAAGGTTGTGGTGAGTGAACATGATGTTTTGGTAGTTCTTCCATCACTAAATGAAAACGCGTTTGACTACTTCACATCACTGACCTCAGATACAGATAAGGCCGTTTTCCTCAGGTTTATTTTTTGCTCCTGTTGCTTCACTTCAAACAGTATCAGTATTATCTTAAGACTTGCAAGCACATGTTTTGAATAGTTTTCATTCCCCCTAAGACCAAAACATTTTCTGTGCAAACATCGACTTTATCATAACAAAATGTAAACTCGTGAAAGTTGGCAGGAGTGCCTTGAAGCTCTTTGGAGAATGTTCATGGTAAATGAGGTTAAGGATGAGTGTAAAGTTTTAAGGCACGGTGCTGAGAGAGAGAGAGAGACGCACAGAGTGTGTTTTCTCTACACTCAACCATAATATTTGCATGCAGTTCATGTTTTAAACATTTGGACTTGAAGCATGGAAGATGATTGAAATAGCAACTGATAAGAAAATATCCATCCATCCATTTTCTATACCGCTTATCCTCTTAGAGGGTCACGGGGGGCTGGAGCCAATCCCAGCTGATAAGAAAATATATAATATATATATAATTTAAAGTTGTGGCTGAGCAGCTTTATTGCCAACAACTGCAACCAAACATGCATTTTTTCCACATATTTTTATGTTGGTTAAGTTTGAATCTGTAAAAACAGACTATGATATTAGATGTAATGGTGCTGAGAGGGCTGTGTGTTTTTCAAGTGCTGTAGTTTATTAGACAATGTTACCACCTAGTGGAAATGTCAGGTAATGCACAGTAAATTTCCTTCCATACCAAACTCTCAGAATTTTCTGTTTAACCCAAACTCAAAATGATGCTCATCATTATGCATTCCCTAATGTACTTACTTTTATACATACCAGACCTACTATAGGTAAACCCAACTTTCTTTATTTAAGGGCTGCAACTAATCAAACGATTATTTTTTCTGATTAATCAGCGAATCGTTTGGTCCATTAAATGTGAGAAAAAAGTGAAAAGAACAGTGGCCAAGAGAGCTTAACGCACTGCACCTTTTAAAAAAGACAAGCAAATTGACATGTAAGGTGATGTCTTCAAATGTTTTGTTTTGTCTGACTAGCAGTTAAAAACCCAAAAGTAATCAATTTACTATCACATTAGATGAAGAAAAGCAGACAATCCTCACAATTTAAGACTTTAGACTTTTTAAGGCATTTTTTGCTGGAAAAATAACTTAAGCGATTAGTCGATTATCAAAATAGTTGCCAATTTATTTTCTGTCAATTGACAAATGAATTATTTGACTAATTGTTTCAGATCTACTTTTTATTTACCTGCAAAGAGAAATTCAACTGTATGAAGCCCTGTGCAAATAAGTAGCAGTTAGATTTATTACACCAGCTCACAACACTCGCCTGCTCTCTGGCCCCTAATCTTTCTATATTTAGTCTTAAAACCTATAATTTGTTACGTTCTCTGTAGCTGTGTGATCCTGATCAGTAAGGTGTCTTTCTGTCGCTGTTTTCAGAACTGTATGCTGGGAGTTGATAAGGACCAGGTCTGGATGGGCTCAGAGGACTCCGTTATCTACATCATCAGCATGGTGGCCATGGTCTGTAACAGACAGCTGACTGAACACCGGGCTGAGGTCACTGGACTGGCACTTGACACAGACAAATACAGGTAACACACACACGCTTATTTTGATCCCATAAAAGCGACTTCTACTGACGGTGTTTATGATTTTATGTGATTTAAATGCAGTTTTGGATTGTATAACTGTGTTGTAACTTCACACTTTTGCAATATTGTTGCTGAGCTTTCATGCCGGTAGATAAAATTGTATTTAACTGAGCTGTAGTGAGAGATGTGCGACAGATGTATGTGTAAATCAATTCTGAATCAGAGTGACGTGTAAAAGAAAAGAAATCTTACTAGTACACTTTGTTTTTCAGCCAGAAGGTGGCGTACTCCTGCAGTGCAGAGGGAACCGTCATGGTGTGGGACGTCTCGACACTACAGGTCAGTTTCAAACCAAATTCTTGTTAGACTGGGAGCAGCATAACCTATGTTTTTATTCTGTTTTATCTTGTCATGGATTAGATAAAACAGAATGCCATAAAATAAATCTTGAATTGACAGTTTAAAGGTTTAGAACTGCACTGGTCTGGTTTGTCAGATCAGCTCCTACTGACTCCTGGTTTCTCCTCCCTTCTTTCAGTTATTTTCCTGTTTCAAACCGGCAGATTTATTTGTTGTAATTGTGATATTTGTGTCAAACCACTCAGGTGAAGAGGCACTTTCGCCTCTCCTGCGACTGTCTGCAGTCTGTCTCCAGCTGTAACGGAACGCTGTGGTGCTGTAAGTTTCACTCTCTCGCTGGAGAATTAAAAACAGGGAACTTGAGATTGAAACTTGATGATGGAAATTTAATAAGCTCTTTGTCTCTCTGTCTGTTTGTCTCTCCAGGCTCCAGGGACAATATAATGGAGGTGTGGAGGAACGGCTCAGTGAAACATCGTCTGAATCTGCCAGAGCAACAAAAAGGATCCACAGCTACATTCAGCTCTCTACTGCTGTTACCTGAGGTACCACACACACACACACACACACACACAGTTTGCTGTACGCTGAGTTTATCTCTCTGGTATCTTGGTGTGTTTTTGTTGTGCATCGTATTTGAGCGTGACCCTTTTTTCTCGATGTGTTTGCTTGTTTGTGTGTCAGAGGGAGGAGCTGTGGAGCGTTTGTGTGGACTCAGGAGAAGTGTGTATTTGGCACATTAAGGACACTGCCAAACCGTTCCACCGCGTGGCTCTACAGGACTGCACCGGATGTTACTGCATGATCAAAGTTAAAAACCAGGTTAATATACAGGACTATTGCACACACGCATCAAAACACTTTAAAATCACCAACAAATGCATTATAATCCTGGCAGTGAAGTGAAATAAAACCGCATCGTCTGTTTTGTTTTGTTTTTTAAATCCTCCCTTTTTCTCTCCAGGTGTGGGTTGGGGGTGTTGGCCGCAGTTCTACTAAAGGGAAGATTTATATCCTGGAAACAGAACGCTACCAGGTCCTGAAGGAGCTTCACGGCCACAACGACAAGGTGACTGCGCTCTGCTCTGCTGAGGATCGGTACATCCTCAGTGGAGCTGGCAAACATGATGGAAAGATCGCCATCTGGAAGGTGGAGTAGAGCGGTTGACTGTCTGGAAATGGATTTTAAAGTTGGAGCCTGAGTTCTTTATGCCATCGCTCTTTTAAAACTACTCTGGGACATCTGTGAACTGACCCCAGGTTGAAGATCTGTGGGAAAAGGAGTGAAGGTCTGTGTTTTGGAAAGGGAGGGGGATCGAAATCACAACTTCGACTTGCCTTTTGCATCTCCGTGATATGACGGAATCACATGGCAGCCATGTGACGCAACAAGTTTACATAAAATGTCACCTACTGAGCTGCTTCTCTCGTCCGCTATGAAGTGGTGATTTGAAGTACTAACAGCACTAACACGTTATTTTTTGGGAATATGAAGGATAAATGAAGACTGAAGAAGTAAAAGTGGGCGCAGTTCTGCTGGATATGTTTTTTTTTAATCCAAAATGCTTCACGTTACTGAAGGTTTATACATTTTTAGTATTGCTGTACCCTGTCTTATATTAAGTTTGAATACATGAGTATTATGTGGGAACACTGTGTGACTGACCCTCGCCTCCAGCTGGGTTTGTGACGTGAGCTTCTGCAGCTCAAAGGAGTCAAACTACCCTGAGAACAAAACTCCTGTGATTGGAGATTTCACCATCACTGTGGGAAAGCCCTGGAACAAAAGTTTATTTTGATGGAGCGTGTGCTTTAATGGACAATGTACAGTGAAGAGTGACGGGAAATATGATGAAAGATGATACAAACTTGGGAGCTTAACTCAAACTCGTGACAGGTTTAGGAATCTGATAAAAACACACAAAATAAGGACTAACCCCTCAGTGTTTCGCTCTTGTTGTGGTTCTTTATCAAACACTTACCTCATTGTTAGACAAAGGTTCTACTTTTTTCTCTATTTATTTCCCTACAATATTTAGTTTTATCTGTGTTAATGGGTAGTTGGTTTTAACAAATAAAGGCAAAATGTTTTTATACACAGACAGACAGAAGATATGAAGGTCCTACTCAAGAAAATCGACCAACAAACAAGTCAAAATTCACGGCTATAAAATTCCTAACGCATATTGAAAACATAGTTATTTATAATTTTAAGTCAAAAGACCGGGCTATAGATTGCCTCCTAATATGTTAAAATCTATTTATAATCTGTCAGCATTTGTGTTCTGTGCTTTTTATAAGGATTTCTAACAAGTTATTTTTACAGTACTGTTATTTGTATTAACCAAGTGAAACAGGACGGACTGAAGTTTTCTATTTTCACCTTTTTCTATCTTTCACAGACTTTTTTCTCTCCTAAAAGTTAACTTTCTGGGACTCTTGAACATTCAGAGTTAAGAAGAAAGCATTACAAGTGTGATCATTTTGGTTCATATCACCTGAGGTTCATTCAAAGGTTCTTTCAAAACTTTTCTTTTATTAATGTATTTATACTGTGTATATAACTAGTGAACATGAACATAAAATATATTCCTTTTGTTAACTAAACTGGTGACAGTGCAAACAACTCAACCGTTGATGTTTTTATAAGACTTCATATGAAACTGTATAATATCTCCAAGACTGTTAACAAGTATTTCTAATATTTAACCAACAGTGAACAAAGCAAATACACACTTTATAAAGGAAGTCTTCAGTTTGTCTTTATTTTCAACCTGAGCAGGTTTCAGTTCACTCTCTATGCCAGTGACTCCCAATCTGGGAGTCAGGAGTAATTTTTCAGACGTTCCTCTGGCTTTTTCTGTTTGTTTGTTTTTTTTGTTTTGTTTTTTTATTGTGAAATGTTTACCTCTTTATTCTGAAAATTATTCAAATAAAACTGGAATAGAAATCCTCTGGTTGACCTGGTCCCAACCCATTGACATAATGCAAATGGTGACGATGGGTCATACGTTGTTTCATCACAAGATCACAAGACAAAAAGGTTGGTAGTGACTGCTCTGTGCAGCGTTTCACAATCTAACAAAGTAATCTTAAAGTTTTACGGCATGTATTTATTACTGGGCCAAACACAGAACTACATGCTGCTTGTGTATTATTTTCTCTAGCTGAGAGTTAAAATTGAACTCCATCCCCATTTTTCTGCACTTCCTCGTGGTCACCAAAAGAGGGAACTGTTTGAAACAAAGAGAAGTTAAAGAGGGAGCAAGTTTGCTGATCAAAGTTCAGTTTCACAGATCAGAACTCACAATATCGGTATGAAAGGAATGCCGCTAAGAATTATTTTCTTTATCAATTAATCTGCCAATTATTTTGCTGGCTAAATGATTAACCACTTTGTCTATAAAATATTAGAAAATAGTGAAAAATTCCCATTATAATTTTTTTAAAGTGGCATCTTCAAAATCCTTGTTTTCAGTCCAAAACCCACAAATATTCAGTTTTTATTCAAATATGACAAATAAAAGCAGAAAATCCTCATATTTTAGAAGATGGAACAAGAAAATATTTGGCATTTGTGCTTCAGTCAGTTGACTAAATAATGAATCAACTAATTGTTTCAGCTCTAAGATTCTCCACAGCAAACATAGAAGCTATTTGACTCCTGTTCCTGGCAGAGTGATAATAAGGATATAACATAAAGCTAGGACAGACTGGATCCACCCTGCTCAGGTGTTCCTGAGCAAAACACTGAATCCCTGCAGGGCTGCTGCTCTGTGAATGACCTCTGACCTCCCTGTGGAGCCGGTCAAGGTGTTTTAACATCAAACCCCCACTGAAACTCCCTTCCAGTCCTTCAAATACTGTGTGGATGTGCAGTTGTACTCCTGTAAATCTGTGTGTTATGTGTCTTTCTTTTATGTATGTGTGTTCTGGACATCATTTTGTTACATGAAGCCATAAGCAGCTGGTAATCTCTCACGTGCAGGTCCGCTCATGCCTCGGCTGCAGTGGAAGATAAGTTGTGTTCTGTGTACCCTGCCGCTCTTAATCAGTTTCCTTTAATCCACAAACTTTTACTTACAGGAAGCAAGAGCTAGATTTAAGAGCTGTTTGTGCTGCGACTTAAAAACCTCACTTAAAATCCTCAACAGTAACCCTAGTCAACAGAGGCACAGTGCTCTGTAGTACAATGCTACAAAGAAAAAAGATACAAGTTCTAAACGTCATTAGCACTGTAGTAGCTAGTTCAGCCTTTTATGCTTTAGTTCTATTTCTGACTCTTTGTAGTTGCAGAAAAAAAGAACAAAACAAAATCCATGCCATGAAAACACCAAAATCAACAGTGCAGTTTGTCTCTTGATACTATCTGATGTAAATCTGTAAAGCCCCTGAAAACCTGGTCGCAAATTTTACACATTTTTATATATTAATGACACAATAGGCAACAAAGTTAGAGTTTGGAAAAGAAAACATCTTTAGTTATTATTTATTAAGAGTTTAACGCTCAAAAACTCAGCTGATCCGCTTCATCAGGACTGTGTTGGTGCGGTTTCACCACATTTGATTGACAGTTGCAGGCAACATAAACAAACAACCCCACAACTGTCACCACATTCAGATTAAAAAGAAAGACATGACACCTTTTGTCACATTTGCCTCGCCCACTGCAAATCAGTAAGAAAATATTCCATGTGAAATAACCAAAACAGAAAGTAATATGTCCATGTAGGGCCACATCAGTCACGGTAAGAAACCGGCCTTTAAAAATGGCTCACAAATATATAGTTTGATTTTTTAAAAAGGCTCAGTAATTTCTTAAATCAGCTGGGCACTGTAGTTTTTAAAAAACGTTATTCAAACAGAAGTAAATAAAGCATTTGTTTGGGGACTATTTTTAGCTGCGGATTAATACACGTTTGGTACTTTAGTGAGTATTTACAGCATCAGGACGGTGTATGTGAGATTGTCTAAAGATAATAATGAGTGGTCATGGTAATAAAGAAACATGTCACCCAGTGGGGCTCATTTATGCATTTTAACAGTTATAATTTATAATAATTAAAATGATCATCATCATAAACATAAACTTTATTTATACAGCACAAAACAAAGTTACAAAGTGCTGAACCAGGATTAAAACATTTCAGGGCAAATTAAATCAGACAATTAAAAACAATACAAAAATAAAAAAATATATATAAAAATAAAAACAGTAATAATAAAAATATTTTGGACAACAATGGAGCTCTACGGCACAGAGGAATAAGACATCTCAAGCTTTGGCTACACAGACATGTTAGTAGAATCAACTTGTTTTTGTTTTTTTCATTTGATTTGTTGACTGTACAATATCAGAATATCACCAGACTTTTGTTTTAAGGAATAACTAAGATAAATGCCATTTCATCAGTGTGACCGTTCATCACTTCGACGTGAACACAGTTTAAATCACTACAACACTGATTTGTCCTGCTGATGTGTTCTTGACAAATGTGCACAGATTTACTGCAGATAACATCTTGTTATATTTTTATGGTTTTGTGTTCATGCAAGTTACGACAGACCGGTAACAGGATCCTCCAGGGCAAGACAAATGATAGAGAGCATTAAAATTACTACATGTCTGTGTTATTTTTAGAGTTGCACTCTTAATAATGGCTTGACATCAGACAGATCTTTAACTCTAGATGAAGGTTTTGGATGTTTAGGTCTTAAATCTGCTCCCTAAAGTCTAGAAAAGCAGCTGTGTTCAGGTTATAGTTATATAAATAACTCCTTTTGTACATTCAGTGTCAGTCAACTGAGACTGAATGTACAGAGTTATTTTTACCACATCAGGAAACACCCCTTTCTCTGTCACTCCTCACATCACCTATTTCTTTTGTCTCTTCACGTTTCTGTTTGTGTTTTGGTATCAGTTCCTCCTCAAATGAGGTTTCAGAAGCCAAAGCATGTAGTCAGTGTGGATGGCCAGAGGGAGATCCAGAGTCCACAGGCCTTTAACCTTCAAAGGCAGTTTTGCCCCATTTGTGTGCTCTGTGTTGTTGTTTTTCTCGATCATTTGATTGTCACGTGGTGTTAATGAGCAAATTAGAGCTGGCATATATCACCCAAGAAGCTCAACCTACCTGAGCTGAAGGGAAACTCAGAGAGATCAGGTCAGATGAGTTGGAGGTGCATAACATCAGTTAGAGCTTTAAGTATGGGTGTAAACATCAACATCATACTTAACATTGTTTTATCAGCTTGATACTTCATGACCTCATTTTATGAGAATTGCTTTTAAACATGATTTTGAACTGATGACATGTGTCAGAAGTCTGCTACAGAAAATTACACATCAGTACTAGGCTACTCAAAGACTCCAGCTGTAAAACATGGTTAAATGCAGTGGATTTTAACATGCTCTATATGTGTGATTGGTGTTGACTGCACTTTTCATGCAGCATTTGCAACATATTTATGTTTCTTGACTTTTGCAATACTTTTTATTATATATATATATATATATATATATTTAATTTCTCTTGGCAATAAACTTGATTCTGAAAAGTACAACATTTCCCTCTGAAATATTGTGAAGTAGAAGTATAAAGTAGTAGTGAGTAAAGTACAAGTAATAGTACTTGGTGACTTTCTAGCACTGAATATCTTTTACGGTATTCCCCTTTAAAAAATTCAGCCTCTCGTCTTGTTTGTATACCACCGCCGCGGCCCCGCCCCTTTATGCAAATTAGCCGTGACGTCGGCGGAAGCCAGCGCTACGTCTCTTCTTCCGACAGATATTCCTTTAAAGGCGTATTTAAAGCCCAGGCTTCAGTTGCAGGAGCAGCGGACAACCTATGCAACAAAAGCTGCCGCAGAGCCGAGCGACTTTCCGACCGCTCAGCGGACAAAAACACGGAGCCGGCGGCTGACACAACCCGGCGAGGTGAGCTCGGTGTCCGGTTAACACACCGGCGACGACAGGGGACGGATATTGAACATTTTCTAGCCGCTGTTGGTCGGCTCCGGCAGGCGGAATACACAGCATCTCAGGTTGCTGCTGCAGAGAGGAGGAGGAGGAGGAGGAGGAGGAGAGGGAGGAGAGGGAGGAGAGGGAGGCATTTACAGTAGTTTCTGTAGGCCTGTGTCAAAAACAAAAAGAGAAGAGAGGCTGGAGATGCAGCCAGCCTGGGACCCTGGGACAGGTCAGGTTGCATAATTAGGTTACTCTAATTATAAAGTGTTTTATAATTAGGATGTCTCAATAGTGTTTAAATGAAAAGAAGGTTTAAAAACAAGGGTTGCAGTTTGGACATCAGTAGTAGAGAAAATTTCCTTCATCGCTGCATGTTTGTAATTAACCAAGAAGGAGCCGTTTACTGTAGTGAATAACACACCTGTGACTGTGGGGGGGAAACAAACGGAAGAGCTGCCGTTATGTTTGGATTCTGGGCTTGCCACTTAAAAAAAAAAAGACAATATGAGGAGTTTCCTGCTTTGTAATCTGTGTTTTCATCATCAGGACTTTAAATGTCATCAATTGTGGGTGTGAAGCCACCAGACTGCTGTTTGATTTCAATATATATATCAAAAAAGAAGAAGATATTTAGGGCTGAAAAGATTAGTCGACTAGTCAGCAGCAATTTTATAAATCGATTAATCATTAAAGTAGTTTCTGAAGCGAAAGTACCAAAAAAATCTCTGGTTCTGGCATCTTAAATGTGAATATTCGCTGGTTTTCTTAATGTTTTATGACAGTAAATGGGTTTTAGGCTGTTGGTCAGACAAAACAATCAATTCCAAGAAGTCACCTTGTGGTGTTCTTGGGAAATTGTCAGGGGTTTTGTCACCAGTCTCTGACATGTTATAGACCAAGCGATTCATTAAATTATCCAGAAAATAATTGCCAGATTAAAACGATAACATAAATAACCATTAGTTGCAGTGATATAAATGTCAGTGTTAAATAAACAACAGAGCTCTTCCACCTTTTTGCTGTCAGAGAACATTTATAAGTTGTGTTTTATTTACCTTAACCTTCTTTAATGTACATCCATTTGATACTGCTTATCTACTGTTTCAGATCAAATATGTTTAAAGGATTCTGCACACATTTCTGTGATTCAGCGTACAATTTAGTTCAAATATACCTGAGTTGGACTGCTGCAGATCCATCAAATGACCGGTGCAAAGGCAGAGTGAGACTTTGCGTTAAGTGTTTTGCCGGTTTCTGCTTTATTGGCAACTACTGATTTATTTATATGCCTGTGCGCATGAGAGAGTAAGAGCGAATGTGCGTATTTGCTGTCGTGTTGGGTGCCATATTGATTTAATGTACAGTATAACCTGATTTACTGTTTGTGTGTCTGTGTGCACTGTGCTGATTTGCTGGGTCTTAACTCTTTATTTTGTTTGTGTTCAGGTACGACTGCAGGGCTTAAGATTGGAGCCTTGACCAAACGACAACGTCTGAACGACATTTATGAAGCTTTCAAGGCCTTTTGGTGAGTCTCTCTCTCTCTCTCTCTCACACACTCGCACACACACTCACACACACACACACACACACACTCACTCACTCACTCACTCACTCACTCACTCACACACTAAGGACCCATTTCTTTTATTCCCTCCTAACACTGCTTTTTAAAGTCCTCCTTCTGTCTGTTATTTTGCTGCTTGGTCTAGTAAATCTGCACAAAAATAAAACACAGGTCCCAAAGAGAGATGTAAATGGCCAACAGATGTTCTCCCTCTGTTGTCTTTCAAGTCTAATGTGTTTCTATTCTGCTGGAAACCACAACCAGCACGAGCAGAACAATACAGGATAGATCATGTGCATTATGTGGCTTTGGCGTGATCTGATCGGGGTCTTTGTTTTGGTCGACCTGAGAGAATTTGGCACACACAAACGCTGTGCACACTTCTTCTGTCTTTCTTCGTGTCAGCCTCTTTGCTTTTGACATGCTGTGATGCCGCCTAGGTTTCAGATTTGGTGCAGATTCAGCTGAAGTGAAAGCAATCGACTTCCTCTTGATGAAGCATTTGCTGACTATCAACTGGTGCTGAATCAGCATCAGGTTATAACCGAGACACACAGTCAACTGCGTGAAGTGTAGCCAGACACAACTAGTCACACGCAGACAGTCACATGAACACACACACACATGCACATAAACTTACATTTGCGCAGATGTTACGCAAACAGAGCATACACCTCCATATGCATGCATTCAAATAGAAAGGCTTTTGATCGTCTGCCCACATACAAATATTTCTGCTACTTTGCATGCAGAACTGGATTATATTTCCATAAACAACATATAAATTATGTCTTAGTATGCTACCTTTCATCATAATCAGTCAGCACGTATTGCACACACTGTTCTAACAGAGATACCTGCCAGTCTCATGGTAGATGCATCCAACAAAACACACACAAACACACTCTACATTACTGCTGGACAAGTGAGGATGGGATGGAGGTTTGCAACTGAAATATGAACACTTTACTTTTGCATGTTTTTGAATACTGTGTTGTGAGCCAACACCAGTATACTCATCCCGACTCCAGATCTGTTGGTTTAATGGTTTCCACACTGCATGAAGAAGCTTGAGAGTCTCAGTGGGAGCAGACGCAACTTGCAGGTTCCTTAAAACAAGAAGGTATCCCGCTGTAAAGAGATTTTAGACGCCTGTCATGCAACCTCGACATCCTTGGTTTGAGTCCTCGCTCACTCTCTACTGGCAGAACCGTCAGACAATAAAGGCCGCAATGCTTAACAAACTTTTGAGAAGTTGCTGGGCGTTTTCACCCAAAACAGCTTTGTGTTAAAGGGAATAGATAGACATTTTGAGGGATACATTTATTCCCCTTTTTCGCAGAGAGTTAGATGAGGTGATGGATACCGCTCTGTGTCTGTACGGTAAATATGAAACTGGGGCCAGGAGCTGATTAGCTTAGCTTAGCATAAAGACTTGAAACAGGGGGAAACTCTGTCCAAAGGTAACAAAATCTGCCTACCAGCACCCCTAAAGAAATAATTAACACGTTATATCTCATTTGTTTAATCCTTACAAAAACCAAAGTGTAAAAATGGTTGCTTAAAGTCCCTGCCGGTTGCCTGGAAACCTCATGTGACAACCAAGAGTCATGGAGATATTGCTCACTAATTAATGAGAGTGGTATCGATATTCTCATGTAACTCGGCAAGAAAGGGAATAAACCTATTTCCCAAAAATGTTGAACTTTTAAAAAGAGGGGCTGCGTTGGTTGGGGGTATATCTTTTTAGGTGCATGTTTAATTTTACAATTATGGAACAGCGACAACCATCACTCTCCGTCTCAACAATTGTGTGAATTCTCGTTATTCGTGTTAAAAGTAATCTACCAGAAACGCTGTTCCTTGCCAGCTGACGTCACATTGCATTGCGGCAACAAGAGCTGAGCCAAGCTAAAACAGTTTTGCAGAAGTTGAAGTGATTGAAACGAAGTGCAGCTCTTCTTTTTGGACCAAAACCAACCATTTTGCCAAACTTGATTTAGTTTGAAGTAATACTGCCTGTCTAACACTGTCCGTTTTGCTCTCTCTCTCTCTCTCTCTCTCTCTCTCTCTCTCTCTCTCTCTCTCTCTCTCTCTCTCTCTCTCTCACACAATATTAGCTTTTCTCTGTCCATCACACACACACACACACACACACACACACACACACACACAGACTTGTTGCATCTGTAAATGCTGTTCTGTTGTTTGAACCCCATTGGAGTCACAGTATTTAACAGCTGAGGGGAAAAAGACGACAGGTTACTGGTCCCTTTACATATTTTATTTTATTTTATTTTTTTAAAACATTTTTTCACCCAACAGGCAAATTGAAATGTGAATCGTGTAAAGATCTGACACGGCCTCACGCAAGTCTGGAGGGTTGTTTACTTTCTAGGTGGGTAAAAAAGCAAAATAATGGTTATCCTCTCTGAACTTCCTCTTCAGAGAGCAGGGGAAAGTAACAGAAAGTACATGTCACGGTTTGATTCATGGGCAGTCTAGTGTGTGTGTGTGTGTGTGTATGTGTGTGTGGTGAATCTACTGGTTTTTCTAGTGGCAGAGGACTGCTATCAGAGACAATATCAGATGGCTGTACTGTATTTAGCCCTGGCTTTGAGTTGAAGGACATACACACAGATGCTCTCGGTAGCCTGAGAGACTGTCAATAATACAAAACGTCTCCTAAGAATAGAGACTTTCCACTTTGTTTCCTTGCTCTCCTGTCACCTCTCCACCTCTCTGTCTTGCCTACCACCTCTCTTCTTTCAGATGGTTTCTTTCTTCTCCAGTCTTTCTTATTTGTTTCCATCTTTACAAAGCTTGAGCTCAAGTGTTGCACCCACAAGCCTCCTCAAGTTTGTTCCAGGTGGTTTGAACTCATCACAGGAAAGCTGTGTGTGTGTGTGCAAAGATCTATTAAATTCTTAATGTTGAGAAAAAGCAGGCTGATGTTCACGTTCTCACCTCAACAGAGATTTAGAGGCTGAGATTTAGAGTTTATTCTTGACCTTCGAAACAGCAGCTGACAAAACAAATCTCCCACAAGGTCCATTTAGTAGCTCTTCAGCACCTTTTGATCCTGTCTTCCTCAGCAGATGGCATTGTCAGTTTTTCTGCCAACTGCTGTTTTCAAGGTCAAGAATGAAATTTCAATCTCTACTTTTATGCCAACATGGATGAGAAGTCCTTAAAGTGCTCAGAAAAGTGGAAATTTAATTAATCAGTAAGCACAGTCATTCAGTGTTAACTTTACTGTTAAAGGTCACAGAGTACTTCATGCAGAAAACAACAGACCTAAATCAGAGGTTTTTTATACTCATGTGCCTCTAGTTATTGCTGTCAGAACAGAACAATGAGCTGACTTTTCCCTGTGTTTTCCAGCAGATTTTGGAGGTGTGAAATCCTGTTTAAAGATCTGTTCATAATCACGTGTGAGGAAACAATGCGGTTCACCTCCAGAGTAGAAATGCGGCCAGATTGGCAGAGCCAGCACCAGCAAGAACCAAATCTAGACCTTTCAAAACTACAAAAATGCACAAAATTTATGTTAAAGGTTAGATTCTTCCTTAAGAGCAGTCTGAACTCAGATAGCGTGAAAAGTCTGAACAAATTTGGCCTCACCACTCTTTTGGAGCTGTTTGGCTTCCGCTGCCTGTTAATTTTAATGCTCCATCACTGAGCTGTGTTCTGTTGTGAAACATCTGCACTCGAAGCCAGTGTGTCAGCGGACAAACTGCGGCACGTCAGTTTCTCTCTCCAAAGGTTTTTCCAAAGTCATTTTGTCCTGCGCTAGAGATGTCACTTTTAAATTAAATACTGAGACTTCACTCTTAAGGCGTCTTTTTGGGCTTTCTCCAATCGCTGTTCCCATCTTCACTGACTCATCCTGAGCAGAAAATGTCCCAGGACAAACTGATGCCCCGCCTTGCAATTAAATTACCAGAGAGCTGATGGCAGAGATGACTGGCAGCAGGTCAGATTAGCTTTGTCTGGTGCATTTTGGTTGCCTTTAGGCATTGGGCAGAGCACACCACACCCATTTCTCACACACTCATCTCTCCACTGCTGTGTCACAGTTTACCTTATACCGTTGGTGTATGGTATGCATTACATATCCCACAGGCAATGTTTAAGAGTTTTGTGTTAAATGTTGTGGCTGTCTGAAAGGCAGGGCATGGAGCTGAACACCCTTTGATATTTTGTCAGTATGTCACTGGCTCTTGGGATGTTGTTGTTGTTGTTGTTGTCAAACTTCAAAATAATGCCAAAACAAGGCTTGATTAAATCCTGATCTGCAGCCAGAAGCACACACCCACACACCCACACCCACACACACACACACATATCTGCTTTTAGACAGGCAGCCTGTAACATTACTGGATCATCTGTCTGAAGTCGACTCTGCTGTATTACAAATTAAGCTGCAATATATGTGGGATATTTGGAGTCTGGCACCTGAGGCTAGGCAGCACAGGAAGTTTATGTGCAAGGCAATATTTTACCACAGCATGCCACTAAACTGTGCTTTTGTCTTGTCTTGAAGGGAGAGCAGTTCTTTAACATATTTAATTTTAATCAGTCAATTTCTTGCCCTTTTTATAAAAGTGGTGTATCTTGTGTAGCTTGCAAAAACCTTTCTTTGTCAAATTTGCCACTTCAACATTATCCCAAGCAGGGTGGTGTTTTATTTCTTTTAGATTTAACATTTTAGAAATGTTATTTGGTGCAAAGAGAGCAGCTTTTCAGACCAACTATAATGGAAAAAAAATCACCATTTCAAATGTCATTCTTGATCACTCTGTGTCAGAAAAAAGTAAAAATGTCCATCACAATTTCCCAGCGCCCAAGGTGACATCTTCATAATTGCTTCAAAATTCAAAGATATTCAGTTTAATATCACAGAAAGCAAAGAAAACCAGCAAATATTCACATTTAAGAGGCTGAAACCAGTGAATTTTTGGCATTTTTGCTCAAAAATGACTTATAGATTCATCGATTTCAGCTCTCTATGTGAACATGTAAAACTGGCAGAGCATTTACTGCATCAGCTGATAGGACCTGAATAGACAGACAGGTAGTCGGGTATCTAGGGTGAAAGAGGCGAGACGATAACGAGCCGTGCACCAGTAATGTCATTCACACTGTTAGTAATACTGCACTCAAAGTAATGGACACACACGATCATCACACACACACTTGTTCACTTTTGAGTTGATTTACGTGCTACAGAAGAAGAACATGGCACATTTTTACAATTAAAAGTTGATTGATCACAGACGCGGATTGACACAAACTGATGCTTTATTATACAACTCAGCATCACAAAAAACTAGTGTGTTGTTTGTCCAAAGAGGTACTTTGAAACGTTTGTTCTCTGTCTTCGTTTGTCTTGGTATGTGGTTGTTTTTGTGTCACTCAGTGGGATTGAGTGATAGGTTTTATTGCGGCCTCCCAAACGTAAAAATGTGCACTCTCTTTGTACTTTTAAAGCACCAAAGGTTTGGTTTAAACTCTCCACCAAATGGTTTAATCTGCTCTGCGTGTTCGTGTGGCCCAGTTATTGATTTGTAATTTGATATTTGGATTGTTTTTGTACTTTGTGTCCATAAGCGGAAAATGATTTTCTCTGTGTCTTGGTGAAGTATTTGGTAGATGTCAGGCATGATTATGAGTCACCACAGCCTGTGTGTTGCCAGATTTGATCATAACATCATGCTGTCGATGCTGCAGATGAAAAAAAAACTGTTGTAATAATGTTGTAGACTAATTGCTGGACGTATAGGTATTACTTTTTTTTGTCACACTCAGACACAACTCATTTGTTACTCATCATATCATGTTTGATTTAACTGACATGGCTACATAGCTAAAGTATGGATACTGCCAATACTAAGTCTTGTTTTGAGTATCGATACTAGCATCAATAGGATCAATACCCAAAAACGTATCTGTCTCGCATTAGTTCACATTTTGGGCACATGAACGCAGAACGGTTAAACCAAATAATGTTTGGCAAAGCATTTGATGGTAATGCATTTAGCATTAGCATTATGCATTTTATGTCAAACATCATGACAAACAATCCCCCCCTATATGATATTACATGTATATTAACTGCATTTAATATTAAAATATGTTGGTGATTCTGGCCCTGGTATTACTTGGTTTCGGATTGAAACCAGATGCTGTGGTATTTCCCATCCCCGTTACAATGACAGAAAAAATGAGAGCTTAATCTATCACTGCATATATGTTCTTATTCATGTGACTTTTGAAGTGCTAGCAGTCTGTGAAAGGTCTATGTGTTGGTTGTGTCTAACTGTCAGAACAGTGGGTGGTAAAAATAGTGGACTATACACAGTAGTGAATAGTGAATAATTGTGTCATGGCTACAGAAGTCAGATTTCTGTACAGAAGTTTGTGTTTGCGTTGGTGTTATGTCACATCCTTCTTGTTTTATCTCATCAAAGTTTTATCACTGTTGACACCATGTGACGCTTGCTAAAACATACATGACATATTTTTTCATGGAATCTGATTTTATGCCTTCAAGTTATTATGGCTGGCACACGTCTACTGACATGTTGCCAATTTCTAAACAAACGCCGTTTGTGTGCAGCTTATAGGCAAATATTTGCAGGGGTGTTTGGTGAGATTGTTGGACACAGTTTGGTTCGGATAACAACCGGAGCTAAATTTGTTCCACGTGCCAGTCCTCATTCCTGTCTCTGTGCTCTGACAGAGAAATAACATGCCAGGAGAGGAACAAAACAAAAACCTGACTTTAATCTTTTGTCCCATCAAAAACACTTCTCATATAATAGCTTATTTTATTACTAATGGGAGGGTTTTGTTTCCACCAGCTTGACAACAGGAAATTGTTGAAAACAAGATGTTTCTCTGTGGTCAAAGCAGTGCGAATGCCAAACCTGCTCAATGATGCATTAAAAAGTTTATTAAAATGTTACTGCGATAATAGTATGAAGGTTTATTTCTGTACAATAACGTCACCGCTGCAAGACGAGTTTGCACGACAATTAGTATGCATTTGCTCATGGTTGTTTTGCACATTTTGACGATTTGACTTTATTGTTGACAACTAAACGTGTGTGTGTGTGTGTGTGTGTGTGTGTGTGTGTGTGAGCGAGAGAGATGCAGTTTGATGCTGTTGATTTCAGTTGGACTTTATAAGCATCAAACATGTGTGTATGCATGAGGAGTCTGTGTGTGTGTGTGTGTGTGTGTGTCAGCTCTGCAGTGGAATATTCCATTAGACGTGTGGGCGGAGTTGAAAAACTTACCGTCTTGAGGTCTGGTGCGATCCTGAACAGGTTATAAGTCTTTGGGATCGTTGTCAAACCTGCTGCTGTGAAACAATAATGATTGTTCAACAGCAGTTTTCATTGGTTGCATTAGTGTTTAGCTGCTTTAAGTCGGCTCATGTGGGGAGCTGAGGGTTTTTTATTAGAAGCAGGTTTAGGGTTGTGTTTTTGCTTTAATCAGAGAGAGGCGTGTGACAGACAGTGCTTGGTCACATTGATGACTGGAAAGAAAAAAAAAAAACACACCCACAAATAGTGAGATACATAAAGTAGATCTATATCACCTCCTCGCACGCTGTAATTTAGTTTTTCTTTTTTTCTGTCTCCTGTTTGGCTTTCTGCTCCCTTGTGGGTAAAAGCCTCAAGGGGATGTAAGGGGGAGGATAACCATACATGCACATAAACGAACACACACACACACACACACACACACACACACACACACACACACAGTAATGTGGTGCAGTAGGGTGCAGTAATGTGATGTTAGGTAGGGGGTACTGTAGTCAGAGGGGGGGCACAGATGAGCGTGTGTGTGGTTATGTGGTGAGGTTGACACACAGCCAGTAACGTGACTCCGGTGTAGAAGTAGGCCAAGGCTGCTTGTCAGCAGCTTGTCAAAACCTCACAGTATCCAGCTTCAGACATTCAGACCTGCAGGAGTTAACACAGCTTTTTTAACATTAGGAGTCTGTGATCATTGTTTTGTTGCTTCTGGGTCAGCAGATTACATAAAAATTATACTAAATGTATGGGACGTTAGACACTACATTGGCATCAACTGTCTCGACAGGCTCAGATCAGCAGGCAGTGGATTAAATGAACAGTGTGTATATGTTCAGCGTCCACAGACAAGGCAGTCTGCTGATGCTTGATTGTGAATACTGTAGTATTTTTATAAAGTTCTGGTCACCTTCAGCCTGTCTGGACATGGGCTTTGTTGAGATGCTACTTTTGCTGTGGCCTTAAACCTACTACAGTAGCTTGTTGAAGTATAATGTAACAAGAAGGCTAAAATAGAGGCTAAAAATAAACACTAGGATGACTGGGCTATTACTGGCTGCAAAGCTAGCTGACACAACGCACAGCAGAGTCCTCCCCCCTCCTCTCCTGTCCAATAACCTTTACTAATGTTGTGCTAGCTTAGCTAACACATTTCTTGAACCTATTTTGTGGCACCACAAAAATAGACCTGAGCCCCATTTTGGGCCTGGGGCCTCTTCAGGTGACATAACAGACCTGCCAACGCCACAGTTGCGACAACCCATACGGTATTCTTGATCCTTTTAAACAGAAACTTTTAGGTTGGGGTCCCCAGTGAGTTAATGTGTGGGGAAATCATGGAGAAACTGGATTTTCAAAGAAATATCTATCTTTCTATCTGTATATATGTGGCTCACTGCCTTATGTTTATTAACCTGCTGGGCATTCAAGGGACCGGGAAGAGACGAGAACAAAATCTGCCGTGATCTGTGCACTTTTTGATGCGTGTAGTAGAAAGCTAGCATTGCTATTAACATTGTTAGTGGTGGCTACTGATCTAATGCTGCAATCACGCAACATTTGAAAACCTGCCGTTATTCAACTTATCCATTATTCTGAGGTGGTTACAACCCTTACTAGCCTCGTAGTCACACCATATGAGTAGCCTAAACATGCTATTTTTATTACGCTCTATGAGAAATGACCACATCTACGCCTACAGCTAAGAACACACCACACGCTTGTTCGTAATTATGTTCTGAACAATATGAAGTGAATGTGGCTCATCGTTAGCATATTAGTTTCACACATGAATTTGCCTGCTGGCTTGTTTAATTGAGTGGAGTAGTTTTATTTAAATTCCCTGGAATAACCCTTAAAAATATTGACTTATGTGCTTTCTCAAGGAGTTCAAATGCAATATGCACATACAGCAGAAACAGGGTTTTGATGTTTTGACTAGAGAGCATTGTATTGTGGATTTTTGCCAGTGGTTGATTAAAAGCAGAACAGTTTCTGTTTATGGAAAAACATTTTACACATTTTTCAGTGTTATGTTATTTTCTCTAGTTTCATTGAAGATTTTTTTTTTTACACAAATTTCAGTTAATATTTGAATTTCCATGAGTAAAAGAGTGATCTAAGTGCACTCAGACAGGTACTTAGAAGGGCTTGAATCTACATAATAATATAGTTGGTATTAATTTGGATAAAAATATCTCTACTCCAGTACATATTTGATGTGTCACAACAAAGTGATGACATTACTGTGCTAGTTTCCCACAAAGAAATGCAGTGTCCTGGTTACATTTGTACTATACTAACATCAAAGCTTCAGTCGAGCTGGTAGATTGACTCGTTAAACTTGATCAACCTGACAGTTGATCAAGCCGTCAGTACAGTGACGCTCGGCGTTTATTTCTTCTTATCATTTCATCATCCATGATGATGTTGAAAGATTAAAGTGAGCGAAGATAATTTAACTTCTATTTTGAGAGGAAGCAGGCAGCTGTGAGGTTCAGGTGAGGTTGGGATGGGAGATTAATTTAGAGCTGTTAGGACGTCAGGGGGATAAAACCAAGTCAGTGGGAGGTTCTCGCAAATGTTTTAATATGTACACGCGTGTGTGAGAAAGAGTGCACGTATGTGAACAGCAGGTATATTATGTCATATTCATACCAGCCAGTATAGTGATATAAGCCCTGTGTTATGAGTAAGAGATTTGTCATTGTTACGCTAGTGCACGTTGATACACATGTGCCCCCTCCGTACTCTCTGCACTGCAGCAGCACTGCACCATAATGCACACATCCAGTCTCTGTTTACCTCTCATCCCCCCCACCCCACTGCCTCTCTCTAGTACTTATCCCTGACATCTGCTTCCCAAAGCTGGGAATATGGTTATTTTCATGGGAATATCACCAACAGCATAGGAATGTTGAAGTGTTTGTGTGCATGCGTTGCTTTGCAAAGCAGCCTGTGTGTTTACATGTTTCTCTGTGGGTGTAGATGTCCTGGAACTGTCTCCTGTGATAGGTGTGTGTGTGTGTGTGTGTGTGTGTGTGTGTGTGTGTGTGTGTGTGTGTGTGTGTGTGTGTGTGTGTGTGTGTGTGTGTGTGTGTGTGTGTGTGTGTGTGTGTGTGTGTGTGTGTGTGTGTGAGAGACAGGGAGAGAGTATGCGACTAAAGACTGAGGAGTCTCTGTACTCCAGTCACACTCTCAGTAGAAGACAGAAGACCCAGAAAGACACACAAGACTAAACATCTGACGGTGACATTTAGCTGAATTTTTTCTCTCTCTCTCTCTTACACTCACACACACACACACACACACACACACACACACACACACACACACACACACACACACACAGGCATGCATGAAACTTTAAAACCACATCCTTTCCCGCCAACAAAGGTGAGAAAAAGGAAAAATACATTTATTATGTGCCCCTATATACAACAGCATAAAAACAGATAACAAAAAATAAAGCAGATGTGGCAGCGGAGGTCAAGAAGCCAAAGGCTTATACAATGGACCTCCCCCAAAAAATAAACTATTATATAAAAGACGACCGAACAAAATACAAAGAAAATAAATGACAATAAGAAACGCATAAAATGAACAGAAGAGTTCACTAATCAGCAGACAATAATCGTATAAAAATACTGTATATAAACAAAGACACCCATATATGGTACATACATACATACATACATATTAAAATTTAAAAAAGAAAGAAATAAGGAGTTGAAAAGTCAGCAGCAACTGCACATGATGGAGCCCAATAATCTGATGTATTGCAGTATATGCTCACACACACCTATAAATCCTGTATATATACACACACCAAACCAGTTGATGTAATGGTACAGACACAGAAACAATACTAATGAGACATTCTTGAGAGTAAACGCTCTTATCATGAGTGAATGAAAAGCACCTTCTTGTTACCCCAGGAGCAGATCGAACTGAAATGATCATTAATAGAAGGCTGCACAAAATGTGACACTGATATCTTATAGCTCCCAGTGGAAATTTATAAAATCAGATTACATTATTTTCCCTCTTTTGTGCCTGATCTGTTCTACCTGAAGGGATTTCTTGGATTTCACGGGCGATCGAGCCCACAAATACTCTCAAAATCGAACCAAATAAAGCATCAGATCTGGTCATTAGGTCTGTCTTTGCTAGAAAAATTGTAGTCTAATGTCGCTCTCTCTCTCACAGTAACAAAATACTCCTCTCATTCTTTTCTTTTCTGTCCCTCTTTCTGTCCTTTTCTCTCTTTCTCTCTCTCACACACACACACACAGATGCACACAAACATCTATAGGCCCTGGAAGTATGTGAACTTGATCCTGAGGTCTTCAGCCTTGTAATTTATATCCAGTTTTATATGGGTCAGTGCTATGTTGTGCGTCATGTTCACGTACCTCGCTGGTGTATGACACCAAAACTCACGTCCAGATACAAGCTGGTGGAATAGCGATGGGGTTTTAGAAGTCAGGCGACACGGTCTGGACAAACAAACACACAGAGACTCGCTAATAGATCCACAAAGATTGATGTACACACATCTAGGGCTGCACCTAACAATTATCGTTTGGTCTATAAAATGTCAGAAAATATAAAAAATGCCCATCTAATTTCTCTGGAACCCATCTAACATTGCTTGTTATATCTAACCAGCAGTCCAAACCCAAATATATTAAATTTACAATGATATTAAACAGTGATAAAGCAGAAAGTCCCTATATTTGAGAAGCTGGAACCAGAAAATGTTTGACATTTTTGCTTGAATTAATTATCGGAAGTGTCAATTAATTTTCTGTTGATTGACGCTTACGTTTAGGTTTAGGCAAACAAAACGACTTTGCTTAATTGTTGACAGAACTGTCACAACTCAAGGTCCATTTACTGGCTTCAGCAGCTTGAGTTTGCTCAGGTGCCATAAACTGTACATGTTCAGGTTTAAACATCTACGTCTGGAGCTTGGCCCTGTATCCTCAGTCCTGGTCCTGGGGTTTATTTTGGACCTGTTAGCTTCTTAGATTGACAGATATGTCAGGCAGTTGGCTTCAACCCTTGTGCCCCTCCCCAGCTCCACCCCATTGTCTAAGTATTTATTGGCTTTAGATAATTGACAAGATGCTAGCAAGCAGAAAGCCCCACTCCAACAGTTACATTAATGTCTTTGTGTCACCTGTAGGGTAGCCAAAAGGGCTGCACAACATGCAAAGCATTTTACAGCTCAAGGCACTGCCTATTTGCACTTTGGCACTGAGTTCCATACAAGATCAGGCTTGTAGCAGACATAAGACTGTCTGTGTTCTCATGTTACCTGCTACATGTAAGAGAGACAGAGAGAGGGATAAAGAAGAAGAAGAAGAAGAAGCAGGGGGAATGGAGAGGGTGGATGAAGTGAGAAAGGCCGAGCTTGCCCTGATTTCAGGTAATCTGGTTTGTGCCACAAGAATAAACACTCGCTAAAATAGAGCTGGGTTACGTGTGTTTAGTGTGTGTGTGTTCGCAGATTCAGAAAGCTTCTGTGTGTGTGAAAGGACACTCTTAATTTGTCAGTGACCTTGGACTTTAGAGGCATCTCCTTTCCCTCCCTCCTGCTTCCCTCCTGCTCGTTTTCCTCTCGTCTTCTGTCTCTTTTTTCATTCTCTGTCCAACCGAGGGGGAAAAAAAATCTAGTTTTTTGGCTCTTTTTTGGCAAATATATAACTTTATTTGACAGTCTTTCTTGTCTTCTCTTAGCCTGCCTCTGTCCTTTTTGTCTTTCTTTCTCCTTACTTTTCTTCTCCCTCCTCTTCCTCTCCATCAACCCCATCCTCTCCATCACTCTTCTACTTTCACCTCACCTCTCTCTCCGCTTTCTCACGTGCGACTGTACGTTGTTTATGTTGCCTCCCAGAAAGGCTGAGGTGAAATTCAATATAAGCTGAGCTCATGTTACGAACGCACAGAAACAATAGGACAACTGACTGGTGCCACATGTCTACTGACCTACAATCAGATAGCATTCACCGCTTTGTGTGTGTCCATTTGTGTTTTGTAGGACTGAGAATTACAGATGCAGGCCAGATAGTGCTGTCAGCTGAGAGAAAGAGATACACCATCATCTTGTTTGTTTACTTTGACCTGTTATTTTCTTTCTTTAAAAGTCACACACAACTATAGTTACATATTCTAAGCACAGGTCCACATATTTACACACATACACAAGACACTTGTTAGACCTACATAAATAAAGATCCAAACCCAGGTACTCAAACTTGACAGGTTTCTCTTAAACTCTCAGAACAGATTAATTTATTGCTCCTAATGTTTACAAAAGTATTCAAATGCATTCAGCCCCTGTTTCATCTTTGTTGGCGCCCCGACAGCTCGTGCTGTTCACCATTTCTTTGGCTTATTGTGTCATCCTGCTCATTATGCCTAGCAGGTGTCCACTCTTCAGTCGCTTACGGTATTTGCAGTTTCACAAAAACGAGCCACATTCAGAGCACGACGTACTTGACTACTGATGCTTATAATGCTTTATGTTATGTAGTGCAACATGTTAAAAGACCACACTAATGTTTTTGTGTGTGTGTGTGTGTGTATTTTAGCCCTTTGGCTCCCATATCATAAGTCGGAAGTTTAAAAATCAAGTTGCAGAGACGTAAAGCTTTCTCGAGATCATGTTGAACATTTAATCCATTTTATTATCCATATTATCATATCTGTCACAGTTGTTATTGTGTGGTAATGCTGCTTTTTATTTTCTCAATCCCTTCAAATAATCTTTAGTTGCAGCCCTAATTACTATGCAGAATTAATGTAACTTTGACACTAAAACTAATGGCCTGTTAAATGTAGAAAATCCATTCACAATCTCATTGCTTTGGGCAGCATCACGTTGGTGGTTTTGCATATTTAAACTGCCTCTCAACCAGTCGAGGCAGATGACCGGCCACCCAGAGCCTGGTTCTGCTCGAGGTTTCTGCCTGTTAACAGGGAGTTTGTCCTTGCCACTGTCCCTTGGTGTTTGCTTATGGTGGGAATTGTTGGGTCTGTGTAAATAATATTATAGAGTACGGTCTGGACCTGCTCTATATGAAAAGAGCCCTGAGATAACTTCTGTTATGATTTAGCGCCTTATAAAAAAAATGTTATGTGTTATGTTATGTGTTTATTAATGTGTGTACCATTCGACAAGGCGTTGCTAACCAAGACCATAATTACACTGTCTCCACCCTGCTTGGATGTTCCCGTCATTCCCAACTTAAACATAACTTACATTGCCATCACGCTGAAATATTTGGAGACCGCTGGTTAACCAGGTCTGAACATGTTGTTGTTGTTGTTGTTATTATGTTGTGACACATCTTAGGCTTTTGCCAGTTTTGGCACATCGTTTTCTCTCCCTGAAAGTGGAGGTTGTGATGTTTCTGTTTCTGTGGTCGTCCTTTTTAGAAGATAATTAGCGTGTATTAGTTATGCATATTATATATGTATGTGTGTGTGCCTGTAAAGGAGAGGGGCTGTTATGTAATCTGCTGCAGTGTGTGAGGTCAGGTGAGGTGGGGGCTGTGTGTGTGTGTGTGTGTGTGTGTGTGTGTGTGTGTGTGTGTGTGTGTGTGTGTGTGTGTGTGTGTGTGTGTGTGTGTGTGTGTGTATATAAAATATTCATGACCCTCTTCAGTGCATCATGAATGTTAATGGGGACATGTGAGAGTGCTGAAAATGGAGAGGAGCGACGATGAGAGGAACCAGAGAAAGAAACGAGCAGAAAGACAAATATTTTCGACCTCCGCCCTCTTCCATCTGCCTGTCTCGTCTCGCTCTACGTCTTCCCTCCTCTTCCGCTGCCTCCATCTCCGTCTTTTAGTCCTCCCACCTTCCACCTGTTCAAACCCTCCTTCCATCCTTACTCCCTTCCTTCATTTCCTCATCTCTTTCCCTCCTCCCTCCTTTCTCTCTCTCTCTCATTTTGTTTTCTTTCTCAATCTCTCCCTAAGAGGCTTGATGAGGGTCTTAGCACTGTTATAATGTGTGTGTTTGTGTCGTTCACGTGGCAAGCATTAGTGTGTGTTGGGTGTGACGAAATGTGCCGTCTCCATGGGTTATAATCCAGCGGCCCGCTGCACAAAAAAAAAAAAAAAAAACCCACACACTTTGGAATTTAACTCTGCGGGAAATCGTATCGAGCATCCATGCAGTGTGTTTCTCTCTCTCTCTATGAGGTGTGTTTTTAGCTGAAGGCCTTCACTGCCTGCCCTCTTTTTTTTTTTGTGTCCGCATATCTCTCATTTCTTCTCACCACACACACACAGGCCCTCTGTTTGTGGCAGTCGTTCAATATGATAATGGATCAGCTCATAAAACACATTGCGTGCTGTCGTCCGTCCTGTCCACTTTCAAAGACTGTCCGAGTGTCTGCGAGGATGAATGATGTGCTCAAACCAATTACACTGTTTAAAAATGGACTCTTTTCATAGTAGACGTGTGCGTGTGTGTGAGTTGTGGTATCAGCATGTCTCAAACAACCCACACATAGATTCAAACACATGTGGGTTGGTTTATCCAGAAACAATGACCCCATTTCCACAGACCTTAATGTCAGACGATTTTTTTTTTTTCAGGTAAAAAGTAGGTCCAGTGAAAACTGTTCACAGCATAACCATGACATTGGTTCTGGAAAGAAAAGTTGCTGTTTGAGTTTTTAATAAGCATTTTACAATTCCACTCACTTCTATTGTATTTAAATGGAGGCAAAAGTTTAAAACTCTCTGCAAGGAGAGATATCACAAGAGTTGAGTAATATGTTCTTTTGTAATTTGTGTGAATAATCCTTTTCACACACAAAAGCACGAACAAACAGAACAGCTATGACGTCAAAAGATTGCTTTGTACAAATGCAACAAAAATGTTCCATGGGCATGGAAAATTAGTCTTTGTACCTTAACAGGCGCAGTTCAACAATCACAAAAAAAATGGGAAAAAAACTTCTTAAATGTGTTGGTAATAAAGAAAAAAAGTATGGGAGCCATTGAATGCAGAACATTTGATAGAGTGCTAAATATGTGCATAAATACAGACACTTTATGATATGAAAAACACAAAAAAAGATTGGCAACTGTTCTGGATCATGACGTGTTTCAAGTTCGGTGATCTTCCTCAGGCAGCATTGATAAAGCAATTAAGGGCAAAAAACACAGATAGACATTGTTTCCTATAGAAGCGCAAATTGTCCTTTTTCCCAGTATTTACGTGAATCAATCTTCAGAAAAGCAGCAATCACATCCTGGCTACTGTACCTTCACCACTTCTTCCTTCTTCTTCTTCTCGTGTGAATTGACGTGGCGCTCTGCCCACACCTCGTACGTTCATGTTGACACACCTGACATACTGGCATGGCAGGAAAAACACAGTATTCCCTTTTGTTTATGTGCAGCAAAGCTCCCATGCTCTGGTCAATACATGTTTAAAAAGTTAAATTGCTGTTTCTAACTGTGGTGTTTTTTTCTTGTTTTTTTCTCCCACTCTCTTCTCAACCACCTCCACGGCTCCCTCTCCTCCTGACCAATGGGACGCCTGCGTTATGGCTCCGTGCTTCCTCATCTGTTTCCCTGCAGATTGATCAGCCAATCGATGGGGATTTTCAGAGGAGCTCCGCCTGCCTGCCCTCCTCCTCCTCCCTCCTCCCCCCGCAGCCACTTCCTCGCCCCCACGTACTCCGTCATCCAGCCCTCCATCCAGCCATCTATACGCAAAATGACTCTGGAACTCACCGAATGGTCTTCTATATGGATTTTTACAGCTTGTAATAGACAGTAAGAAAAAGAGGGGGAAACCTCAATGACAGAAAAGCCATAAACATACACACCACACACACACACACACACTCACACAAACACACACATACACACACACACACACACCCAAACACACCTGACACACACAGAAAGAAGCAAATGCACAAACTCACTCTTGGAATGTACCGCACACTCTTCCTGTGAAAATTCAACTTCTTCCGTTGTTTTTCGGGATTTAATACAAGCCTCTGGAAAGCTGATTTTACTTTTTTTTCGACTCTGGGGGGAAACAAAGGAGGATTAAAACGTGTTGAATTTGAAGCTGCAGTGTTTTTTGGAGGACAACTTGTTTAGAGGACAACTGATTGCTGATTTTTTTTTTCTTTACATCAGCAGATCTGGCAATTTAGATCTATGCCACATCCATAGATCGGTTTTTCTTCATTCACTTAGTTTACTTCTTTTTGAAGCAGTAATAGACGTAACTACAATATAACCAGCAGGTTGCAATTTGTAGCCTGTAAAGATTGTAATTAAGTTACTTCTAGGAAGTCACTACTAATTTTAAAGTAACTACAAGCAACTTGATACGATTAGTTTGTAAAAGCAGGGAAGTAGTATTGTTTTTTTCTTTGGTAGCTACAGGTAATTTGTGTTAGAAGGGGTGCGCTTGGTTTCCCACTGCGTGCATGCCCTCCACCATGCCTCCCCAGAACACAGAGGCTGACGCTATGCAGGTCGGATCTGTGGTGGGTGGGGTTGGCGCCAAAAACTCCACGGCATCAGGCACGGACGAGGAGAAAGGAGGAGCAGGAGGCGAGACGGATGGATCGGGAAACAGAGGAGGAGGAGGGGAGGAGGAGGCGAGCGAGGGATCGATCGAAGGCATCCCCTTGAAGAAATGGGTGATGCATGGGGCCGTGATGTTCGGCCGGGAGTTCTGCTACGCCATGGAGACGGCGCTAGTGACACCCGTCCTGCTGCAGATAGGTGAGCAAAGAGTCCACACACACAGATTCACGGCATATATTCTGTATTTACACAAAAACACAGGTGCATCACATTGAAACAAAGACTTTTATGACTATAGATGATTAATGACGAATTAATTAACGAACTATGTCCTGATTAATCAATTAATAGTTTGGTCTATAAAGTTGTCTGCCAACAGTAATAAAAAAACACAAAAAAATAAACAGTTTTGCATTTTTGCTAGAAAAATTACTCACAGCCTTGTTTTGAGTGTTCCAAGATTAAAATATTTCAGTTATTCAAAATGTCACCACTACCTAGAGCCCAAGTCGACGTCTTCAAATGTTTTGTTTTGTCTGACCAACAGTCAAAAAGCCAAAGATATTCTAATTATTATTATTTAAAAAAGAGAAAATCCTCACAGTGGAGAAGCTGCAACCATCTAGGAAGAATAAACCAAAGTGTTTTCTTATTCTTATGAACAATTCAAAGTGACTCTAAACGCAACAAAGTCTGTGAGTGGGAACAGGGAGTCTTATTATTTGTCCTCACGTTGTTCTGGCATTTAAGGAGACACCTTGGCAGCCACATGTATCCCACCTCCTGCTCACCTTGTTCAGATGGACTTCCACTGGATCTGCCAGGAGATTAGCTAGCTTGCACTCTAAGTCACAGAGCACACACACACACACACACACACATGGACAGACGCAGTGAGTGTACTGTCATTTGCACCCAGCGTCGTCTTTGACAGCCTTTGAGAAGTCCAATTTCGTCTGGAGTACACTGGAGCCCTGAGGGGAGACGGAGAGGGTGTGAAGAGTGAAAAGGAGGAAAGGAGGAAGGGAAGAAGGGGAAGAACATGAGGGTGAGAAAGGGAGGGAGGGAGGCAGAGAGGAAGATAAAAGGCTGAAACAGCCGTAACCTTGTTTATAATTCAAAGTCACTTCCCATGCAACCCCCCCTCCCGCCTCCTTCCTCTCTTTTGCTTCCTTTTCTCTCCAAATCTCTCCTTCCCCGTCAGTGTGATCTCCTAGCTTACATAACCAAAGCAACATGAGTGGCAGGTCGCTCTGCGGCCACCGTGACTCCTGGCTGGCTCACCCGGGATGAGCCACCACAGGGAACCAGGCTTTGAAACACTCACTTCCAATTTTCTGTTTTTTCGAAAGGACGGTACTGAAGTTAAAAAGATTTCAGGGTTATGCAGAGGAGTGCTTTTCTCTAAACTCATTGTCTAATATGTAGTATGTCAGAAATAATGGTGGGATTCATAAAAACAAACTGCATTTTTAATCATAACTCTATATTAGGCTTGGCTTCTCAGACCAGGGGAGTTGCTGCATGTTTTTTGTTCTATTTTTAGCCCAGTTTAGCTGCCCTAACCTATTTTTTTTAGATCAGGAAGTGTCTGAGCCCCTCTTAGTAGATCTTGGGACCACTGGGAGGTACAACTGCTACCGATTAGTCCACTGAAGTAAATAAAACCAAAGCAGACCGAGCGGTGACTTTGGTGTCTAGCTGAGATTCATCACTGATGTGGAGAGTAAATCCAGTCGTGTTGGCCTTTTCATGTCAGGCTAATTGACTGCAGTTCAATCTGACCTTTTACGTGGATCATAGGTGGAGAGGACTGCCTTCCGTCCAGATGAATATAAAGTAGGTTGCACTCAGTAGAGCGCAGACCTCCACAAACACAGTGTAGCTGTCAAGACACACCAGTGCAACATGTTTGAGTTTCGTACTAATGAGTTGTATATTCAGTGATGCACACATTTACGTGATTGCAGCCATTGTTAAGCGTGAATATCACAGCACAAACAGGTCATCAGCAGCACATTTGTTGTGGGAACAGACCTGAAAGCAGGAATAACATATTTAATATATTTTCACACGCGGAAGACACAAAGCAGCATTATCATTCATTTGGAGTCGTGTTTTTCTGGCCACCTGAGGAATGTTAGTCATATCATCTCTCTCCTTTTAGGCTAATTTTTGGTCCTGACCAACCAACCCAAATATCTGTCTCTTTGGCAGCTAAATGCTCCACTATGTTCACCAGCTAGTGGTAGTGCTAACTGCGTATGTCTGCCATGTTGTGCCGAGGAGGTAGTGTACAGTCGATTTATCAGAGCTTTTTTTCCCCTAAAAGTAGCTGAGGGGAACTGCAGAGTCGGGTGATAATTCTTTGTGGGTTCATCACTACGAGTGACTCGGCTAGTCCTTTGATCCATAGGTTAGAGCAGGTTTAAGGTAATCTTAAGGTCTGTTCCCTGAGGCATTTTGGAAAGATTTTACTTCCTGTCCTGAGCAACTTTCTTTGGAATGACTTTGCGCCACTTTCCAGTTCTTGTAATACATCCATGATCAGCTCACTGGGTTGGATTTTGTCACATGGATCCGTTTAGTTAAGTTATATGTTCTCAAATGTGAAGCCACACCCACTGGTTTTTCCCCACCACACCCACTGTTTTTTCTTCACCCAGTCATGACCGCAAAGGTTGGTTTTGTGGAGATTCATTTATGTTTTTAGCCTGCTAACAGACAAACAAACTGCCCCCCCACAAGGTCCAAGTTTGGGATAACAAATATCGACCCCCCTCCATGTGGTTAATGCTCAGTGCACGCTGGAGACTGACTGTAGCTACTGGAATTAGCTGGATAGCTGGTAAGCTGGCTGGTTGGCTCGCCCTGAGTGAAACCATTGTGTGCATAACCCCCACAACACCGGGGTCAGAGAAAGAGAGTGTGTGTGTGTGTGTGTGTGCGTGTGTGTGTGCAGCGGACAAAGTTTGGTCAAGGAGCCCATATTTACACAACGCAGAGAAAGGATAAGACTCTTCTACCTTACAAGGCCTTGTGTGGAGAGCATGCAGAGCCCTTCTCTGTTCTGTCTCTGAGCTCCTGGCAGCAGTCACTCATACTAGGACGCAGGCTTTTCCCCTGAAGGTGGGGGCATACATAAAGACTGAGCCCTGCCCACTTCAAACCAGTGAGATGAATAATATAGAAATCTGTCATGTAAAATAACCATGACTGAGCTAACTTGGGCAGAAAAGAGTGTTTTCATGTAGGAACCAGTCACTCATAATAACAAGCTGATTGAGAAAATATGTTTTCAGGGCCTTTAAGGTCAGTTCCTGGCTTAAGCTGCCACACGAGCAGCTCAGGGGCATTTTTGTAAAGGTTTTACATCTTGTGCAGTGGCTTTGATTTATTCTGCCTCTCCTCCAGATATGAAAGTTGTCCTAAGTAAGAGCATCACCTAATGACTTCTAAGAGTGAGAGAGAGAGATTGAGTCAATGATGAGAAAGGAATTGAGAGAGGGATGATAAGGAGTGAAAAGAGAGGGAGGAGGAAAAGGAGAGCTTTTAAAAAGGAAAGCGAGAGAGAGTGGAACAAGGAGGAGGTGATCAGTGCAGACGGCGTGTTGTGTCGTTGTCGAGTGTGGTGTATTACACAACAACAAGCTTTCTCAGAGCTGAGCTCAAAGTGACACAGGGTAAGCTGTTAAAGCATCATGACGCTCGCTGAAGACAAATCAGAGGGGGAAAAAAACTCAACAAACTGACAAAAATATCTTTATCTTCGCATAATACATTTATGTTCAGCTCAATATTAACAGCAGGAACAGGAATTATCTGTAAAAAATGTTATTTTATTAGGACATTCACTAGTCTCAGATTAGGGATCTTATTGGACACAAAAGCCCTGTATGGGAGTCAAATACCTGCAGACACCAGGAAGTACTTCAGAATAAAACGAATGAACAGGTAACTTTGATTTTACAATAGCAGAAATTAGGGTTAGGAGATAATGAGTGAGGTGAAGGCTTACAAACAGTAAGCCATTATCCAAGAGAGTAATGTGGATTGAAGTGCTTGTTAAATTACATACATTTAATGTTGAGGCTCTGCAAAGTCATTTTGTCCACTGTTTTGTCCTAAAAGTCTTATTTTCTTGCAACATGTGAAAAAACTGCTTGTGTGGTGAGATTAAAATGAACTTGTTTCAATATTTTGTTAGATTTAAGTGTGATTTGTCTTCTAGTGCATGTTATTCTGTCCTCTGTCAGGATACTGATGCTTATACCACAAAAGTCTGTTAAAAAGTTGATTTGTTTTTGAAATGATTTCATGGCACGGGCAGTTTCTTCCACTTGTTTGAAGAAAAAAGATCGTTAGGGATCAATACTAGACAAAAACTACTTGATGTGGTGGAGTTCATATTAAGATAATTTGATGAGACATGGATGACTTATTTGGCAAAAGCTCGCTGTATTTGTTTACCCCTGCTAGAGAGTGCAGATCTCCAAGATGTCACTCAGTTGCTTTTTTGCTTCTGACCACATAAGTCTGGTTGGGTATCAGGACAGTGCAGTCTAGGGGTGAAGGTAAAGGTTTTCAGCATTCATCTTGTTTATTCTCAATCTGTTTATTTGCTTGTTTGACTACCTAGCTGTGTTTTGTGGTACCCAAAACAGTCCAGGGCTGGCAGCTCTGCAACATTGTTATCCTTCTTTGGAGGCCTTGTTGGCTTTACTAAAGGAGATTACCACAATCCAACAGGAAATGTCCATCTGTTCATTCAGGTTCTGCAGCTGAAAGCCTCAGCTCACACTGTATTATTGTCTTGACCTTTACTTTATTCGATTTCCTTTGGCTAAACTTTCCACTGTTTGACACAGCACACAGCAGCAATATTTGCATGCCAAGATCGAATGATCCCCCAGATCCTGATGCATCTTGTCTCGTGATCAATATAGTTAGTAATTATTGTCTAAACAATAGTCCCACTAATTAAATACATGGCTTTTGATGTGTGAAATAACACTTTGCCTCTTTTTCCCTGAATGCAAATGTTTTATTTTATAAAAGTGTATTACTTTTTTATGATGTTAGCAGAGGTGGCCTTCATTCAGACAAAGCGGCCCAACTTCACTATAAAACACTGCAGGAGACTCTGAAGTTAACAAAAGTGCCTGTCGTGTATTTGATCCACCAGAAACCCAGCAGGAGCTTTTTTAGGTCATTGTCTGCAATTGAAACTGCTCTGGTTTCATGTGTATCATGGTAACTAGATGGTAGCATGTTGGCATACAGCACAGTGGACCAGTGGCATTCTGCTGGCAGCACCACAGGCTTTTCAAAATGCAAGCCATCCGGTTTTGTCATTTGTGTAACGCTATAGCTACTTTTATTTTGTTCTGTAGCGTCCTACCAATGTTACCTGCCAAATCTAGTGTTTTTAAATGCTAAAATGTCAATGCAGTCTAACACCAATAACTCAATTGACCTTCTCACTTTACAGCTTTTAGCTACATGCTAACTCATGCAGCATTCAATATGTCGCATGCTACATGTAGCATGCTATGTATTGCACAGCAAATCAGCTTGATCTTGCATTGTTTATGCTAGCGTGCCAGGTAACCTAATCCCCTGAGTGATCCTATCATGTTAGCTGGTCTAATGTAGCAGATGACCTTGCAGACAGGGTAGTGCAGGGTTATATAAAAGACTGGCTTGATGTCACACGGTGACTAATCACCATAATCTGACCCAGTCATTCATGGGACAGAGTAGGTGGAGGACAGAGTAGGTGGATGGATGGATAAAATGTTGCGTGCCTGAGGTAGCTGCAACACACGAGGAATTATCAAGGGGCAGATGAAATACAGTACGTGGGAAAGAGAAAAACTATATAGAGATAAGTGAGAAAAAGTGAGCGCTAGGAGCTGCTGACAGTGTGAATTGTATTCTTGCCAGCCTGCGAGGCCTTTTAACCACAATCTTCAGTCCTCAGTTATCTTTTTGCACTTCTGCCTGTGTCTCCGCAGAGACACAGAGAGAGAGAGAGTGAGAGACAAACACACCAGTCTAGTCAGTTATTTAAAGCCTCCCTATTCATAGCTCTTTATATAATCGCTGCAGTAACCTTGTTCATTTATTAATGTTATCGCTGTACATACACAGAGACACAAAGGGGTTTTGAGAGGGTTATTTGCTAACATCACCAGGTTTGCAGGCCGGGGTTATTGGTTTGAAAGACGAGACAAACAGCAACACTAGCATGTGTTGATTGATGCCAGTGGCTCCCAAACTGTGGTCCGTGGGCGACGAGGGGGTCATTTAGAGGGTTGTGCCATAATCAAAACTGTGGCACAGGTTACATTCATGTGTGTTTGTGAATGCAGAGTCAGCAAACACTTTTAGTCTTTAAGACAAAGCCATGTTATGTGCGTTCATGTGTGTGTGTGCATGTTTTTCCCATGCAACAGGCGATGAGCTGATGAGCTAGGTATGTGTGTGCTATTAGTGTCGGATATGTGAGGAATGCAGAATTGAATGTATGTGTTTGTCAGCACATTGCTCCCAGCCCCCCCAAAAAAATAAAACAACCCACCACTGAGCTCTCAGGTGACGGCGAGGGACAAAGAAACACCAGGGAGAGCAAATTCTTTAAACGGGGAGCTCCAACTAACAATTACTTTCATTATGATGTTGTTATATTATTGTTTTGATGAATCATTAATCAGTCATTCGCTCTATTAGCCCCCAAAGGGCAATTGATTATGCAGCAGTGACACAGAGACACAGGATAAAATATGAAGCACATAAACACATCATATAAATACAAAAAGTAAAATGAGTGAAAAACATACATTCACATGAGTACACGAGATAGAACCAGTTTAAAATACACTGAATTATGAGTAAAAATATAAAATCATAGAATATTATAACACATTTAAAATTTAGACCCTGAAGAGTCGTCCTGCCTGATCAGAAAACGCTTCTGGGGCATCGACAAACAACGTGTTTTGTCCTTTAATTTGGAGGACTTGTTGCTGAGGAGAGATGAAACTGATTGTACTGTCTAAAATGTCAGAATATGATAACAAATGCTCCTTAAAAATATCACCCGAGCCACGGTAAAATGTCCTAAAACTGCTAAACAAGTACGCATTAGCCAGCAGCAAAGACACCATTTTTAGTCTATAATTGTATGAAACACAATACACAAAAACAAGCTAATTTGGGGCCAAAAAATAGCAAACTAGCATATGCTTTAAAGTGAGACTATGTGACTACTAATGTTATGTGTTCTATAAGATTATTTGGTTGAATATTTTATTCGTAAATATGTGTCGTATTCAAATAAACATGAAATAATAATAGTAATTTTAGCAATTGTGAAGCCAGAAACTGTTAAATGATTATATCAAATATCTGTAAATTGACTTGTAAATGAATTGTTTCACACTACAAACATGCAGGTTCAGTTTCTGTGTGCTGTTGTTATAAGTCAGATGTTTGTCTGTGTAATCACCTGCGAGTGTGCAGGTGCAGGGTGCTCATTCGGGCTATCGAGTTCCCATCGCAGATGTTTTGTTTAATAAGATTCACTTGGCCTCCAGAACACCCCATATGGAAATGGCTCAGATGTAAACACTACACCTACACTGCTTCAACACTTCACCTGCAGCTCGTGCAGAAACATCACAGCTAGTAGCCTCGGAGCTCCACAGTGATCCCAGCACAAGGCTAATGGGTCATAACTCTACTGCTGAATCTAACAATTCTCGTCATCCACGGTGTTTGAATTTCCCCGAAGCAGTTTAACACACATTATGAAATGATAAGTCATAACCGCACCGCTCCTCAGACTGTCAAATGAGAGCAAGGACATTTACATCAAAGATAAAAATCTTCCATTAATAATATATAATTACTAAATGTTTACAATAATAGTTCAAAAATATAGTGCAAAGCATATATTAGTGAGCACGAAGAATCTTTTAATAGCCATAAAATTGGGCCTAAATGGATTGTACTGTCTATTAAAATACACTCTATATGAATAATTACTGTTTCCATGTAATTATTCCACTTTAATTTTTCATAGCATATAGAACTGTAGAACACTAGTCAGTCAAACTAACTAAAAAAATCTATACATCCTAACAGACGTTCACACACACACACATAAACACACACAACGGGCCTAATAGCAGCCAGTGAGAGGAGCAGTAATGGCCGGCCTCAGGGTTATTTTATGTGTGTGTGTTTAAGAAGGGGAGTAGCAGAGCATCTGCTCTCTATCACAGACGCTCGTTGGCTTTGACAGTATATAACTGAAAGGATGGATGGATGCATACTGACAGACTGATCTTGCACAGTCATATGTCCAGCTGAAAGGATGACGCTGGGAGTAATTTAAGTACAAAAGATCGATTTGCTTAGAGAAAAGTAAAGTTAGTGGGCTGTTGTCAGACTCCGTCTCGTTCGCTGTCAGCAATATATATCTTTTCCCAGGAAAGCATTAAAGGTCACACTGCTTTGCCCACATATACACCGATCAGCCATAACATTATGACCACTGACTGGTCATAATGGAGGAACATTGATTATCTCGTTACAATGGCACCTGTCAGATATATATTCAGTATATATATGTGTGTGTGTATATATACACACACACACACACATTTATATACATATACTGTGTTTATATGTGTATATTTATATGTATATACATACATACTGTGTGTGTGTGTTTGTGTGTGTGTGTATATATATATATATATATATACTATATATATATATATATATATATATATATATATATATAAACATATATATATATATATATATAAACATATAACTTCAAACCTACTAGAGAAAAAAATACTGACAGAGGAACAAAAAATGCTGCAGTTAGCTATAGTCTAACAAAATGGAGGTGGTAAGTTGAGGCATGCTGTGTCCCAAATCGCGTACTCCCGTTAGTACACTTACATGCAGTATACTGTGTACACTATGTACTGACTTGTGTGTGCGTTAATTTTGACAGGGTAGTGTCGTCCCAAATCAACATCAACATTTACCGTTTGCTGACTTGACTTCAATTCAGTTATATTAAAAACAAATGAAAAATGAACTTGCTTTTACTTTTAGCCGTAACAATTGCAACCGCGGCCGCCATTTTCATACGTTGGTGGTCCCTCCCCTTCCGCTACGTAACCAAGATGGCGACCGTTGAGGGTGAGAAGTGTGCAGCGCTCCACACTCAACTTTCTGACCATTTTGTGTACACCATCCGGGTACTTACAGTACACTGCATTTTGCCATACTTACAGTGTCAATGCACTTGTGCACTCAAAATACTAAGTTTGAGTGCACAAGTACACGATTTGGGACGCAGCAGTAGTGTCTGTTATTTCCCCCTCACCATTTTCAACCACGTTTAATGACTTTAATGTTAATTAAAAAGGTACCATGCACTCAAATAAACATTTGACTTTTTAAAGAAGACGTAACTGTAACTGCAAGGATTAGCTGCACAGCTAATTTTCACTTTTTAGCCAGAATTTCTGTTTATGTATCTTTGAAAAGGCAAGTAGTACAGTAATATAATAATAAGAATAAACTTTATACACACAGCGCTTTTCAAAACAAAGTTACAAATGGTTGAAACATTTCAGGACCGCAATGAGGCAAATAAAATCAGTCAATTAAAATAAAATGGAATGAAATACCCAACAATAATACAATAACAATAAACGAAATAAGACATGTTGGAAATAAGAGTGTGCCAGCATTAATAAAAAGCTTTTTTTATAAGATACAGGGGTTTTTAGTAGTAGTATCAAAGCTAATAATGCAGACTTGTTCTCGTGGATGGAAAAACAAGCCACAAGTGAATCCTATAAATCCAAACTGAGAAAATATCAGAAATGTATATCAGAAAATTGCTCAGCAACCCTCTGGTCCTCCCATGTTTCATATATTGCAGCTCTTCTTCAACTCAAAATATTTGAAGATTGGACACTGATCATTGAAAACATCACTTTATGTTGTTGCAATCATTATTACACAAGATATTATGATAGAGAAATCGATATTTTTACCACTAACCTGCTACATTTTTGCCAGTTTTTCATTATGAGTTGAAGGGAAATGTCCTTAATCGTAACCTCGTGTATAACCAAAGAAACATTTTGAATCGACACCTGAACGCACCGTTATAACGTGACCTACTGTATTTGTGGTTACATAAGATTACTGACTGATTGGCTTTATTGATCGCTTCTTTGGTAGCGAAAGGACAGCCAGTGATGCTGGTTGGAGCTTCCTGTGTGCGATAGGTCAGTCGCAGTCAGAGGCCCGCCTCCCTCCTGTCAGTCACATATGGCAGTATATTAATGTAATCGGCAGATGGTAGAGGCATTGAAATGCAGCTGAATAAGTACATTTGGACATTTTGTAAATCAGCATTTAGCGGATTTCACTCTTTAAGTTTCTGTCTCTCCTTCTGTCTGCGTCTCTCAGTAAGGGGCAGCCAGTTTACTGCAGTGCTGTTATATAACTGCTGACTGGAAGCAGCTGTGTGTGTGTGTGTGTGTGCGTGTGCGTGTGCGTGTGCGTGTGTGTGTGTGTGTGTGTGTGTGTGTGTGCATACATGCAGACTTCATGCAATTTTAATGCCACCTTTTTATGCAGAGAGGACGGCTGGTGGTTGTTGGTTTTTTTTTTTTACCTCTATGCACAGAAGCACACACACACACATTTAGTGGATGACACCCGCCCTGTTTTGTGTTAAATGAGCTGAATGGATGACACACATTATTGATAACTTTAATTATATAGCACCTTTCAAAACAAAGTTACAACTTTTTTTTTTTTTACAGTAAAATTAAGGAATAAAAGTAAATAAAATCCAAAACATGAAATATAAAACAAGAAGAAACAATTACAACAAACACCAACAGTTAAAAGAAAACACCCTAATTGGAGCTGGGTTCAGCTCTTATTTCCAGATGTATGTAAAAAAATAAGCAGCTTGAAGCTACATTTGTTCTCTTACAGTATTCCAGGTACAATCTTTTTGAGATTTTCTTTCTTGCCACTACTATCCCCCTTTCTGTATTGATTTGATTAGAAGTTTGTTATCAGCTGAGCCACACACTGCCATATATCAATCAGTATTACACTCTACTCTGCACTTTCTTAATGATGACCTTGGCTGTGCAGCTTCTGTACCTTGTGTCTGCATTTGCTTGAGTCTGTGAGTGTGTGTCTGTGTGTGCTGTGTTGTGTGATTGATGTTCTCACCGTCTCTTGCTGCTGGGAAGTACAATGACTCACTCCTTTCTCTCCTCACGTCTCTCTCTTTCTTCCTCTGCCCCTTCCTTCTTCCTTCTTCCACTCCACACATGCTGGCTGAAGTTGAAACTAGCAGGTAGCACAAGCTGGTACCTTTTTGTTTTTTTAAATTTGCTATTATCTCAGCTTTGGGTCACTAGGCTTCACAAATATCTGCAGGATGTTCTTTGTTAGTGGTAGAAAGCTGTTAGCCCAACATTTACAGTGCCTGTTAAATGTTTGCTCCCTCCATGAACTTGAACTAATGTTTTGCTGCTTTCTTTTTACGCAGATCACCAGAAATAAATGTACAAATTGATTTAAATTTGGCACAGAAATGAAAACAAAAGAACCCTCTGTATGGGGGTTAATTATCAGTTAATATTATTTTTTTTCTGGATTTATTGATTAATCATTTGATCTATAAAATGTCAGAAAATGGTGAAAAATGTCCATCAGGTGACGTCTTCAAGTTACTTGTTTTTTTTATCCGACCAACAGCCCAAACCCCCAAAGATATTCAGTTCATTTAGACCAAGAAAAAGCTGCAAATCCTCCCAAATGAGAAGCTGTAATTAGGAGATCTTTGTAGTTTTTGCTTGAAATGACTTGAGGAAATGGGTACACCATAACCGTAAATTAGAACACAAATGTCCTCTGAAGGTGGATTTGTCGCCTAATATGATCAAAATATGTCTGTTGGGTTCCTGCTCCTTTTGCTGATGTAAACAAACCTTTAACAGCATCAGAAATCAATAGCTTAGATTGAATTGTTGTCTCAATCACCTGAACGAGGTATTGATTCTTGATTCTTGCTAACAGCTACATGTTTTTATACATTTTAGATCCCAGATTTTACTTTTTTAAGATACAAAAGAAATGATCTATTCAGCTGCAGACACAGAAATGGTCCCGCAGCCTTCAGCTAGTATTGGCATGAAACCTACAACCAGACGCTTATCAATAATCAAAATATTGATGTTAATATTTTAAATCTGCTCCCAAAGTCCATCTGTCGCAGTTCTTTCTTCGTCTCCGAATGCTACACCTGACTCAGTTCACATGATTTGTTTATTCAAAAACACCTGCTTCCTCCTTTCCTTTCCTCGTGCTCTCTGTCTCTCATTCTCTCGCTCTCACCCTCCTTCCTTCCTGCCCACTTTCTCCCCTTCGCGACCTCTGCCCTACTCTCACTTTCACACCATTTCTCTGGCTCTTTTCGGGGACGCTTGTCATTTTTCTCGTGGTTTTCTCACGCCAGCGCAGGATATGAACGGATTGTTTTGTGTTTATGGGAGAATGGGAACGGGAGGGATGGGAACAGAGAGAGAGAAAGAGGAGGAGAGGTGAAGGGAGAGAGAATGAGGTTGATGTTTGTTGGTTCTTTAAGAAAAAGATTGTTTGGAAGGAGATATTGGACTTCATTGTGTGTGAGAGAGGAGGAGTGATGGGAGAAGGGGAGGTCGGAGAGAGGGATGGAGAGGTGTAGACGTGAGGATAGAGTGATGGTGGATTTTGTTTACTGGAAAGAAACACAACAATTGTTATGGTCATGAGAGGTGAAGTAGAAAACTCAGAGATAAAGTAGGAATGGAGGACATCCCTCGTGGCACATGATTACAGCTTTTAAAAGTGAATTTGTACTCACTGTGTAATTAAAATTACCCAAAATATAACCTGATGTGTTTTCAGATAAAAGTCCTAAAGGGTGTTTCTATAATAACAGACATTTTACCAGATAGACCACGGTTGGTTGAGATGTTTTTGAAAGTCAACATGTTGCACGAAATACTTGTCACATATCAAGAAGAAAGTGGATTAAAAGTTATAAGATTGGCTAAAATTCTGTATTTGTCCTATTGGCAACAAATCCCATGAAAAAACTAAAACCAACAATGCGTTAGTCCGTCTCTCAGCACTCTCAGACTTCCTCACCCTGTCTGTGGCGCTCAGCCCCGAGCCCATTTGTTCCTACTGAAGGTGCAAGTTTGTAGCAAAAGTTACTCAAAGAGGAGTAAGAAGTGCATTTGTAGGGAACTATTTTCAGCAGTGGATTAATACACATTTAGTGCAAAAGTGAGTATTTATGGCAGCAGGATGGTGTATGTGGGATTGACGGAAAATGTTCAAGGTAATAAATGAACATGTCACCCAGTGCAACGGTGTGACTCATAGATGTGTTTTTAATAGTTTTAGGACAACAATGAGGAGCTCTATGGCTCAGAGGAACAAGCTATATAAGGCTTTGGATCTACAGATAGTCCTTGTTATTAGGATCAATTCGTTGTTGGATTTGGTCTTTTCATGGGATCTGTTCACAGTAAGAAAAATATGGAATATTGCCAGCATTAGTCTTTAAAGCCTACGTTCTTTAATAATATATTATACATATGTATGTATGTATGTATGTATATATATGTTTTTATGTGCTTTCAGTGGCTAAATCATTACCAGAACAGCAGAATACAGAGGGCACTTTCTACAACCTTTGTAAAGTTTTTTTCCCTGCTTCTTATAGCTTTGGGAAACAATTTCAAAACAAATCACACAAATGTGCCTTGTTCAGGACTTCCTGAAAACAAGGAGAGGACTCATAGTACTCATATCAACTGATCCTCAACTGAACTTCTTTTTGAAGAAGGAAACAGCGGGCATCTTTTCTTTTTCTGCAGGTATATACAGCAGAAAAAGCTCAAGTGACGTTACGGGATGCATGGTTTTCCCCTGCTGAAGTCTTTTAGAAACACGAGTGATTTGAGATTTTGGTAAGGACCCCCCCCCCCCCCCCAGTTCAAACTAGCTGTGTCTAATCCAAAATTTAATGGTTAGAAAACATTGGAACCACAAAGTTTTACTGTCGGTGTTTTCTGAGTACAGGCCCGACGTGGGGAAACACACATACGCATGAAGTGGTGATGAATCGGCAGTCTGTACTCCAACAGTCACACATCCAGCTCCATATTTAGTGTGTGTGTGTGTGTGGAGGAAATGTGCATAGTAAAATGAGCACTTTGATGATAGATGGAGCAGACTGTACATTTTTCTTTCCCACGATCAATCAACAACGCTCACAGCCGTCTGCCAGCTTGAATATGAACTCTCTCCATCCTTCCGGTGTTCTCCCTCTCTCTCTCCTCCTCCGTCTCTCACCTTATCTTCTCTCTCTCTCTCTCTCTTGCTCGTAATGTCCTTTTTTAAAATTTCTTTGATCTTAATCCTTTCTCACACTCCTTCCCTCTCTCTCTGTGTTTCCGCCCTCCCTGTCTCTTACTCCACTCATTTCTTTTTCTCTCTTTCTGAAATACTTCCTGCGTTTCTGTTCTCTCAGTATTGTTCCCCGTGTATGTGTGTGTGTTTGTACCTACAGTACTAGGAGTGTGTGGGAACTCAGCTGTATGTGTGTGTGTGTGTTTTATTTTGGTAGGTGAGTCTGTACGTCTGTGTGTGTGTGTGTCTGTATGTGTGTGTGTGTGTGTTTTATTTTGGTAGGTGAGTCTGTACGTCTGTGTGTGTGGGAACAGAGACATGTCTTTATTTGCTAGGTGTTGACTGTGTTTTTCTGTATTGTTTGTGTGTGTGTGTGTGTGTGTGTGTGTGTGTGTGTGTGTGTGTGAGGGAGGGAACTGTTTACTAGAAACTGTTTTCCTGTTTTGATGTTGACAAACCTACAGACAGACAGATTCCTATCTGCTGCTTTGTCTCCTGTTTTATAGTTGTGTGTATGTGCCTTGTGTGTAGGCTGTATGTGTGCATACTAGTTATTTTTTGGGTTATGTTTATGTATTTCTTTGTGTGTGAGACAGACAGAGAGAAAGACATAAAGTGTGAGAAAAAAAATAAATGTGAGACAAACAGAGAGAAACAAAGCTTTCCTTAGTCTGAACAAACCCCACAACAGGAAGCCCTGTGTGAATGACGGCCATATTAGGAGCCAGGAAGTGAAGGTGATGGAGTCTCTGTGGAGACAGGGTTCCCAAGACCTGGTCACCACGGTGACAAGGGGTCAAGCCCTGTTTATGACCCGCTCATGAGAAACACAAGAGGTCGACTGTTGACAGGGAAAATGGCCTGTAAAGTATGAAGTGAGGGCAAAGCACCAATGTGACGCTCCACTGTGATTCTGTAGTTTAAATGGGAATGCCACCCTGAATAAAGTTTAAAGTCAGTTTGATGGTATTTGGGATTTATTTGGGAATAAATATCACTAGTTGTGGAGTTTGTAATGACCGTGGTATATCGGTCAGAATACGCTAGAAGACGCTTCGAAGGCCATACAGGTTTACACTTACTCTCTCTCTAGAATAAGAGAGAATTACAGAAATATCACATTAGTGTGTTTGAACCAGATTATCTAGACAATCATCTAGACAGAAAGGAAAATAACCAGCTTAATCTGGAAGTTACAGTATTGTAACTAGGCACTTTGTAATTTTATCGTGGGAAATCATGTTGTTGACTCTCTGGTTCTGCGTCACAGACTGCGAGAGGTCTACAGACCATAATTCCTGCCATAGAGAAACATGTGATTCATCAACAGCGATGCGGTGAAAGCATGAAAATTACCATGATTGCAGCGGGGAGGTTTTTCACATGACAGCAGCATTTTGCAAAACAAACAACTCCTTACCAAACCTTCCAGAAAATCTCCAATGCTGACAGCAGCTTCGTCAACATCACACTCGAGGGCGCTGAATGTGTTGAGTCGTGCAAGATTTTCCTGAATTTGTCAGCCAAATGAGCTTTATGTCTCCTGTGCTGTTGGCTAAGAACCAGTAAAATTAACTTAGACTGCCTCAGTCTGTTAATGGATCTGTGCAGGAGGATGGGACATTTTAGACGAACTCCTGCTAATTAGATACCACGGCACTCAGTTATTGATGTATGTCCCATTAAAGAGGTCTGTTTGAGAAATATGAAAGTGCATTTTAGATTTTTAAGAGCCTAATGCCCTCAAAATCAAATTAGCTGCCGTCAACTCCATCTTTCTTCCATCTTTCCTTCCCCTTCTGTTCACTGAGAAATGAAATATCAGTGGCATCTTCCTCATATTGATCTGCAGCAATTCCACATCTCTACTGTCTCACCTCCTTTGAGATTAATGTAGATTTAATACAAAGTAAGAGGGGATTATGGCTTTTACCTGAAGTCACTTAAAGGGATACTTTTGGGAAGTTGGGAAGCTACTTTAGCTTCTTACAAAACACACAAATACCTTTTATTTATGTGTGTCTGTGTACAGTTTCTAGCCTGTTTCTTATTTTTATAATTCCTGGTTCTTGGATCAGTAGCAGCTGATTTTAAAAAAATTGGAAAGCTATTATAAAATTAGCGGACGCAGACCCCCTACATTCTGACCTTGGAAAGCACTTTGTTTGATTTATGTCAACGTCACAAACTTTAAGCAGAGCTATTGATCATTATTTGAGCCAACTCAAGCTGGCGTACCTTCAAATTGCAGGCAGAGACATTATCAGGATTGGGACAGACGCCATCAGTAGATATCGTCTGTGTCTGTCTCTCTTGTCTCTCTATGGGAAGGATAGTGTGGCGGCCAAATGGCACTTAATGTATTTGTCTTCTTTCTTAGCGAGCCACATTAAGCGACAGTTTGACAGTGAGACGATGATTAAGTTCTGATTTAATTATTTGCCATTCAGCTGACTTCACTTAGCTAAAAGACTGCCTGCCTCCTCCTCCTCCTCTTCCTCTTCCTCTTCTTGCTCTCAGCAGCTCAGTGAAATCATGGCTCTGCGTCCAAAGGCGTAGTCTGGTGCTATTATGTTATTTTTGCATTGATAATGCACAGGCATGGAATGACTCGGGGATAACTGATTTCATTATGTGATGATTGATTTTATTAAAGTGTAAATACACTGGGAGATTAGGCTCCTGTGAGTAACAAACAATAGAAATGCCAAGAACATTAGTGTCATTGTGAGGAATATTTTAATTATGGGTTCAACGGTTACAAGAACAGACTAGAAAATATCTTGACAAATAAGTAGCTGATGTGTGTTTTAAAATATTCTTTTGGACAGGATAATTATAATGGTCTTCATGGCGTTTCACATATAAAAGTAGTTTGGTTAAAAGCTTAATGAGCTGATTGTATTTAAAGACTTGTACCTGAATTATACCTGTACCTGATCCATCTGATCCTGTGTGATAAATTGGAGAAAATCATAGCAGTTAGTCTACTGATGTTGTCAAACTAGTTGGGAAAGTAAGTAAAGTTATTGAACGTACTTGACATAGTCCAACATTCAGCAGTTTCCCTCCACATGATGTCTTTTTAGAAATTACGTTGAGGTTAGGAGCCTTCCAGGTTTTTGCTTAAGCCACAACTGCTATCAGCGACATGCAGGCGAGGGTTTTCCAACTGTCACGAACAAAGCCCTGCAAGGACGGCTGCACTCGAGAAATAGTGGCTCAATCAGCACACGGAGCACGTGAGATTTCAGTCAGTGAAAACAGTTTGGAGGTAAAGCAAACACACAACGTTTGCACAAGCAAAGATAAAGCAAACAATTTGTTTCAAAAGTGACATGTTGTGCACTGTAGATTTGATGAAGACAAGTATGATTCAGCTTTTCGCTCAGCCACTTGCTCGAATTACTTCTGTGTAAAGAACAGGTGTAAGTGCGTACAGCTTCAGCCACAATACTGGACCCTGATTGGCTGACGACACTTGCCTTTGTCATTCAGATTAGGTGAACGTGCTCATGTTGGTGCATTCTGTCAGCAAATACTTCACCGTGTCCTGATTTAAAGCATTTTAGGGATCAAATCAGTGTGAAACTGTGCATAAAAGTGGTTGATTTCTGATGCTTATCAAATATTATAAATACCGGATTTGAATTTTAATGATATTAGATTATTTGAAGATAAATGGTGTCAGAAATGTGTCCCCCCCCCCCATCAGTTATCATCTCTGATAATCTCATCTAGTATATAAACTTACTTTTCAGTCCCCGTCTTTCTCATCAGGCCTTATTCTGAATCAGAAATCTGTTTGTTTTTTTTGTTTTTTTACTAATTTACTGCAAAAACATGGTCTTCTTCTAAACAGATACATAATGGGCCTTCCTGTAATGCTTCCTCATAAACTCTCACTAACTAACTAACTACTCTAACTATTTCGTTCTTCAACATGTTAACAGACATATCAATTTCTGTCTTTAGAAAACTTGTGACTTGACTGTAGTGTGTGATTGGTGAACTAACGTCTAATGTACGTGTGTGTGTGTGTGTGTGTGTGTGTTTTAAATGGTGGGTCTCCTGCTCTTATGGACACTTCCATGAGGTATTATGAGGAGTTAATTAAGAACCGGTGTAGTTGGCGACAGGTTTGTGTGATCGGTGTTGTCTGATATCATTCAAAGCTATTGAAAGAAACGTGTATTGAACCACGTACAGTATGTGTTTCCATTATGTTGCTACATCCTGTGTGTGTCTGTTTAGCTAAAGATACTGAGTTATTTCCGCTGACCCATCCTAATTTGAGACCCTGTCATGCAACGCTCGTGTTTGTAATCCTCACCTGGTTTCTGGCGGTGGAAATTTATCGCCCAAAATAATCAAATATGTGCACATGTACATAACAGTCAAGGTCAAGTCCAATCCATTTAATTCAGGAAATAGATATTATTTTAAACTTAATAAAGGCAACAATGGTTTTGCATGGGGAAAGAAAGAGAGGTTGTTTTTTCTTCATCTGTTAGCCATTTATTAACCAGCATCACTTTCAGTTACTTTTAATGAGCTCCTGCTTTCAGGTTCATGAGTTCAGTGAGTCTATTTAAATACTAGTAGTCAGAAATTACAGGAAAATGAGAAACAAGACCTTAAAGCTTTTGTACTTTTCCAAAGAAGCAGCACAAATATATTTGTTTTGTCCATTTATGAGCTCACAATCACACTATTCTGTTGGTGATGTTTCTGTTGGGTCTCACAAAAGAACAAGAAACTTGATCGCAGAGTCTCCAGACTCCTGGTCATTTTCTCTGAATTAACCAGCACACGGGGGTGGATGTCACCGTCCTTTGTGTGATAATCTGGGGTAAATGTTCACACAGAGATAAATCCTCCCGTCGCGTACAGTTGCCGTGGCTTTTCTCCCCTTCACCCGTTGTGTGGGTTTTAACAGACGGTGTTGAAAAAGTCAGCCTCCAGTCGGCTCTTAGGTAACTGAGGCGACAACACAAACACAACGGTCAGTTTATGTCACTGTATACTTCACCTGTGACTGCAACTACATTGTTGTCAAATGTAATATTCTGTAAAAGTGTCACCATTTCATCACTTATTTATGTTTTATTGTGTTTGTTTTCAGTGCAGTATTTTAATTCACCTCACCTGACTGTTATCTTTTACTACGTCAACCTGGCAATCACTGCCCAGGGACTACAGATGGAAATGAGCCTTTAGATATATGTAGCGCAATAAATGTATTGTGTATTGTCTCTATTAAATAATAATAATAAATACAATAACTTTTTCATATTTGTTGTGGACTAAAGTCACTTGATTGCAGTTTTACTGATGCATTAATCAAATGCATACCCTAATTCTTGTCTTAAAGGCTGGTTCAACTTGAAAAATATCCAGTTTAATTAAAACCAATCAAATAAAAATGATGTCTCACTCCTACAATTAGGATGTTACTTGCACCCCCTGGTGGATGAGAGAAAAAAATCAAGGTCAGATCTCAGTTGTTAATTGGTTATCTTTCAGCATTTGTCTCCTTACAATCCACTCTGTCTGCCTGTCTACATGTCTGTCTATAACTCATATCTGTCTGTCTGTCTGTGTGCAGGTCTTCCAGAGCAGTACTACAGTCTGACGTGGTTCCTCAGTCCGGTTCTCGGCCTCATGTTCACTCCTCTGATTGGCTCGGCCAGCGACCGCTGCACTCTGCGATGGGGCAGGAGGAGGCCGTTCATCCTGGCTCTCTGTATAGGAACACTGATAGGCGTGGCGCTGTTTCTGAATGGATCGCTGATAGGTGAGTGTGTGTTATTCATCATTTATATTCTGCGTTCGAATGTGAACTTAAATAAAAGTATTAAAGTATGTGTGTCGGGGAGGGAGAGAGAATAAAAGCATTATTTAATTAGCAGTTTTTCACTTAACTGAGTCCAAAAAAAGATATCCCTTGATGTCTTTACTCTCCTTTTTTTCTTTGGATAACAGTTAATTCTTCTTCTATGGATTTTTACTGTCCTGTAAAGTGCTAAATCTCAGCTGCCCTTTAATAATTATTTATAGAGCACTTATCAAAACAAGTAAGTGCTTCATATATAAAAATGACATAAAATTAACAAAGTGAATCATAAAATACATGAAGGGAAAAAAAACCCAAAACAAGTAAGTCAGATAAAATCAGGATATGCTTTCCGATAAAAGTATGTTTTTAGAAGAGACTTAAAAGAAGACACTGACTCAGACAGCCTTAATAAATCAAACTTGTGCAAAGAATTAAATATAAATATAAATGTTGGAAATAATCCAACAGGGCTTGCAGTGTCATCTATTAATCATCCGTCTGTTTCTGCTCTTTGGCCTGTTGATCGGCTGCTGAAATCTTGTTAGTCAAGTAACCGAATGCTACCATAAAGTTAGTGTTTTCAGAGAGAACAGTAACAGTAGTAACTTGCTAGTTAAGATCCCAGTACAGAAATACTTTATGTGAGCAGAGATGACACACAGAAGCACTTGCTTTGTTATAAAGTGCTCAAGTCTCGTGATCAAAGATTGTTGAGAAATGTTTTGAGGTTTGCCGAAAGCTTTACCCGCTGAGGCTCATGTCCTTGTACAGAGACTGAATCTCTGAAACTCAATGTGACCCTCAGCTTATTACATCATCCATATGTCACTCCAAGGACATATTCATCCAATCCAATCAAACTAATTGATCAGTTGTCAGTCATGCTACACAGATATTGATCTCTGGGCTAACTGTGTCGGCGTAGTTCCTGTTGTAATGTACTATCTTCCTATACACATGTAAACGCGCATCGTTGAATTTACAGATGGTGACAAACGTACGTTTAAGCTGAGTGGTGTTGCAGTCAGCAGCTATTTTTTGACCTTGCTTTTATCATTACATGCTTCTTGTACACACATGAACTCTACTATTGACCATTTGTATGCAGTAGTACTCCCTAAGTCCAGATAGCAGACTTTGATGAGTTCCCCTTTAAAGACTAAACACGCAATGACTCAACAGAGAGGAGGGGAAACAGATTAGTGCCAAGCCTTTTAAATGGGTTATATTGGTCAGAGTGGTCATTATTCAGTTACATTAATTTCAGCACAGTGTAGCTGCAGCTAATGATTACCTCCGACAAACAGTCCAAAACTATTCAGTTAGCAATGATGTATAACATCACGTTTGTAAAGCTGGTCAATCTAAAAAGTGTTTTTGTCCTCTTCACATTTTTGCAATAGCTAAAATAATGGTTTAGTATCACACACAACAATCGTTATCGGTGTTGAAATCCCATTATTGGTGTATTTCTACTGAGTTCCAGCTGTTGCCCACATATTATAATAGAGTGTACATGCTCCATATTCAAATGTGGACCAAATGGGTGACAAATGTACGGTACAACAATAGCCGACTTGGCCTTTTTCAATGTCTCTAAATAGAACAAAGTGAAATTAATTGTCAAAGGAGTTATAAATAACAAGAATGAGAGCTGTGTGAACCGTTTTCTGTCAGCAGATTCTATTCAGTTCTGTTCTGTTCTACCTCCATTCTTCTGCAGAGAGGTTGGCACTCAGGTCGTTTTAGGGCACCAGGGAGTGTGTGTGTGTGTGTGTGTGTGTGTGTGTGTGTGTGTGTGTGTGTGTGTGTGTGTGAGCACCTTGGCAGCGATGGGGTTGACATGGGAAAAGACCAGTGACCTGTATCTGTGTGAGAGAAATGAGAGAACAAGAGAGAGAAAGTGTACGTTTCCATGGTTGTGTATATGTGTGAATGTTTTTGAACAACACACGGTGACATGGGAAAATCTGTAGTAACCTGTAAGTGTGTGTGTGTGTGTGTGTGTTGACATGGGAACACAGGAGCAGGCAGTTCACAGGGAAATGCTTCCTGTTTGCTTCCCCCTTTCCACCAATCACAATTCACTTCCTGTCTGTCTGCCTGGCTAGTGAGTAGTGCCGCTCCATTGTCCCACACACACACACACACACACACACTCTGCTGTACTTTCTATGAACATTTGTTTCCCCGACGTTAATGGATTTCAGTTTGTAAAGTCATGCTGCATCACACTGCCTGTGTGATCTCTCTCTCTCTCTCTCTCTCTCTCTCTCACTCACACACACACACACACACACACACACACACACACACACTTACATACAGGTTACTAAAGCCTTCCCATGTCACTCCGTGTTGTTTCCACACATTCATACAATTTCTCACTCTCAGGCCCTCAGACACAAACGCACACTGAGCAGCTCGAGGGGAGGACTGGGTGACAAATGTAATGAGACACACAAGGTCACACACGAATCATGCAAAGCATTGTGGGAAATGTGCAGTGACCCGTTGTTTGTATGTCTTTGTGTTTGTGTTGTGCAGCTGTTGTAACTCACTAATCAGCTATTGATCACATGTGCAGCTCTGACCCCGGTTACATCAGCGTACCAACGCCAGATGTTTTTGTGTGGATGTAGACAATGATTGTATTTCCTATTTTAATGTTAACTTGTAAAATTAAGATTTACATTTATGATTTCTTTATGTACATGTGCTTTTATTATATCTTTGATTCCGTTTCTGTTGATTTTTATTGATCTTTTTTTTTTTTACCATCATTGCATTGGACACACATCAAGACTTACGATAAAATATACCATATTTTCTCAATTATCCTTCTTTGGGTGGCAGAAATCTCAGAGACCGATATCTTAAAATCTGGACAAATAGATAAAAAAAACTGTCTACATGGCTTGATACCACAAGACATGTTTAGTGGAAAATGTATTAATTTTGTAATTTAGGTGAACTGACCCTTTAAAATCTAAACATGGACAATTCTCAATGTGGTCTGCCTTATTTTATCCACATCTCTTCCTGTTATCTGTTTAACAATCAAACAGCTTTCACTGTTGGTTTGTTCATTGCATACTAACAACAAACACACGTTTTATAATTTGTCCGTTCATGTCTTTGTCTCCGTCAGGTCTGTCCATGGGCGACGAGACGGGGAAACAACCAATAGGAATCGTTCTCACTGTGCTCGGGGTGGTGGTGTTGGACTTTTGTGCGGACGCGACGGAGGGACCAATCAGAGCGTACCTGCTAGACGTGGCAGACACAGAGGAACAAGACATGGCGCTCAACATACACGCCGCCTCAGCAGGTGCCGTTGACATCTGACACACACACACACACACACACACACACACACACACACACACACACACACACATAAAACTTTCACAGGATTTTAATATGGCAATGGTAGGTTTAATGCACAGAGATACACTTGCTGTCAGTGCCAGAAATCACAAAATTTGTGGTCCTGCCAATAACGACTTCAGTGAGTTGAATGGACTAGTACTAAGAGAGAAAATTAGATCAGACACAATCCTTCTCTGCTTATGTCTCTTTTGTAAACTTGTCCGTTTGTCCATGTGCGCAGGTCTTGGCGGTGCGGTCGGCTACGCTCTCGGGGGTTTAGACTGGACACACACCTTCCTCGGAGCGGCCTTCAAGTCCCAGGAGCAGATCCTGTTCTTCTTCGCTGCCATCCTCTTCTCTGCCTCTGTGGTGTTGCATCTCTTCAGCATTGAGGAGCAGCAGTACTCGCCCCAACATGACAGGCTGGTCCAGGTACAGGTACAACTGTAAAATTCAATTGTAGTTTAAAAAAAACAAACCCCAAGACTTTGATTTTTTTCTATGACATCACAAAACTCAATGTCCTCTCACCAGGAGAGTCCAGATCGCACCAACCTGCAACCATCGGCCAATGGCAGGACTGGAGTTCTCGCCCCCAAGCTGGAATTGATTGGAGAGGATGAAACGATGGACAGCTACGATCTGTATGACCCCTATGGAGACGACCATTCAGAGTGTGGGGATATGGACATGGACTTCCTAGAGGTGGAGCTTGTGAGAAGTAAGTCCATAGGCTCTTTAAAGACATGGGAAAGAAAGCAATTAAGCTCCTTTTCCTTGTTATTTAGAGATTCAGCTAGCTTTTATCACAGCTTCACAGCTGCCACCTACAGTAGATAGTTTGAGGCCATTTTGATCAATTAATTCCCTAATCAAACAAAAACATAGGAGTCTTATCTGTCCCTTCCTGAAAAGAGGCAATATTTGTGGTATTATAGACGATGTAGATCAGTGATTCTCAACTATATGTCATACAGAGACTTACAGGTCTGCAGGTTTTTACCACCCATCACTCTAGCTCACCTTTTTCCCTCTTTTCGCCCCATCTACCTGTTTATCATTTTTTCTGAATCTAAATCTAATCAGCCCTCTCCTCATCTGTCTTCAGGTAAAAGTGACAGTGTTCTCGCCATGGCAGACGCCACTCTCGACCACCTGGACCATGATGCGTTGTTCCTGTGCCACTTAGAGCCGTCCATCTTTGCCGACCGCCTCTCGCCCTATCAAGGCTCGCCTCCTGCTACTGGTTCCTTCTTCAACCCCAATCGCAGCACTCCGCCCCCCCGATTTGGCAACATCAGACGCAGCAGCAGCTCAGGAAGTCAGGACCTGCTCCGCCTCCAAGCCAACAACCACCAAACACACGCTCCCGTCCCCAAGGTTTCCCGCCTCTCAGCTTTCTTGCAGGAAATGGAAAATGACGACGGTCAGGAGGCGTTGCTGAACAACCAGCTCAATGAGCAACGGACACTAAACGGACGGCTGTTAGCCGGTGTAACTAATGTTGATGGAGTTAACGCTAACAGGCTGAGCTCTAAAGGACAGGCACATCGCGCTGGAATGGTCAAAGGTTGGTATTTTCATGTCATATTTTACTCTGTGCAATTCTAGATTCAATAGAAATATCGAAATAAAATTAAGTAATTGTAATTGTAATTTGGCAACTGCTCCCAGCCAACGACTTAAACACATGACAATGTGTTAATAAACATGTTTTGTTACCTTTGGACAGACCCAGGCAAGCTGTTTTCACCTGTATCCAGTCTTTATGCTAAGCTAAGCAGCTGCATATTTACAGTGCACTACAGATATAAAAGTGGTATCAATCTTCTCATGTAACTCTTGGAAAAGAAAGTGAGCATATTTTCCAAAATATCAAATTCTTCCTTTAAAATGTTTATTTGAGGGAAATATTTAGAAACTGAAAGAAATCATTAATTTATTAAGATATATATTTTATGTTCTGAACTTTCTTTGAGTGTGAGCCACTTGTTGGAATTTGGAAAAATTACAAAGAAATTAATAATAACACTTAAAAACTGTAATTTACAGTTATGGATGAAAAGAGTAATTCATTGTTATTTTTAAGTAAGGAGTCTTTTACAGCCATTTTTCCATCTTCCCATGAACCAACAGAGGTAGAAGTAGCTGCATTTATCCTGATCATGAAACATGACGTCTAGTAGACAGTTGAGCCAGTGTTTCAGTGTCAAAGTTTGTGGTGATATCCAACGTTGAGCGATAAGCTTCTTGGCTGCCGACATACCAGCCAGCCATATCCTGTTCACCTTTTCTGGGATCAGCAACTCTGAGGAGTCATTAAGGAGATGAAGGGCTGGAGCCATCTGAAAGTTTTAGTTTGTCAAGTTGGACACAATCTGTGCAATTTCCTGTGAAAAGGAGTGTACTTTAGGGCAACCCCATACCAGTGTACCAGTGGACAAGATGTACAATAAGAATGGGGAGATTTCTTACCCTATACTTAGTATATTTATGGTTTCTGAACCTGTAAAGAAGAAGAATAAACAGTCTCTTAATGTTAATCCGTTATCTGTCTCTTATTCCAGCTGCCAGTACTGGAGCCCCCATGCGGCAGTCACGTCACCATCACATCTTCTACCGCCAGCCGTCCTGCACCTTCTCCTACTACGGTCGAGTCGGGAGCCACCGCTACCGCTACCGCCGGGCCAACGCCGCTTTTCTCATCAAGCCGTCTCGCAGCATGAATGACCTTTACGAGGTGGAGGCCAGACACAGGAGGAGGAGCAGACAGAGGAACAGACACCGCAGCGGAAACACCACCTCTTCCAGCGGAGACACAGAGAGCGAAGAGGGAGAGGTGAGGAGTGCAAGGACGAATTTACTTGTCTAATGCCTATGTAATACATTTTTAAGGTTTCTTTCCAGTATGTTAAGTGTCTCATTTTGGTTGGACGTGGTCTGATCTCATCTCCTCTCTTTAGGTCGAGACCACCGTGCGGCTGCTGTGGCTCTCCATGCTGAAGATGCCTCCGGAGCTGCTGCGACTGTGCGCCTGTCACCTGCTCACCTGGTTCTCCATCATTGCTGAGGCTGTCTTCTTCACTGACTTCATGGGACAAGTCATCTACCATGGAGATCCTACCGTACGAGAATCAGCAGCTAAACACACAGACAGATACATAGATACATCCCTAAACTCCCCTTAAGTTCAGTTACTTTAATGGCATGATGGCTTGTCCAAACCAATATGGAAATCTGAAATTTCAGGAAGGAGAAGAACAATACAAAACACAGTGAGGTTAATTATTATGTGACCTGAAAACATGGTCTCTGGTGCATTACATAATCTATATTATCTAAAGTAATAGAAAACCACTCCAAAATTGAGAACACAAACATAAACAAATAAATCATAACCCAGAAAATCCAAAATGATTGGTTTGAGTATTTGCTAAAAAACAGCTACCATTACATTTTTGCTTTGTCTCTTATTCTGATATTGTCATACGTCATATCAAGCTGTCTACAGCAGGTTCAACCCTGAACTAAACTCTGTCTTAGTTAATCCACAGCTCGGTAATAAACCAAGCCTGTTTTTCTCTCTCTCTCTATCAGGCTCCTGCTAACTCTACTTTATTGACCGATTATCACAGAGGAGTTCAGATGGGATGTTGGGGACTGGTTATATATGCCATGACTGCTGCTACATGCTCAGGTAACACACTTGATCACATTGTCACATGCATACACGCCTCCACATTGGGTTGCTAACTAGCTCTGGACTAACCAATCAACTGATCTACCTTTTCCAGCTATCCTTCAGAAGTACCTCGACAACTTTGACTTGAGTATTAAGGTCATCTACATCCTGGGAACGCTTGGATTTTCCATCGGTATGAACCCCAGTACAGTAATAGAATAGAACAGAATAAATGTGAGCAGCCAATAAGTAACTCTGGAATCTTTCTCTTTTTCCCTCCATAGGAACCGCTGTCATGGCAATCTTCCCTAACGTGTACGTTGCCATGGTGATGATCAGCAGCATGGGCATCATCTCCATGAGTATCTCCTACTGTCCTTATGCTCTGCTGGGACAGTATCACGAAATGAAAGAGGTACAGACATATTGAGTCTGGCACATTTTATATCACAATGATGTTAATTAATGTGCACTGTCCCAGATAAATAGATAGATAGATAGATAGATAGATAGATAGATAGAAAACCCCAATGAACTGATCCTATTAACAAGGAGCCAAATCCTTATATACTGTATCTTATTCCTCTGTGCCATAGAGCTCCATTGTTGTCCAAAAACTATTAAAAACACACATACTTCGTCCTGCTGCTGTAAATATTCACTAGTGCACCAAATGTGTATTAATCCGCAGCTGAAAATAGTCCCCAACAAATGCATTATTTGCTCCTGTTTGCGTAACGTTGGCTAAAAACTACAGTGCCCAGCTGATTTAGGAAAATTTAAATTATTTTTTAAAACATTGTTTTGTGACTCAGAACCAATGGGTGCTGCATATTAAGTGTTGGTTTTGGTCTTTTCTTGGGTTTTGTTGACAGTAAGAAAAATATGGAATAACGCCAGACTTATCCTTTAAAAGTTGATCTTCAAGAAAACAAATTTTTACCTTTGTTCTCTTTGTAACTTACTGGTTTTATTGTTCCTTTGCTGAAATTGTTAGCAAGCTAAAGATGAATTATTGCAGCTTTTTACCGACATTAATTTGGCAGATTTTCAAGTTCATGTCAGTTAAAACAGTGCATCGGGATGAGCTACACATAAGAGAAATTATCTGTTCCTGTTGCAACATTCTGTATTACTGTATCTTAAATACTATTCTTTTAATATGTATTCATTAACTAACTTTCTCTGCCTCCTGCAGTACGTCCAGCACAGTCCTGGTAACTCCCGGAGAGGCTTTGGCATCGACTGTGCGATCTTATCCTGCCAGGTGAGTGTTCATTTTGTCTTAATGAAATCTTTGTGGCATAGTCTTATATGTATGCTAAAGTACGCTAAAAAGACTGTGTTGTTACTCAATCATTTGTAATTTTGCAGGTGTACATCAGTCAGATCTTGGTGGCCTCAGCTCTGGGTGCTGTAGTGGAAGCTGTTGGCAGCGTCCGTGTCATTCCCATGGTGGCCTCTGGGGGCTCCCTCCTCGGGTTCTTCACCGCCTGCTTCCTGGTCATTTACCCGCCCCACAACCGGTGAGAAAACCACCTGGTCTTAGTCATTTGCTGTCATTGAAGGAATAGTTTGACATTTTAGGAAATACACTTATTTACTTTTGAGTTAGATGAAAAGACAGATACCAATCTCATGTCTGTACAGTAAATATGAAGCCACAGCCAGCAGCTGCTTAGCTTAGCTTAGCATAAAGACTGGAAACAGGGGGAAACAGCTAGCCTGACTGTCCAAAGGTAACAAAATCCACCAGCCAGAACCTCTAAAGCTTAGTTGTTGTCACTGTTTCTAGTTTTTATGCTAAATTAAGCTAACCGGCCTCTTGATCTGGATCAAGAAAGTGGAATAAGCATAAGAGTTTAAGCACAAAATACAGTCCTAACAATTGTGATTTTAATTACGATTGACAGGGAGGGGGACTCAGCCAAAGCTTCGGAGAAACGGGCCTCAACAACGCTGGAAAATCCCGACAGCAACGAAGTGGCTGTCACTGTGGCGATAGAGAAACCCAGCTTCCTGAAACTCAACAAGAAGGGCAAGGCCACCACCACCACCACTTCCTGTCACATGGAGAACGAGTCTGCTCTGTGATTGGCTGGCTAAGTCGACAGACACGTTACTGCAGAAACAACTAAATTCCACTTAGAAATTAGGCTGTGCCGGTGTCCTCATCATGCTGGAGTCTACAGACACAAAGAAGAGAGAGGAGGGCGTTTGGCACGAGTTTGGTCCACTCTTGGTGTCTGTTCTTGCTTTGACAGGCTTTTTCTGACTCGGCGTGTCTTGATTTGCTGAAGAAAACAACTCAATCTGCTGTGGGACCAGCGTTACACCAAACCAACTTACCCTACAAAAAAAGCATTCTGGTCCCAGTGCTGTTACAGCCTTCATCGAAAATCCTTCCACTTAGGCCTCACGGACATCCGAGTGATCCATCAGGGTCGTCCAGAAGTGAGTTATTCATTGGTCATGGTTTTAAGGAGAGGTTGTCTCTGTCTCTCAGGGCCTCTAGGAGGTGCTACTGAGCAACCGCCTGGACAAGAAACTTCAGGGGACTCACTCACATACATACATACATACAAACCCTCACTCACGCCTCTACTTCTGGGGTCAACACAATCGCATGAACACCTGAAATAATGAACGCTGTTGATGAACATTAGTCCTCGAAGCTGCAATCATTCAAGAATGCTGAAAATTGTTCTTCCTTGCTGTGGAATCGACTTGATTGAACCTGTGGTCCGTGATGTGGAAGCTGATGGACGAGAGTCTGTGTGTGTGTGTCTGCTGACTTGGCGTCTCCGGCGGAGGCATTGTGTTCACCAAAATAAACCCAACAACACACTCGGCTTTGGGGGACTTTTACAGCACTCTGCGACAGTAGCTTTAAGACTATAGACTTTTTGGAAGTGGCATTTCTGAAACTAAGAGCCCGAAGCCTGGTTCCTGGGGGAAGATTATTGATCTTGAGTCCCCAAATTGATTGCGAAGGGGTTTTTTTTTTCTCCTCCACATGGCAGGAGTGGTAAAGTCTTTAATTTAGCCTTCACTCTGGGGCAAAGTTGACAATATTTAAGAGCATGAGCATAAAGTTGCCCATTATATTGAGTCAAAAATACAGATTTTTATTGAGTGAAATTCCAGGAAAGAAAGAGCATAGATGCAATATGCGTAGTATACAGGGCATTAAAATCCCAAATATTATTTTCATGATTTATTGAGGGCCCAGAATGATGCTTCTGTTTGTATTGAATAATCAGACTAACCTACATGCTGCATGTTAGAGGAGCAGAGAGACAAACCAAACAGCAGAGGAGAACAGAGGAGAGATGTGGAGTTGTTCTCTTTCTCTCTGCTTTCTTGAGTATTTTTTATTTTTTTATTTTTTAGAAAATGCTGTTAGCATAATGTTTATCACTAACTGCACATTAGCTGAGCCATTGTTGAAAGAGTGTTAAATAGCATTCAGTTAGAAAAGCGTTGTTTGCAGAAGGGGTGTGAGACACAAGAATATTAGCATGGATCATAGATATATTGAAAGAAAATTGTATAGTAAACGATATGTTTCCAGGGACTATATAATGTAAGAGAGGCTAAATGAATCCTTCTATTGTTGACAGGTTTAGGATTTTTACTTAAGCCTCGATGGAGGATGTGTGCTCCTGGTTTAGGTCTCTTGCTTCCACTGTACTGGGCCAAATATTATCAGTAGAAAGAAGCAGATAAGAGTATTTTACATCTGTGAGTTATTGGCTTAATGTATGTTTAGAAGAGTAGAGAAGGATTTAGGAGCGGGATTAAAGGAGGCCTGGAGAAATGTTTTCACTTAAAAAAAATAGTTTTGGGAAATGCGTTTCTTCACTTTGTTGCTGAGAGTTATATGAGAAGATTGATACCTTTCTCATGTCTGTATGCTAAATATGAAGCTACTGCCAGGAGACCGTTAGGTTAGCTTAGCATAAAGACTGGAAACGGGGGACACGGCTAACCTAGCTCTAGAGCTCTCATTTCTTTTATCTGCACAAAAAAGAAGAGGTGCTGGTAGGCGGACTTTATTACCTTTGTTTGTCTTTACACCAAGCTAAGCCAAACACCTTGTAGCTCTAGCTTCATATTTAGCATACAGACATGAGAGTGGTATCAATCTTCTCATTTAAGTTTCGGCAAAAAAGCAAGTAAGCGTATTTCCCAAAATGTCAAACTATCCTTTTAAATGTTAGAACTTAAACAAAATTTTAATTGTTACAAATTTGGAAATGCATGTCTTAACTTGATCCAAAATAAGACAATGGAGACAGATTACATTTTTCGAGAGTCCATGTAGACTCAAAAATCGAATTATTGAGGAAAAAGAAAACTACAACTTCACCGATACTCGACTTAACAAAATCTAACTTTTCTTTTTTTTTCTCCTGGAAAAACTAGAAAATATCATGAATAATTGACCAAATTACAGCAAGCTTGCACAAGTGTCGAAAGACATGCCTCTGATGCTCCATTTTGCATCCCTAAGTCCAATTTAACAAAATGGCTTTTGCAAAATGGCTGCATCTGCTGTTTCATGAGTGCAAACAGCAGCAGCAGCGTGATGGTGGATGAGGAAGTAAAACTGTTGAGTTTAGCTTGATTTTTACCCTTTTAACATTCATACACAGTAATGAGACTGATAGGCTAATCACAAAAGTATTTTATTAAAAACACAGATGGGATACATGCAAGTCGTATAAATTAAAACTAAACTCTTACTAATACTGATTGCTATTGAGTGTCGACTGATATGGTTAAATAATCTTAATCTTTGGAATGTTTGGAACATGTAAAAAGAAACTTGTAGTTAGAAAGACAAAATGTAAGATTTAAGATTTTATTGAGTCGTTTGTTTTCTGACAAATCAGACTTTTGTTGCAATAATGGCCTTTGTTAATCAGCTGGGGGGAGAGGACTGTGTGGGGGTTGTGCGGGCAGAGCAGGGTTGTTTGAGGTGGTGAAATCCTTTCTGAAAACCGTTCTGGGCGTTTTTTTTCCTGCATCTGTCGGGGTGAAAGGCTGTGGATTTGGGTCAGTTTTCTTTTCAACTCAATCAGCTGAAACATGCAAATTGAAAGGAATCAAAATGTAAAATTGCAGTGAGTTCATTTACTAATGAAAGAACATTTTATTTGAGTGTTTATTAAACCATATTTTACGTGTTGTTTTTTTTGCTTTAGAGCAGAGAGTTCACTCACTGATGATGTGGTTGTTATTTTTTTCACTTGGATTGGTGTTGGTGCAGAATTTAACCCTGTTTTTGACAAAAATAGATTTCTTCCATCATTTCAGGTACATTCAGTCAGTCCCAAAGCAGAGTAGAGAGAGAGAGAGTATTTTGCTTCCTGGGTTGACCCTGCTCTGGCTGTGGCAATGAATACACAAAAAAATAGCAGGGATGGGACAATGACAAAAGACGAGGAGGTACAGATGCCAGAGTTTTTGAATGGCTTCTGTAACCACTAGGGCAATAAAATATTCTGGATAAAAAAATGGACGCGCAAACATGAAGCTTAAAAAAACAATAACTTTGGGTTTGGGAGGTTTGCATGCGACAACAGCAATATGCATGTGTGGAACACCAAAGTATGACTCTGTACAAATCACTCAAACTCTTTTCTTTATTGTCCTAATAGGTCAGGGATGTATTTTCTAATGCATGGCTGGATATTTGTGTCTTTTTGTTTGAACTTAAATGTGTAAAAAAAAAAAACAACATGTACTCTAAGCTGAAGCATTGTGCTCGGTCTGGGTCAGTACACTCTTAACAAGCATGTGACTTTTTTAAATTGTTTTTGCACATTTACTAGTAAAGTTTCAGACAGCACACATCCCGCTTCTTTTCAACACAGCATACATGTGGATGGAAGGTGTTGAACTGTTAAAAGATGAGATGTGTGTCGTCCCGAGCAACACTCCTTGTTAAAAGTGTTGGCGAGAAACTCCAGGCCGTGAATACTTGAAGTGCAACTTGAGTGTTTCTGTTCCAGTGCAGTGGGAAGTCTTTGACTTTGGAGGGTTTTTTTGTTCTTAATGTCCCAAGCCTTTTTTACCGCAGACTCTGGAATGTTCAGACAGCAGCTCGGCCTGCTGGGAGATTGAGTTCTTACCTTTGATTCCAACTTGTGACTTAAATGTTTTAAGAAAAAAGTCAATGAATGTGAAGTGATTTCAGCCGAATGGTGTGTGTGTGTGTGTGTGTGTGGGTGGGGGGGGTCTGACATTGCACAGAACTTGCACATAATAAGTTAAAAAAAAAAACCAGAGAAGTGTGTTGCAAAAGGAAGGAAAACAAATAACTGTGGATATTTATTTTTGTCTATAAAAAGACACTTTTCACGTAGTTTCCAAAAGAATACATTAAAGCTGTTCTATTTGCTGTTATGGGAGAAGTTACAGAAGTGGACTGGAGTGCGTGTGTGCGTGCGTGTGTGAGAGAGGGAGGGAGAGAGAGAGAGAGAGAGCAGTAGTCTCACAGCTGCTCACATGTAAAGCAAAAGGCAGGAATGTGTTTAAAATGTCATCTCAGTGTTTGTTTTTCGGTTCATGTTCTCTGTTCTTTGCAATCACCTGGTTTACACTTAACTCTGAAATCAATGGCTGCAATACCGGAGGTTATTTACGAGTGTTTATTGTTCTGGTGTTTTAACTCAACTAGAAAATGTCTTTTTTTTTTTGTATCCGTTTGAATTTTTAGGCAGAGCCACACATGAGAGTTTGGCCTTTGCACTTTTTTCAGTGGCAGCCATGTTGGCTCCACCATCCTGATCATTGAATGAATGTGTCGATGTGGTGATGCTGTTTCATGTTTCCAGCCAGCAGCTGTCAGTGGTGGCAGCGTGACGGCCATGCAGTCAGTCCAACCCGGCCAGACTCAGTGTGTGTGCTCTGCCTCTAGTAAACTGTGTTAATGACTGAGGAGAGAAATGCCTATATACTTTTATCTTCACAGAGATTAAATCAAGAAGAATACTTAAAAAATGGGAAAGCAAGTATGCGCAGTGTACCATATATAATATGCCTTGGTATTTGAAAAAAAAAACAGATGTAAATATACATATTTCTCTTTTAGTTTCTTCTTTTTTGCTGCTATAAAAAAGATGATTATTTTTGTTAGTAGTTTTGTTTTCTATATAAAGACTGTATATATCTCTATGTTCTGTAAATAAGCTTGGGCCTTCATATGTAGGACTCTGGATGAACACTGTATGGAACGCACCTTTAAAATCTGTTCAGAAGTAAACCAACAACGACTCCTTTCATTATTTAACTTTTTTTTTTTTAATCAAAAGTCAAAATATAAGAAAAATCTAAAATGAAGAAGGGTCTTACAGCACACCAAAAAAACTCAGCACTAGACCAAATTAAAACTTTTTATTTATTTAAACATGTTGGTGGAAGGGTGAGCAGGAGAACAAATCACAGGTATGGTATGGGAAACTCAAATCGTGTGATTACAAGCTCCACATACATTATTGTGTAGTGAAACTAAATTATAATCACATCACACACAAGTCTGACTATAAATATAGAGTTATACCCAGAAACTTCAAAATTAGATCAGACACACGTAATTTAGAAGAAAATCTAGGGAGGCTACCAGATCAAGAAAGTTGCATTTAAATACACAGTTTTCAGTTGACCTCACAATAAAATTGGATAAATGTGTTTACATAGATGAAAGATGTTACCAGAAAAACTGTGGATTTCGATAATATTTCAGACAGGAGTACAATATCTTTGTATATTATTTGATTGTTAGCACAATATTTCTTTAAATGGATTAAAGAAGATTTAGGTTAAATGTATCATTTGAGAGGATGCAGATGTTCAGAAAGATATATATTTTGTTGACAGAAATGTTCTGAGGAACTTATTACCAGTGAATGTTGAGAATTGATCATTTTCCCCTCATAACAGACATTTTACCCTCAGATCTGAACAATAAAACAGCAGCTTGTAACAAAAATTAACAGTATGTCAGTTTCACTCAGGGTATTATTGCATGAATGCAGGAATTATCCATTTAAATTACCTAAGCTGCTATAAGATATTGGTAACAGAAAAGAAAGCACCTTCAGGCACTCTTAAGCAGAGCAAGGAGAAAAATTATATTAATGTAGTCATGCATAATGGTTTAAAACTGACTGGTTTCGACCTCACAGGGTCTTCATAAAAAAGAAATGTGAGGCGTTCAGTGCTGCAGCTTATGTCTGTCTACATGTAGCATAAACTCTCTTTCATATCTACGGAGAGTTTCAGCGTTACATGTCGTCATCCATGTGACTGCTGGTGAAGCAACCCGTCTGCAGTCTCAGGGACTACTTCAACTTTCTTTTTTTCATTTTAAGAGCAAAACATCTTAACTCAGCATCTTCAAAGCAGCCAACTGGTTTCCCACAACTGAGAGAAGAGAGGAAGATCAGAAAACTTTGTTCCTGCAGAATCAGATTCCTCTCTCACTCACAGGGTCACCCCCCCCCCCATACAGAGAAACCAGAGAAGAAACCTGAAACTGGTGTGTGTGTGTGTGTGTGTGTGTGTGTGTCTTAGCCAGACTCATCATGTGACCACAGGACCAGCTGATGGTAAGTGTGTGTGTGTGTGTGTGTGTGTGTGTGTGTGTGTGTGTGTGTTACGCAGACGTATAACCTTACAGGACCAGAATATTACGTTAATGACCTGCTCTGGAGGGATTAAAGGGAGGTACCACTCCATTTAATGACTCATATTCCTGCTGTGACTGACATGTCACTTAATATCTGTGACCCTGAGCAGCTCTAATATGTAATCAATACAAACTCAAACATTTAGAGAGTTAACCCTTCCCACACATATTTACCACATCGCCTCACAGCTGAAGTCCATGTAGGGTAATAATTTGGATAAGATTTGGTTGAAAAAGTCACCTTTTGAGGTTTTATGGAGTTTTTAATGCCATTTTGGGAGAAAACATTTGGAGTTTGTCCTGAAACATATAAAACAGAAATGTTGTGACAAAAGTAGAATTATTATTCTGATATTAATTAATTCACACAGACAAAATAAACAATATATATATTATTTAAATCAAAGAAGTTCCAGTACACACTAGTGGACTGCAGTTTGGGATCATCTGGCGATAACCACCTCCTGTTGTAGGAGCAGAGTGTGTGTGAGTAAGTGTGTTAGTCACCAGACTATAAGTTGTTCACACGCTGCTTTAGAGTGTAACGGATAACAACACACACAGATTTAACTGGATATGAGCCACAGCAGTTTCCGAACAGTAAAATTATCATATTATTATCAGGTATTTGATTTGTTGCCACAGTTAGTTTTCATTACATTTACTGTTGCGGTTCATTGTGAATCAGTACACCAGTATGATACCCTATTCTGCTGCCATGGTGAGACACTGTCCTCTGGTGGAACAAATCAGACAGGACTCTTATCTCACATATAGTAGTAGTTTAACTGTAATTGTAAGAGTGACACTGAATGCAACAGCAGCAAGGGTGTGTCTCGGTGAATCCCATAATTAAAAGTAATTGCTAATAAATATAAATGTGGGAGGAGAGGTATTAAAGCTCATCAACAGCAGCTGCAGAAACACCTCTCTAGTTGTACTACTGCAAAGAAAAAGATTACATTTATTTACGCAGGTTTTAAATTTTGGTAATAGGTTATTATATGAAAAAATGCTTAAAAAGAATAAATTAAATGCTAAGCCAAGAACAAGCAATGGTGGCGAGGCTGTAGATTGTGTATTCATTGTGTTGATTTTTGCAGTTCAGTGCTTTGCCAAATTTACATAAATGGAAAAATAATAAAAGAGCACAATTACCTTTAACTTTAACCCACAAATGTCTACATTACGCACTTCTACTGTATGTTCCTGTTGCTGACAGTCTCTCCCAGATGTTTTATGACCACGTGCTCTAAAATGTCAGAATAATAAAATAGAACATTTGCTAAATCTCAATTAGTGGTTTTGTTTTTCATAATTTCCTTTAAAGCTGCTGGTTTAGAGATGTAAGTTTTCTTCGATGGCGTTGACGACACCCCTCCATTTAGGCACTTGTGAAATGATAAACAAAGGCGTCAAAGAGAGCCGCACTATGTACTTGAAAGACTAACTGTTACAAGTGTTTATACTTCTGAAGAGAGCTTTGCTTCTAGCTTGTATTAGTGTGTTGACTCAACACTCATTGCCACATTGTTTTGCTCTCTAACTCTCTCGGTCATTCTGCATTTTAATGTGGTTGACGTCATTTTTTCTCAGTGTTTTTAGCCTCCACTTTGGCTTTATGCAGCAATACTTGTCAAACATAAAGAGAGAAATAATAAGATGGCACACAGTGGAGTGTTTCCATTTAAAATGTCATAATTAGGCCACAATGCTTTGATGAAACTAAATACCACTTTTGCATTTTTTGCATTTTCACCTTTATTGAACAGTTTCAGTGAAGAGACAGACAGGAAACGTACAGAGAGAGAGAGAGGGCAGTTTTATGGTTACATGGTGCAGCTTTAATTACAGTGAACATGTCCTACATTTTTAAAATGTTAAATTAAAAAAAATAGGTTTACTTCAAAAAGAGAGAAAAAAGTACATCTCATGAGGCTAAAGCCTGTGAGCTACTGCACTTCAGCAGTCATCTCAAGTTTGCCGCTGCACTCACATGGCATACACTTCTCACTACAACCTGGCCACTTTATTAGGTACACCCATACAGTCTAATGCAATCCAGTACAACAGCTCTGCCACATATTCTCCTTTTATGAAGCTTATAAAGACCAGTTTTTGTTCAATTGTTCCGAGAGGTGTTAATTCAACAACATGTTTATTATAAAGGTTGTAATTAGCAGTGGTGTTGGACTGGACTGCATTATTTATACATAAATGGAGTCAGCAAAACATTAGAAACACCTGTCAATATAATGCACACAAATTCAACACCGCTGCAAACTACAACTTCAATAATAAACATGTAGTTGAAATAACAAATCTCTGAGAGTGTCAGTCCAAACTGAACATTATTATCCTTGTAAAGGTAGAATTTATGGTGGAGCTCTTGCATTGGATGGCATTCGACAGCAAATATTAACTCTGTACATATTGTTTCATAATAATTCACTCCACGTGAGCTGGCAGACTGAACTACTCAGTGTAATTCAAGATTTTTCAATACTCTTTCCGTTTTCAAGATCACACTTTAATGAAGCATGCGTTCTCTCCGACAGGACAAGCTCATCGGTTTCACAGCAAAAGCCTCCCTCTGTGGTCCAGTGTTTGTTCTCACCAGTCTCTCAGGACGACATCCAATCAAGGTCAGGGGGACAAAAAGATGAGGGATAAAGGGATGAGGATGGATGGCGGGAGGCAGCCACTGAAGTGTTGTTTATCCTTAATGTTCCATTCACAGGTAGTTCGAGGGGGTCACCTGTCTTTGAGTGGACTGTTCCATGTTGGCTGCAGAGAGGGGAGTGCTGGTGAGGGTGAGTGTGGCCACGCTGTGAGCTATCGCCAGTGCTGTACCCGAATATTTGTTCACTGAATTCCTCTCCCCTTCTCCCACACTTGTGTGCCCTGCCTCCCCGTCCCCCTCCCTCGCCCCCCTCCTCCTCATCCTCCACACTCTCTTGAAGCTGTCCGTCACAAAGCAGTAAACCACCGGATCCAGGCAGCTGTTCAGGCTGCTCAGGGTAACTGTGATGTGATAGGCAAGTACATGCCCCACCCCCTGCCCTAGCCCCTCCCTTCCGACTTTGACCCGGAAGTAAACCAGCACCTGCCGGATGTGGAACGGTGTGAAGCAGATAGTGAAGACCACCAGGACAGTGGCCAGCAGTCTGACAGCGCGTGCCCTCCTCGCCCTGCTCTGCTGGGGCATCAGGCCGTGGCTGGAGGAGAGAAAACAGGCGACGCGCAGAGTGAAGCCCACCACGGCCAGCAGCGGGAGGAGGAACTCCAGGATGGTGAGGTAGAAGAGGGCAGGGAGGAGCACACAGGAGGAGCTGAACTCCAACGCTGTGGTCTGTAGAGAGCAGGGGAGAGATCCCAACACATCAAGTCTGAAAGTGCTCCTTCTCCTTTAACGTTATAAGACTCAACATTTTCATAAGTCTGGTTTTCTTCTATGCACTGCCCAGTGGTTCCCAAACTTTTTGGCTTGTGATCCCAGAAAATGTAAAACCCTCATCACATGTTATGACCTCACTGTGGATATGAGTTGTAAGTAGTCAACCAGAGGGATTTTTCCTTCTCAGATTGTTTAATTTGAAGGTTATTTAAAAGCCTAAAAAAGGTAAAAGTATCCAGTATTTCACAAGAAAAAAGCAAAAATTAAAACTTTATTTTGTGTAACAGACATATGTTTTCTTACTTATTCCTTGAATCCTCTTCTGACCCGTTCAGGTTTATCATGGGACCCCTTGTGGGGTACCAACCCACAGGTTGGGAACCACTGCCCAAGCCCATTCAAAGCTTCACATTTGCTGTTCTAAACACACGGTGACCCATTAAGTGGGCAATGTTTGGGCCTCCCAGGCTGCACCTCCTCCCAGTCACTGTAACACGTCCAACAAGCTCTACCCAATGTCTTTGGGGTTAAGTTTATACTACTAAAGCCATGTTGGAAGTTTAGGGTCTGCCAATCGTACCACAATCCCCTGAACAGGCCTTTCCTTGGAAACATCCTCAGCTCAAGTGATGCAGTGTGCATTTCCAGTGACACAAACACCTTTTTGTTTGGATTATTAGACTGAATAAATGTGAAGTTGGCATAAGCAGTGATGCCCTATCTGTTCAGATAACAAAGTAAGTGCCGCTTACAGGAGGTCAAACTTTAACAACAGAAAATTCAAAGATGTTATATGTAATTCTGGACTCTGTGATTGACAAGTGGTCACTGAATTTGAGAGATTTCCACTTTTTCCACCACAAAATGTGTACATGTTATTTGTGTTTGTGTAATTTGAAAAAGAAAAGACAAAGAGAAGTAAAAGGTGAGATGAGATTTGAGAGTAAAAGTAGAAATGAGATGGGTGAGGAGATTAGAAAAACAGAACGTTAGAACATGGTAAGGGTTAGCCACATTAATAAGGTGCAGCACCTACAGACAGCATGTCTTCATCAGAGAAAATAGTCAGCACAAAAGTGATCTGCATGCCAAAAATCCTATTTTTTTAAATTTTGTCTGGGAGAGAAAAGGGGGGAGGGAGGAGGAGACAGTTTATTACACCTTAGATTCATCCCTCAATTTAAGGAGACTTTGTTGGTTTTACCTTTATTCTGTTTAATCCACAGTTCAGATCACACAGATGTATGTATTTATTATCTGTTTGTGTTGTGTTTGTAGTGCATGTGTCTTCACCTGGAAAGAGTAGGTGACCACAACTGCAATGAACCAAACTGTGGCGCTGACACATCTGGCTGTTCCTGTCGTCCTGCATCGATGGAGGGTGCTGGACGCATGGACGACAGCGAGGTACCGATCTATGCAGATGCTGAGAGGAGGGGGAGTCACAGAGAAAAGAAGAGGTACAAAACATTTTTGCTGTATGTGCTGATAGTGTTCATTCATTTTAAATTGTTGAATGAAGGCGTGACCCACCCACCTGGTCAGAAACAGTATACTACAGTACATGTTGACGAAGTAACTGAAGGTGTGAACGTAGGAGCAGGCCACACAGTTCCCTCCGCTGTGGTACAGAGCGATGCGAGCGGACAGCGACAGCGCCACCAGCAGGTCAGCTACAGCGAGGTTTATGGTGTAAACCACAGAGGCTGAGGAGTGGGTGGAGGCCCCGCAGAAGACATAGAGAGCCAGACTGTTGAGGATCACACCGACCACCAGCATCAGGCAGTTACACACCTGCAGCAGGGAGGAAGGGAGCGTCAGTGCCTTGCTCAAGAGCAGTTTGAGGGGAGTTTTAGTCCTTCACTTTACCACGCATATTTTTCCAGCCTGTGTGGAGAGCACTGACAGGGCTGTTCTTCAAACCAATATAAAGTCATATTGCACTATTTAAAAATACATATTATTAATTAAGATTCTTCTGTTTATTTGTTCTGCCTTTACTCTAATTCATGTTTGGATATTGGCTCCTCACAACCCTTAACGGGATAAAAAAAAGTATAGAAAATGGATGTATTGATAAAAACAATACTATGGTATTTATTAGAACATTTTTAGGAATGACTTAACTTTTGTATTTTGACAAAAACCCATCTTACTGTGACAAATCTTTTAAATAACAGGTTCTATAATACATTTTTATCTTTAACAGTGATGATATTCATATCATTAAATCAAGCTTTATTTGGAAAAGTGGACTAACATGATCCCTTCTCTGGTACAGTATCTTGTCTCACCATGAGAGAGACCCACACAGCGTAGAAGTCTTTGTACAGCTGCACATCCAGGTGGGCTAACCTATGCAGGTATGGTGCCCCCCACTGCTGGTCCCAGGTGCTGCAGTTAGTTGGGTCAGGGGTCAGGAGGGGCAGGAGGGGCTCAGTGGTGGAGGGGGAGCTGATGTTGGTGAGAAGGCGCTCCATTGGTTGAAAAGGATGAATGTATGGCGTCTGAGTGGCAGAAGAAGTGAAGAAGTGACCAGACAAAAGAAGATTTTAGTCTTGTGCATAACAACATAACATTAAACCTGCTGTGTAGCAGCAGACCTAGTACGCAGGGGCCATTGCACTGTGGCCTGTCATCCTTCCAGTGCCCCCGTGAATGTCTAATGCTCCCTCCTGGATATTTTACTGCTTTGCATTAGTTGTGTACTCCCTGTTCTGTGTAATGTATCCAAGCTCTGTCTTCCCATGTAATATGTATGTCTACATGCCATGCTGTTTTTTCACCCCTTTTTTCCCTTAGGGTCTGTGATCTGCTCGAATCCACCTCTGCTGTCATGTGTGTTTTGTATAACATTCTGTTCTCGAAAGAAATTGTGTAAAAAAAAAATAATTTACAAGGAGAAACTAACAATTAAGAATGTCCTGAGTAAGGCAAAATTAAACTGACAGATTTAAAAAAATAAATAAAACAATCTGCTGTGTAGAACTGGAAACACAAGGCTGCACGAGGTGGCGATGTGTGCCATGCTATAAATATTGGTTAAGTCGAATTTAGTGATAGTGAATATTAGTGGCCGTAGGAGCTGATAAGTTATTTTCTAAACTGGTAGTAAGTAGTAAGTTGAGTTTGGGGCTAAAAATGAGATATTTCTATGTGCATGTATGTATTAAGCATTGAAAGGTCCTTCTTGACCTTGGAAATAATAGATTGATAAAACAATCCAAACTCAAGGTACACTTAATAGCTTTTCTGGAACTTTTCTTTAAACCATTTCACACAGACTAAAAAAAAACATGGTCGAAATACTATTTCCAAGATTAAGAATAAATTTTCATGCTTGACTTTTAACCCAACCCCGAAGAGAAGTCCTAAAAGTGCCTTGGGGCTACTGAGCTCACATGTTAACAGATTTGTCTCCGTGACAACTGAGCAAACTCAAACCAGGACAAAAGGGTTGAGATTGTTTAGTCAAACCATGTATGTACTGTTACATATACTGTATGTGTGGAGAAGCATGTGTGCAAAACACTTTCTATTTTATTCTGAGATGAAGCTGAGAAACAATGAAACTGAACAGTAATACCCACATCTGCATAAAGGGCAATTTTGTGTTGTGTTTAATGAGCTGAATTCCTTAAATGTCATTATTAGCTTTTCCCGATTGGCAGTTATACAAGTCATTATAGCAACGAAACGACTTTTGCTTCATTTGTGACTTTGTTATAGTGAGGAGATAAACTTGATAATTCTCCCAGACTCATTTGTTTGCAGTTTAAAGGCTAAAAGCTTGTTAGGATTGTTTCCAAACGTGTGCTGTTGCTGTCTGCTTTTAACCATCACCCAGCAGGAATTTAGACTAATGACAGGAACTCACATAATGTTTGTAGGAGACGGATGCCTCAACCTTATACCCTGGATTCAGCCGTAGATACTGTATTATAAATAGACTTAAACAGCTCAAATCTTAACTGATGCAATGTGCTCCAAATGGCTTAAAACAACCCAACATGTTCAAGCTTGGTGAGCAGACACACGCATACTGAAAACTAAAAGACACAGTGATGATGAAAAGTGGGGTGAGGGATGAAAAGTGTTTAACATCAGCAGAAGTTAATCCAGAGAGAGAGACTTTAGAAATCCTCGTCTTATAAACAAAGTCCTCTCGTACTGTAGCAAAGCTGAATCCATCTTTATATGCTCTCCAAAAGGACGTGACACTTTCAACAAAGTTAAGTACGTGACCTTGTGTGTTACTTTAAACACAGTGTAATGTATTAATATGAACCATGTCAGTGTGTGCTGCTATTTAACACACTGCTGACACATGTTGTGTTGAACACGAGATATACGTTTGTCTTAAAAGAGTCACATAAATTTGATGAATACGACACATCCTGTTTAAAGGAAGGGAGGCTTTAAAATCCTCAACGTGCAGATGCTGTTCAATTTCAAGAGGTTTAAGGTGAATGTAACTATACAATAAGCTAAAAATAGACCAAGAATTTTAAAGGAACTCTGGTTTGGCTTACAGGATGTGAGGAGAGATAAAAAGGTGGAAAATAAGACTTGCATCTGAAGTAGGAAGCTAGTAATAAAGACACTTATGTTACAATGTGTTGGTAAATTTGTGGGCTTTCAAACTTATTACATGGTGTTCATCAGCAGTTGGAGTTTGCTCAGTTGTCATGGAGATGTATCTGCTGACATGTGTGCTGTTGATTGTATCCATAGAACCTACAGTACTTCAGGTCCATGTTTCTGTGAAAATCAAGCATGAATGTTCATTCTTGACCTTGGAAATAGAAGTTACACAATGTTTTTTAGACCATGTGATACGGTTAGAAAGCAATGCTCCAGTAAAAGCTAGAGCGTAGACCTTGAGTAAGGATTGTTTACTACTATTTCCAAGGTTAAGAGTGAACTTTCATGCTTGATACATACACTCCATACACATAGAAACATTTTTAGTTTACCAAAAGGCCATGAAAACATATTTTCTTAATCAGCTTCTTACTCTGAGTGACAGGGTCCCGTGTGAGCACACAATTTTCTGACAAAGTTGGAACTGTTTTGTTTATTTTAACATGAGAGATTCCTGTATTTTGTGTTTTTCTCTGTGCTCCCCTCACTGGTTTGAAATGTGATTGTTGCTTATTCAGTCATGACTTCATGACTATTTAATGTTATAGAAAAATACTTATTTTCTGCTGCTTATAGCATCAAAGTTAATTCTTGATCTCAGAAATAATCGTTTGACAAAACAATCAAACCACTATTTCTAAGGCCAAGAATGAATTTTGACACTTATGCAGTATTTTAATGAAATATGAGTAATCTTATCCTTTTATCCTTGTTATAGCAAATGATTTCCAGCTGAAGTGTGTCTTACATTTATGTAAGACAGAAATGGATAGAGTGATAGATCTCAACAAATAGAAAGTACACAGTACATTTAATATAAGTTTCATTGTTTCTACTTCACCCAAAACACAACTTTTCCTGTCTCAGTCAAGTTGTGTTGGCATCTTTTGGATATTTAATTAAAAATGATGATGATTATTAGCAGCTAACCCTGCATGGCAATAATCATAAAACATGTTTGACTACTATTGTGAAATGAGTACTAAAATTTGAGGTATCAATCTCAAATATAACCTGGAATGAGATATTTCATCAAATTTGAATGAATTTAAATGAGGAAAATTACATTTGAAGGATTTTAATGAAATATCACCAGCTTGACACCTGAGTGAACCCTTTTTTTTTCTCATTTTCAAGCCGGACTTTAAGTTCTTTCTTCACCAGAAACAAAGCAGAACACCAAATGGATTTTCCCTAAATCACAGCCATGCAGCTTATCGTTAAAAGTATTACTTGACAGATCCACTGGTTTTGGCCAAAAATGTCTTTCCTGCCCTTATAAATACCAGAGACAGATGAGCTCCTATCTGTTAACATGTCCTGCTGAGGAAGGTCTTTCCACTCTTCATCATCACACAGACAGTTGGATAAAACATGGCCGAGGGCCTGGATTAAGACTCACGCACTGCTATTTGCTTTTCTTGTACATTGTCGTGTCCATGTACAATAAAAGATTTGGGCAGATTATTATTACCCACCACCTGCAATGAATTTATGGATGTTGTGGATGTGCCTTCTGATGATTGCCTGGGTCCTGGATTTACATGAAAGTGTTAAGATTGGATCATATAAAATCAGCTATGAAATCTATAGCTTCCTTTAACTTAATCCTTACATGAGTAAATCCCAACAGATTTTTAGAAGAGTAAAATTCACTATGTTTTCACATAATGTCCCATCAAAAATCAATGAGCTGCATGTAACCCACAGGTGAGAGAAGCACAGCTGTAACTACAGGGTGTTAGTAAAATTTCCTGGAGCAGCAGGCAAAGAATTGTTGGGTCAAATAAATATGTTTTTCTCAAATATTATTACAGGGGACACTTAAGTTCAAGGCATCCAGTCCCTTATGGAAAATTAGCTAAAATGCAACATTTTAATTATGTTTCTTGTCTGAAAAAACAAGACAAAACAAATGTCAAACAATGATCACTAAACAGGTTAAAATATGTTTCTGAAACATACCTTGTGAAGACCTCGTCAGGTTGATCCACTCGCAACTGCTTAAAGGTTTGATGTTTATATCCTGTAAGTCTCCCACTTCTTTTTTCCTCCCGTGTCCTCTATCCTTTCTGTTGTTGCTTATTAGACAGACATGAGTGAGTAGTGAGTTGGGATGTGAACCCCTCTGGGCGGGACAATTCCTCCAGCAGAGCAGAGTGTACAAACAGGCAACTGGACCTCCTCCTCATCTCTTTCTCATGTCACCCTCCTGTCCCACAGAGGTACAATGCAGGGATAAACACAAATGAAAATATAATACAGAAGAAAAAAGTCCTTTCTCTCGTATAGTTTCCTTTCTATCCTCATCTTCCTCCACCTCTCTGGCTCTCTTCCCCTTATTTGGTCAACCCTAATTTTCTCTCCATCTTTCTTCCTCTCTTGATCACTCCCTTTTACCTTCTCTCCCTCTGTATTCCTGCTTTCTCAGTCTCTGAATTTTTGAAATAGTGATTTGGAAAGGATGGATGGAAGGAAGGAAGAAACAGAAGAACAGTATGTGCTGGCGCAGTAAAACAAGATTTAGGCCCAAAAAAGCATGACTCACAGACAAGGCAGATAAGTTCATAGCAAAGTTTATTTGATGTTGAGGCAGGCAACGGCTGACAACAGGTAAGCAGTCAAAACAGGCAACAAAGGGGCATAAACTAGAGCATTTAATGTCCAAAAAAGGCAGACAAGAAACTGGCAGAAAAACAGGCAAAAAGGCTGTGATGCTTGGATAGCTCATAGACGATCAAGGAGTAGTTAGGATACTAGTATTGGATATATGCACTGAAGGCAACTGCTGGTTGGTTTGGGAATAACACGATCTGAAATAAGTGGTGAGTAAGTGACTGGTAAGTGACTGGCAGGCAAAATAGATGGAAGAAAATGTGCAATAATTAAGAGCTAGCTGACGCTATGACACAGGAACACTGTCTTGTCTGCGAGACAAAAGAAAGGAGAGGCTGGAATGGACTATTTAATTCAAGTAGGTTTCAATAAAGTTTACTTAAAGCTGTCTCCAGGGTGGTCCCACACTGAAAGGGTCTGAAGGAAAAAAAATATATGTTCTTTTCCGCCTCTGTTTGTCTCTGTGTAAATACCTGACTCGATTAGAGAGAAGAGGGGGGAGAAATAATAGAGAGAAACAGACAAAGAAATATAAACTGTTTCTGTAGATGTTTTTACAAAGCTGCCAGCCTGTGAACCAGTCTCATAAAATTTACACTCAGACTTCTAGGAACAGAAAGAGAAAGAAAGAGCACATGTAGAGAGAGAGAGAGAAAGATGGAGAGGAGGTCTTTTACATTTATTTGAACAGAGATATACTATTTGGAGTGAAGCAGCACCTCATAAACCACAGTGACATAAACAACTAGAGAGATAGCCACCACCACTCCAGTATACTGTATGTGTGTGCATGTGTGTTTTAGTTCATGTCCAGGTGCATGTCGCGTGTACAGCTGTGTCAAAATGTACGGCACAGACCTGACCTGAATACTAGTGAATTAATTCATCTTCAGTTCACGTAAAACTAATAGAGGACTTTTGATTTATGTTTCATTGCTGGTGATGTCATTTTGCAAAGTGCCTGGGTAATGTTTGATTGAATGTTTCTTGGCTTGTTCAAATATTTGAAACCATTGTCAGATCTATCCTGGCCCGGCTTGTTTAAAGTGCTGGAGGCAGAGAGGAAGGATGTCCCACTTGACACTTTAGTGGGATTTAGTGGTTGGAAGGAGTTTTGAAATATAGTTATGTGTAGGAAGTCTATTTCTAGAGACTGTTGCTATTATTGTATTTGGGAATTAAAGGGGGCACCCCAACAATTTAACATCTAAAAGTCAATTTACGAGTGCATGTGGAGTGCTACACAGCCTGTAAAATCAATTGTATGATGTGTTCTGTGGGTTTGGAGGCGCTTTCTAAAGTCTGAGAAAATTAACATCGCTTGATTATCTTGGCTTGGAACAGGAAGCCTGCGTTACAAACTGGGAGTATAGAGTTTTAAAGATGTGGGCGTTTACCAACCAGAGAGGGCCTAATGAAAAAGAAGCTATCAAGCTGAATTATGTGAAATGTAATCCATACTAGGGATTAAAAGTCAGGATATTTCTGCCTCTGCTGCATCAGTTTTGACCATTCTTTTCAAATTTGTGTCTCAGCAACTTTATGGAAGTACAATGCTAAATCACTGCAGTAGTACTGACTGGAGTTCTGTTCATAATTGCCAGTTCACTGTAGCCCTGCTGCAGACGCTGCAGAATTATGACCATATTGACAATGACTGTCAAGGTTTCATATTTTAAACAGTGTAATTTGTGTAATGCATCAACATCTAAAAAGGGAGTATTTTTGTTAAGTCTACATAAAATAATTTTTAAAAAAAACCGTTTGTTTTTTTCATAGACTAGTGCTGTTAGTGTAGCTATAAAAGTTTAATACAGCCCAGTGCTGAGCAATAATTCAGTAGTGAGATGAAGTTACTGTGACATGCAATTATGTTCTTTAAAAAGAAAATAGTGACATAATGACATAAGAAACAACTTCTAGGATATTTTGGAAATTAGATAAACATCAAATAGATTATTTGATATAATATATACAGTAGATATATAGATAATAATTGCGTATTAGCTTATCATTGTGATACATGAAATACATGTGAAAATTGCTTATTAATAGTAATTATTGTGATTAATTTAGTCCATACCACCAAGCCCTAATTGAATATTTACACTATGGCTTCATATTAAAGATATGGGTTTTAATTAACAACATTAGGCCTATAAATATGAATGTAGTTGAAATATGTTGAATACAGCAGAACATTAACGCTCAGAATACATCGGTCAGGCTTTTTGTTGCCACGGCGACCGAGATACGTCAACATTTAAGAACCGACGTGAACCACGCCAAGAGCTTCTGTTCCCTAGCAACACCAAAATAATGAAGAGTAGACCACTACTCTTCTTTTTTTTTTTTTTTTTACGCGTCCCCGTGACAGACGTGTGGGAGTATCACAATTCATGACAAATCTGATTTTTATTTAACTGAAACGCTTTCATTTGTGGCAGCGGAACGGGGCACGTTGTACCACACGGAACCGGTAGCGTTGGGGACGGAAAGCATATCTGTAAACAAACGCAACGCTCGTTAGCAACAGTTCTGGTGGACGTAAACACATGTACGAAACGACGGCGGAGTAGCTAAGCTCGAAGAAGATGTTTAAAAACACATTCCAAAGCGGATTCTTGTCTATTTTATACAGCATCGGCAGCAAACCACTTCAGATATGGGACAAAAAGGTAAGCAGCGATTCAGAGCGAAAGCTGTGGACCCAGTCTAGCTTCCTTAGCTTCTCGTGCTAAAGCTAACTAGCGTTATGGGTTTTTTCGGCTTAACGTTTAACGTAATGTTAAAGCTGTAGTCTCAGCCGCAGTGTTCAGACAGCTGAATAAGTCTGTTGGTTAAGTCTCTAGTTACCTTTGACGCTTGCACTGTCACCTTGGTGAGTGGGGTCAACCAGCTCCAGTAAAACTAGAGATAAACCCCTTGATTTAGTCACGACGCCTGCTCACAACAACGCTTTTACGTTTCTTCCCAGTTGATATTCCCCGTTGTCATCCCACTGTCGATATTTTGAAACTAAACACAGTTTACAGTCGTGATTCAAAGCCCCAATATGGACTATAGGGGACTTGTGGCGCTGATAAAACACGGAACTTGTATGACTGATTGATGCTGTTAATTTAAACAACATTTTCAATTCAGAAAGACCCCAGTTCTCACTGATCCTCACATTTAACTATAATAGCAGGACACAAGGTGGGCCGAAAGGCGCTGTTGCTAAGCAACAGGTAAGAATAGTAACAGTGGAGGATATTATTTTTCTAAAGACAGTTTGAGGTTAGCAAGCTTTCAACACTTGAAGATGTAAAAGGTCTTGACAACATTCACTGACTTCATCATCCTGACTGACTGCTCCCACATCAGCATCTGAATTATACCCCGGCTGATACAGGATTTTACAGGTCAAGACTGATATTGATAAATGAGAGATTAAAAAATATGATATGATATGATAAATAATCTTTTTCATGAGGATCCCTTAAATATGTGTTTTAGAAACCAAGATATGTACTGAGCAGGACATTTTACAGTAAAAAAAACTCAGGTTGGCAAACTATGTAATGGTCATGTTTCTACATGACCTCAAACATATAATTTCTATACTGCAATTTCTTGTTATTGTTAAGAAAAATAATATTTCTGTGTATTCACAGGTGAGGAACGGTCACATCAAGAGAATCACAGACAATGACATCCACTCACTGGTGTTGGAGGTTGAAGGGACAAACGTCAGGTGAGTTTATGTCCGACTGTAACTGATTCTGATTCTTCAGCACAGGTCAACTCATTCAAGCACTAGTCACCCTCATCTGTCCCCCCTTGTCTTATTTATTTCTTCTACTCCCTGCAGTACCACATATATAACATGTCCTGCAGACCCCAAGAAGACATTGGGCATCAAGCTTCCTTTTCTCGTTATGATCATCAAGAACCTCAAGAAGTATTTCACCTTTGAAGTCCAGGTAGAGTAGACACTCCTAAACAAACTAAAGTGTACTCATGCGTATATGCACACAACATACAGTACATTTTGGGTTTGATCCTTGCAGTGTCAGGATTCATGGTCACGCATGCTTGCTCCCCATCTTTACAACTTTCAGGTGTTGGATGATAAAAACGTTCGCCGGCGGTTTCGGGCGAGTAACTATCAAAGCACGACACGAGTAAAGCCATTTATCTGCACCATGCCTATGAGGCTGGATGATGGTTGGAACCAGATTCAGTTCAACCTGTCGGACTTCACCAGGAGGGCCTACGGAACCAATTACATCGAGACGCTGCGTGTACAGGTTAGTGCACGGAGACAGAAAACGGCCGTCTCCAGATTCTACTTGCACTCGTGCGACTGTAGAATCTCTACAGGGAAAGTCTACGACTGTATTTCTGTTTTCCTCTTAGATCCATGCGAACTGTCGAATAAGGAGAGTGTATTTCTCAGACAGACTGTACTCCGAGGATGAGCTCCCAGCAGAGTTTAAACTCTACCTGCCTGTCCAGAACCAGAAAGCCAAGGTGAAACACACACCTCCACACACTAACAACCATGCATTTACTTGGTCACACATGACATATAACCACATAATTATGTTTGTATATGTTCCAGTAATGTTACATATGGGAATATTTTATCTTTGTGATGACAATGGTGAGTGAAATAAGTAGTGTAGAAAGTGGATTGTTGGATTTTTAAAGTTTGTCTAACACTCGCCTTTTTGTGCGTTTGCTTCTTGCAGCAGTAGCGATTCTCAACCTGCACTGTTCCCCCTTGACCTGATGTGGAGTTTAGCTGTAAGAATTTCTGTGTGTAGACAAATGATGAACTTTTCAATATTGTTATTTTGGAACTATGAGTTTTGAGAGCCGTCGTGTGTTGCTCTCTGCACAATAAAGTTTTTATGGGCTAATCTGTCCTCATAGTTTTTAATGTATACTGTAGTTTAAAGATGGTAGTATTATTACAAGTTGATATTGGGGTCCATATTGATGAACAATTTTTTTTCTTACAATAGACATTTTCTGTATAGAAAACCACACATTGTACAGCAGCCATCTTGTATGTGCTAGCAAACAACCAGGAAATTGGGGATACTCCACTGTTACCCACTACTAGAATGAAGGCCCAGAGCTTGTTTTTCAAAATACAAAGTAAAACAGACCAGTCCATTCATCAAATATAAATAATCTTTATCAAACAACACAAGTAATTTCAAGTGAAAGGCTAGGAAAATGATTTGCATTCCCAAAACATATAATCTTTGTTTCACTTTGGATTTCTGTATACAGTATGAACAGATAAGTAATACATTCATTTTACTATATGTCGCATCACACAATCATCCGCAAACAAAATTAACTCTTAAACGACAGTTCAACTTAAAGTTGCATCTTCAACTCATATTCCAGGAGCAGACTCAGTGCAGTGATAATGTGGAAACGGGAAGTTCTCGGCTTCAGGTGAATAAAATAAAAGTGGGAGATGCCACATATTCTCAGGAGAAGTTTGATAGCCCCACCTATACTCAGAGGTCAACACCCTGTCACTTCATGCTTTCCTTTTTCAAGAAATTTCACAAAAACAAAACAAGGCAGAATTAAAAGTAAACAACTCAATTGAGTAAATACATTTTTCACAGGAGTCATACAAATAAGGAAAAGAATAATTCGTTTTTAAATTTCTATTTGCAAGGTTTGATTATTTGAAAACTATTTACCATTGAATGTCGGCAGCATTTTCTGACAGTGACTGACTTAGATTTTACTGTTTAGTGTTTTAGTCTTTCTGCCAAAATAAAAAGAATGCACTGAAACATGCATTTTGTATTTTCGGAAGAAGCTGCCCAGACAGCAGCTCTTGGCATTGAGATACACGAGTTGTCAATATATTACTCACATTGTTGCTACATCAGGAATAATCCTCAGATGTTCAGTCTAAAAAATAAAGAAATGTCATGCATGCACTCGCTGCTGCTCACAGTTTATAAAAATTCACATAGACTTTAAACTGGGTCAAACTAATAGATATTAAAGCTGCCATTTCTGCGCTGAAATACCAATAACATAAGATTTATGCCTGACTCTTACATAAGGCTCTCCTCCAAAAGAAAAAAAATTTATTAAAAATTAACATTTGAAAAAAGGTGTCATACTGCTGAAGGGTTAAGTTACATTTGGATGAGAAGTTAAAGTAACGGCAGGAAATTAATATGAATATAAACCCATTGTGAATCTATTGGCTACACAGAATATGGAGAAAGGAAATGTCTTTCCTTTATTTGGCCTGTGTCTTTTCTATGTAAAGCTATTGATATAAATGTTTTACATTTTAAGTTTTTGTTTTTGTTTTTTTTACAGCAGGCACTTATAAATTTCAATAAGGAATGCCAACACACAGTCTTTTCGATAACCAGAGTTATGATTTAACAACAGTGTTTTCCCTGAAATGTGATCAATAAGGAAAAGAAGAAAAAAATATATATATAAAAAAAGAAAAGGCTCAGATTTAACAGGTCCAGTCAACTGTCATTGTGTATTTGGAAAGCAGATTAAAACATAAAAAAGGTAAAATAACAGAACATCTTCCTGTTATATGGCAATATCCACATTGGCAACAGTGTCAGGCTCTTAATAACTTTCAAATCAGGTCAAACCAAGAAATAGACTCTTTAGATTTAAAACACTGAAAAAAACTCTGGCATGAAAAGGCTGTTTGAAACGTATTACGACTGCAGCTGCTGTTTTACTTTGACACAAACTGAAATTGAGCTAACCTCGTACAACAAAGTGTCAAGCAAATTACAAAACATACAAATCATTTAACAAAAACAGATTTTCCTTACATGATTGATATAACTTAAAGAATACATTCATAGATATCTATTGCTTTAGTCAACAGCATGCATCTCTTTAAAGTGCAACAAAACATTCATTGGTTCAAATCAGTAAATCAATTACTGCATTAAATCATTGATTTCAAATAAAATACAACACAAATTATAATATCAAGATGGCACAACATAACTGCAGACAGTCATACCAACACATAAAATTATACAAAGTACAAAATAAACCATCTGATAAGTCATATGCAACACAAAAAAAAAGACAATAAAGCCAAGGCAAACACACCTGTAGCACATACTGTTACACTAAGAGCTTGCATTGATGTTTATAGTTGAGAAACAGAAGAGGAGTGGCTGCCTGGAGGACTGTACAAAAACAGACTTTTACCGTTTCTCCTTCACTTTTTAGCTTCTTCCCTCCATCTCTTTCTTCAGTTTCCTTCCTTTGACCATTTTTATTGAACAAACCCTTTCATTATAAATTTCTGTGATATTCAACTGCATTTCATCAAAAAGGGAGGGTTTTATGATATATATACAGAGCACATGTAAAAAAATAAAAAAATAAAAAAAAAACCAAAAGGTTACTGTGGTCAATTTAAAGATCTGGAGTTACCCTAAATTGGCAATTGGAATCTTTAAGCCTTTTATCTGGCTTGATAATTTCTCTGTTGCCTTTGGATACAAGAAAAAAAAGTGACTTTTAATCCACACAAAACAACATTTTCATATCGGCTCTTTGGAGGCAGGATCCCGTCCTGGCTTGAGCTCGCTCGGCAGTGGTTCACATTTGTTACACAGAACAGGTGTGTGCATTTTTTTCAAAATTCGAGGAGTGCTTGGTTACAAGCAGCGTTTCCACTTTTGAATGCATTGAAGTGCTTTTAAAGTTCACGAAACTGTTGTTAAAAGTCCTGCAGAAGAGTTGGGCTCATGAATCGTCAACCATCAATATTGGCCACTCTACGAAACCTTAGCACCACACATTTACTTTTGTTTTAGCAAAATCTGCTTGAGATGAAATCGTACTTCTAACAAATCTAACAGTGAGGGATCAATTCCAATAACAGAGATCCAACTGCTATTTCAATTTGGGTCCAGGATCATTTGTTTAAAGTTGAAACATTCCAATGCTAAATACAGATATCAAGAGAGGGTGGTGACTGCGGATCCCGAGGTTTGCTGACTACAAAGGTATGTTTGTCCTGCTAAAGTGGAATATCTCTTCAAACCAAGCACTTCTCATGTTGTTAGGATCATTCCCTGACATACTGTGGTTAATTTCTCTTTAGTGCAATAATTAAGAAGTCAAAAACAATTTTCCTGCTGTTTTTTTTCACAGGTTCATATTAGCAGGGTTTTCCGTTATAGTCACCTTCACTTGCTCTGTATGCACTCATAGAGTTGTCCTACAGGCTTGTGTGTGTGTGTGTATACACAACATGACGTGTACATGTTTGTGTGTGACTGTGGGAGCATGTGTGTGTTTGTCCAGTACTATGTAGTGCTCCCATAATGAATGACATAGTAGTCATGGACATACATCAACACAGCGACAGGCTGACCAATGATGAGTGAGATCCACACAGCGGCGTTGCCATAGTTTCCATTCAGGAAACGACCCACAAACCAAGCCAGAGGAACCTGAAGAGGTTAAAGTTCAGAGTGTGTTTGTCTGTAAGGTCTGTGTATGGAGCACATGGGAGAAGTTTGCCTCGAAGGCTTTCTGTCAAACAGCTTTCTGGCAGAAAGTTTTCTGACAGAAAGCCTTTAGGAAGTCAGGTGATGTAGTATAAAGAGCGACAAAGTCCATGTAGCAAGGAAGTCAGGATGGATGAGTGGGTCAAACACTGAACTTTTACCCAGGAGACTGCAGTTCACGTCCCGCGTGAAACTTGAGTTATTATTTTAACCCAAACTGTGATCTTTTCACAAACCTAACCAAGTAGTTTTGGTGCCTAAACCTAACCAACCGTTTCACAACCACAGTTTGGTTTGGTTTAGGCATCAAAACTACTTGGTTAGGTTTAGGAAAAGATCATGGTTTGGGTTAAAATAATAAGTCAACGTTGAACTACAGTAAGTACTTCTGGTGCCTAAACCAAACTGACTGTTTCACAACGTTGACCACATGTTAGAAAGGCTTTCTGGCAGAAAGTCTTTGAGGCAAACTTCTTCCACGTGCGTGTATGGGAGAGAAGAGACAAGACAAGCGTGATCAACCAAAGTGATTAGTGACAGAGTGAAAGAGATCAATGTGTCTTACCTGAGCCATCATTCCCATAAAGGCCCACAGTCTGAACATCTTCAGAGGAACACTCACCAGGTACTGAAGAAGAAAGAGAGAGAAATACAATGAATCAGACACAGAACGTTTTTCAAAATGTGTAAATGTAAGGAGGGAAAAGCCAAACACTCATAACTCAGATGCAAATTTTTTATGTTTTTATACATCTTGACTTACTTAGATGTCTACCTCCAAGCCAGAACCTCACAGCTCTTTAGTGATTTAAACAACACGTGACCTTTTGAATTTGCATTGCATATCATAGCGAAAAATAATCCTAGTAATTTGACATTATTTACATTATTTTCTGAATTGTTGCCGTGTTGCCAACTGTCCACAACAGGCTGTTTCATGTACAGACATTAAAAGTAAAAATTACAGCTGTTTTGATGTTGAATTAGCAGATTATGTAGACTTTAGTAGTGCTTCGTGTCACACAGGAAGACTGAATGCCGACTGTTTACCTCATGGAAGAAGGCAGACATCAGGAAGACAGCGGTTTGAGCCAGAAACTTGTTGATCCCCTTTCTCAACATCGGCTTATAGAAGTGTCTATAAGACAAAGACAGACACTTTGGCAAATTACACTGATCTTTATCTCTTAAATCTGTCTGAAAACACCGCAATCCACACCTTGAGTTTAAAAGAAATCTACAATAACTACAATGAGAATGTGAAGCCACAACATCAAACAGGTTGTCAATGTTGAAAAAATACTGAAAAAACCCATGAAGGAAAGTTTGGTACTCACCTCAGGCACCACTTGTGGACTGGGATGTTCCAGTTGGCCCAGAAATATGTGACAGTCTCAGAGTTCCTGAAATGAACAAAAATGGCAATGTTTGAGAATTTGACTTCAAGACCACAAGGTGCTCTCTATGATGGCTACATAGTATATTAATAAATATGCTTTTATTCCTATGTGATGTGTGGTCTGCTTATGCACATGCACCATTGTTTGTATATGCACACTTGCGTTTGGAAACACCGATATGAAATATTGGTGCTAGTAAATTTAGGGGGATCACAGCTGAAAATATGTGGGGCTCCTTCGACTCACCACCAGTCTTTGTAGAACTCTCTGTCTCCAAACTGCAGCAGCTCTGCCACAAAGTTCATAGAAGAGTGGAAAAACCAATAGAAGAATATTAACCATATCAGATGGTTAGGGACCTGGGAGAGGAGAGGAGAGGAGGAAGAGAGGTGAGGAGAGGAGAGGAGATATTAGGAGGGAGATGAGGAGAGAGGAAGAACAGAGGAGGGGAGGGTCAAGGGAGAAGTTAGGAAAGGTGTCTGGGTTGGTGAGGTTACACTATGGTTGCCATGTTGTTGCTACATCTTCTCTAATACGCAAAGTCCTAATTCACATGTGAGACAGCAGGATTAAGTGGTGAAGTGTTTATTTCCTTAAATATTTTTCTTTCATTATAAGGTTGACAGGACATAATTGTGTGTCCAGTACGTCATGATACTCACAGCTAACTTTAGGAGGCGCTCCACCATCCTAGAAAAGTCCATTTCCTGTGAGACACACAAGCAATGATATTTTCTCATTATCAACATTTTGACCTAAAGACAAAACCCAACTATAGTCTATGATCTCTTCTTGCTCTCCTGAGAGCCATTTCTGTTCATATACAGTGGAAATTGATACAGTACTGGCTTAACATTATGTACATTTAATTTTAGGGCAAAGGTTGTTGGTAAGGCTGTGAGAAAGGAGACACATTAAATGCAAGGTAAAATAAATTAAGCTCTCCTTTTGAGTATGTGTGTGTGTTTGTACGCACCTGGAATGGTTTCATTGAGTTCTGTATGGTGGGAACCATCCACTGGAAGAGACAAACAAAAATTGCTTTAGTTTGCATTGTTTGAGTGGCTAAAACATATTTAAATAGGCAACTTCCATGACAATTGACTTCCTGTTGATCCTTGTATTTCAATGTGTGCAGAGTACATCCTGAATGCTTGTCTGTGTGATTTAAGTCATTTTGATGTTCAACCTACCTGCTGTATCAATCCCACCAACAGCTGCATGAAGAAAAGCTACAAGAAAGAGCAAGTCAAAATCAAAAAATGTGAACATGCATGCCTGTTCGTGTTTCATTTTCCACGACCTCAGTTTAAGAACATCTACAATGTGTGTGTGTGTGTGTGTGTGTGTGTGTGTGTGTGTGTGTGTCCCCTCTCACCATTTCAAAAAGTCTTCTCATCAGGAACCTTTTGCGTATTCGAGGTGACCGTGGGAAGTTGAGCTGGTAGCAGAGAGTCGGGGCAAAGACAAAGTAGTACATGTCTAAAGACAAAAACAAAGAGACAATGTATTCATTTATTATTATTCATCATTAAAATGTTTCATTTTAAAACTGTGCAGGCATCATGGTTACCTCTGTGGGTGAGGTTGCCTGGGTAGGAGACATGAGTATGAATTGCTGAACCATTCGATTGTGCCACAGACGGACCTGAAAAACACACACAGACACTCATAAAAATGGAGATGATAATTAATTGGTACTTCCACCAAATTTCATTATAAATATTTAAGATTTCTCTGTATGTTGTCGGTTTATCACTTCCCCAACAGTGAAGAGATCAAGTTGCATTTAGAATTAGAATAGCTTCAATACACACAGTGATATCAGCTGTTCAAGACAATGCAGTGCATTATCCAAAAGCGTCAGTTTGTCTTGTCACCACTAGATGGTAGTAGAAGCACAGTAATAAAAAAAATAAAGAAAATATATAATCCTGTTAAGTGTGCACTGACATTTGTGTGTGTGAATCCATTTTTAAACCTTCCTTTAGCCAAGTTAGGCTCACTGTTAGTCTGATCTGTTGGCCACTAAGTAGATCCACTGGAGCAACTCTGGGGTTAAGCGCCCTGCTCACTTCATACCTCTGCCTTTGTACTGTGTGTTTGCCTACTCACAATCTAGATAACATTTCTTCAACAGTTTGTGTGTGTGTTGATATACATACATGAGTATGATCGTGTTAGTCTCTTGGCTTTTGCTTGTCTGATTTCTCTCCACCACCTGTTGGTGTCTTGGTAGGAGTACAGCTTGAGAAACAGCACTGTGTAGATTCCTAGTGAGAGCACACCACCCACTGACGCGCACACACACACACACACACACACAAAAATAAAGCCACTGACTAATAGCAATAAATGACAGATGAAAGGTGTGTATAGATAGGATAGGTAACTCTTGACAGCAGTGATGATTTTAATGTAATTTCTGATGCAGCATAAAAATACACACATGCATTAATCCTTATTAAAAAATGCTTTATTATAAATATAGTACGTAAACATGTATATATTTAGTAGGTACCTGGGGTTATGGAGGTCACTGTGAGTACAGTGGCTGAAGGAAAGATCAACATGGATGTCAGGTTAAAAATGTGAAGAATCAGTCCTGTCATTTCGGAAATGGTACCCTAGGAATAATGAGAGAAAAACAGAAAAGAGTCTTCTCACTGTAAAACATTTGATCTGTGACTACAGATATGTTTTCATTATTTGTTCCTTTAACCAGAGAAACAAAGCGTTTTCACTGTGCAACACTGGATATAATATGCTTTTTACAAACAAAATATTGCATTTGTCAGACGTGTTTTAGATGATATGTAATCTAATCTGAACCAGGAGTGGTGTTCTTATCAGAGTTAAGAGCGTGGAGTGTAGACTCCAGGATGTGTAAAGCCGTGTCAGGCAAACATCCTTGATGGGAGATCCCTGAATCATAAATTACATAAACAAACCTACACTCTCTTAAAAGTTCATCTAACAGTGCAGCATTTTCAACAAAGTTATAATGTCAACCTTAGGGTTTTTGGGATCCAAACAAAGGTGGAGTCAAAGGTTTCAGAAAAGCTTGCAAAGTACAAAAGCAAACTGAATTTAAAAAATTAAGCAATATTTGTCTACAATCGTTAAAATTTGGATCACAATATGTAAAAGAGCATTTGTTGCAGCTAGGAAAATGTATGCAAATCATTTTAAGTACTCACCACAGCCAGACGTCTCTCTGTGTACAGGGCTGCCAAGATGAACACATTAGATGCTGAAACAGAACAGACAAACAACACATTCATCAGCTACAGTGACACTTAGATGTGAACCATAGTAGGGTGACTTTATTTTATTACTCGTTGTACCACTATTTAACACAGACAGAGAGACGGAGAAACTGGTAACTGGTGGCGAATACTGATTTTGTCGAGAATGGTGGTCCGCAGATACTATAATAGTTCAGGATTTTCTCTAAAAAAGTAGCATTTTATTCAGATTGATTGACCTAATGTTACCCTGTAGGTGAGTGCCTATCCTTGCTGAGGACAGCTATGTTCATGCGCCTTGGTACTGGCCGTTTTCAAAAAACCACCTACTATTCTATCAGTACGTACTGATTTGGCCAAAATGTAGCATGTAGTATGCAAACAAATGCAAAATCTGCAGTATGCCAGAAATACCTGGATGTCGTTCTGATTTGGAAAAAATCTCCAGTATGCATCGGACCAGTCTACCTCGCCTACTGTATCCCACAATGCAAAGTGGTGGAACGGTCAATGAGGAATATAAATAAAAGTATCACTTATAACATTTTTTTCTAATTTAATCATGTGCAAGCAGAAATTGTGACGAGGCTACAGTTATTACTTTTCGTTTTCAGAGCTTAAGAGGATGCTATTGCGGTGGTTTGCCGTTAGCCGTACTATTGTTTACTTCCGCTTTTCAAAACCGGAAACTGGCTAAGCCTTGACTTGTTTTACTGCATTGATAAAGCCGATTGTTGCCGGAAGAGAGACAATGTCAGGAGTTAACCTTCTTTGGGTAAATAAAGGGTGAATAATCAACACAACAGCTGTGCTAGCATAATCAACACAGGAACTCACGCTAATAATGCTTCTATATGCTATCTTTGAGCATCTGTATCATACTGTATCAGATCAGTGATCTATTTGGGACATGGAGAGGTTGTAAAACACATGTTTTATTACAATCAACAATAATACTTTGCGTTACTGTGACAGAAACTAATGTTTCCTGATTTAAGTACAGGAAATACAGGTACAACAACACTTGTTCGCTAAGTTCAACTTGAACATCAATCGTAAGGTCACAGAAGGACAAACGGCTGCAAGTCATTCACCGTCTGTTTAGACGACACTGAGGCAGTAAAATAAAGGCTCCATACCAATGATGAGGCAAGCTGCTGGCCAGCTATAGGGGTCCTTCAAGAAGAGAGACACTACTTGGATAGGGTCCACCAAGATACCATACCTACATGAGAGAAGAGAGGGGAAGTGAAATTATTGATCCCACCAGACATCATTTAAAAATGTTTAAATACAAGGCTGAAATGGTTATGTGATGTTTAGTTTAAGGTTTAAGACTGGAGCAGTCAGGTAAGGTGCCTGCCGCCCCCGTGCTCCCTCATCTCACCACTCACCACTCCACACAGCCCTCAGCTTACAGCCACTTCATACAACTACACCACAGCCTGGGCTGGGCTCATCTCCCCATTTCACACCCGCAAACACCTCCCTTTCAGCCCCCCTACCCCCTACAAGCTCAACCGGGCTGTTCCTCACAACATCCCAGGTGAGAAATGAACTGAGGAAGATGAGGGTAGGGAAGGCGGCGGGCCCAGATGGCATCAGCTCCAGATTTCTGAAGTCCTGTGCGGATCAGCTGTGTGGGATTGTTGGGCACCTGTTCAACCTGAGTCTGAAGCTGGGGAGGGTGCCAAAACTGTGGAAAACATCGTGTCTGGTTCCTGTGCCAAAGACCCCTCACCCCAAGGACCTCAATGGCTACAGGCCAGTGGCATTGACCTCTCACCTGATGAAGACCCTGGAGAGACTGGTTCTTGTCCACCTGCATCCGCTGGTGAGCCCATGTATGGACCCTCTGCAGTTTGCCTACCAACTCCGCATTGGGGTGGATGACGCTGTCATTTACCTACTTCACATATCCCTCTCTCACCTAGAAAAGGCTGGAAACACTGTGAGGATCGTGTTTTTTGATTTCTCCAGTGCTTTTAACACCATCCAGCCCAGGATTCTGGGGGACAAGTTGGAGCACGCTGGGGTGGACTATCACCTGGCAGCAGGGATCCTGGACTACCTCACAAACCGACCACAGTATGTGAGGTTACAGGACTGTGTGTCTGACACACTTCTCTGCAGCACAGGGGCTCCACAGGGAACCGTTCTGGCACCTTTCCTGTTCACCTTCTACACAGCGGACTTCACCCATAACACTTCAAACTGTCACCTACAGAAGTTCTCTGACGACTCTGCCATCGTCGGCCTCATCACCAACGGGGATGATGGGGAGTACAGAGAACTGACCCAGGGCTTTGTGGGTTGGTGTCAGCAGAACCGCCTCCAGATCAACGCGGGTAAAACCAAAGAGCTCGTGGTGGACTTCGGCAGGCGCAAACTCCCTCCACCTACACCAGTGAACATCCAGGGAACGGACATTGAAATTGTGAGATCGTACAAGTATCTGGGTGTTCACTTGAACAACAAACTGGACTGGTCAGACAATACGGACGCTCTGTTCAAGAAGGGACAGAGCCGTCTCTTTCTGCTCAGGAGACTAAGGTCTTTTGGAGTGCAGGGGGCGCTCCTGAAGACTTTCTATGACTCTGTGGTGGCATCAGCCGTCTTGTATGGGGTGGCATGTTGGGCCAGTGGCATCTCTTCCAGGGATAGGAAGAGACTGGACAGACTGGTAAAGAAGGCCAGATCTGTCCTTGGATGCCCTCTGGACCCAGTGGAGGTGGTGGGAGGCAGGAGAATGGTGGCCAAGCTATCATCACTACTAGAGAACACTTCCCACCCCCTACATGTCACTCTATCAGCACTGGGCAGCTCCTTCAGCGATTGGCTGCTCCACCCTCGGTGTCTGAAGGAGAGGTACCGTAGGTCCTTCCTGCCTGCTGCTGTCAGACTCTATAATCAATACAGCTCCCGGTAATCTACATTTGACTGTCAATAAGCAGACTGTTCACTACTTTACTTCATCTGCTGCTGTGCATTATCTTAATACATTTTTTTTTTATTCATGATGTTATTTACTTCATCTGTTGCTGTGTAATATTTTCATGTACGTGTATGTTATATATGTGCAATATATTTATCTTATCTATTGTTCATACTTACAAATGCACTCAGTCACTATTATTATTCCTGTCTATACTGTGTACAGGACTATTTTTCTATTTATTTTTATTGTATTTTATTATATTTTATTATTGTATTTCTATATATGACACTTTTTCTGGCTGCTGTAACGCTGAAAATTTCCCCGCTGTGGGACAATTAAAAGGCTTATCTTATCTTATCTTAAAGGT
>SEMN01000078.1:0-195641 GCA_005408345.1 Macquaria australasica
GGGCTTTGAAGGTGAGAGAAGGATTTTAGAATTCTAATCTGGTTTTTACAGGAGCCAGTGTGGCCTAATATGGGAGAAATATGTTCTCTTTTTCTGGTTCTTGTCAGTAAACGTGCCGCAGCATTCTGAATCAGCTGGAGAGTCTTAAGGGATTTATTGGGGCAGCCTGATAATAGAGAGTTGCAGTAGTCCAGCCTAGGCGTAACAAATGCATGGACTAGTTTTTCTGCATCTTTTTGAGATAGGATGTGCCTGATTTTTGCAATGTTACGTAAATGAAAAAAGGCAGTTCTTGAAGTTTGTTTTATGTGGGAGTTAAAGGACATATCCTGATCAAAGATAACTCCAAGATTCCTTACAGTTTCGCTGGAGGCCAGGGCAATGCCATCTAGAGAAACTATATCTTTTAGATAATGTGTTTCGAAGGTGTTCGGGGCCAAGTACAATATCTTCGGTTTTGTCTGAGTTTAACATCAGAAAATTGCAGGTCATCCAGGTTTTTATGTCCTTAAGGCATGCTTGAAGTTTAGCTAATTGATTGGTTTCATCTGTGATCGATAAATACACAATTGGGTATCATCTGCATAACAATGAAAATTTATGGAGTGCTTCTAATAATAACGCTAAAGGGAAGCATATACAAGGTAAAATAGAATTGGTCCAAGCTTTGGAACACTTGTGGAACTCGTGACCTTCGCTTGGCGTGCGCATGAGGGATTCATCGTGCGTGTACAAACTATTAGCGATCTGATAAATAGGATTTAAACCAATACAGGTGCAGTACTGCTTTAATGCCAATTAAATGTTCTAGTCTCTGTAATAAAATGTGATGGTCAATGGTATCGAATGCAGCACTAAGATCTAGTAAGACAAGTACAGAGACAAGTCCTTTGTCTGATGCAATTAGAAGGTCATTTGTAACTTTCACCAGTGCTCTCTCTGTGCTATGATGCACTCTAAATCCTGACTGAAAATCCTCAAACAGGTTGTTGTTGTGTAGAAAGTCACACAACTGATTGGCGACTGCTTTCTCAAGGACCTTAGAGAGAAAAGGAGGGTTAGATATAGGTCTATAATTTGACAAATCCCTGGATCAAGAGTGGGCTTTTTAAGAAGAGGCTTAATTACAGCTACTTTAAAAGGACTGTGGCACATAGCCTTTAAATAAGGACAGATTGATCATATCTAGTACATAAGTGCTAACTAAGGGTAAAATTTCTTTAAGCAGCCTAGTGTCCCTAGGGACGGGGTCTAAGAGACACGTTGATGGCTTAGATGAGGAAATCATGGAAGTTAGTTGATTACGGTTGATGGGAGAAAAGCAGTCTAAATGTACAGGTTTTACAGTTGTTTCTAAGGTTCCTGTGTTTGAAGATAAGTCGGTACCAACTGAGGGCAGGAGGTGCTGAATTTTTTTCTCTAATAGTTAGAATTTTATCTTTAAAGAAGCTCATGAAGTCATTACTACTGAGGTCTATAGGAATACATGGCTCAGCAGAGCTGTGACTCTCTGTCAGCCTGGCTACAGTGCTGAACAGAAACCTGGGGTTGTTCTTATTTTCCTCTATTAATGATGAGTAGTAAGCTGCTCTGGCATTACGGAGGGCCTTCCTATAAATTTTAAGACTATCTTGCCAGGCTAAACGTGATTCTTCCAGATTGGTGGAACGCCAATTCCTTTCAAGTTTTAGCGATGTTTGTTTTAATTTGCGGGTTTGCGGGTTATACCATGGAGCTAACCTCCTCTGTTTTATTATCTTCTTTTTTAGAGGGGCGATAGAGTCGAGTGTTATTCGTAATGAGCCTGCAGCACTATCACCAAGATGATCAATTTGGGAGGGACTAAAGTTAGCATAGGTGTTACATTGAGACATGGAACTGGGCGTTTAATGCCGATGGAATCACTTCCCTTAAATTTAGCTACAACTATCAGATAGACATCTAGTGTAGGAATGTTTGCCTAATAGCGTGTAGTCCAGTAATAGGAATTCAAAAGTTAATAGAAAATGGTCTGATAAAAAGAATTCTGTGGAAAGACTATTAGATGTTCAATTTCAATCCCATAAACAAGAACAAGGTCGAGGGTGTGGTTAAAACAGTGAGTGGGTTTATGTACACTCTGACAGAAACCAATCGAATCTAATAATGAGATAAACGCAGCACTAAGGCTATCATTTTCTACATCCACATGAATATTAAAATCACCTACAATAATTATTTTATCTGTTTTAAGGACTAAACCTGATAAGAACTCTGAGAATTCAGATAAAAATTCAGAATACGGTCCAGGAGCTCGGTACACTATAACAAATAGAATTGCTGTACTGTTTTCCAGGTTGGGTGTGAAAGGCTAAGAACAAGGCTTTCGAACGAGTTATAATTTAGTTTAGGTTTAGGTTTGATTAATAGGCTTGAGTCGAAGATGGCTGCAACTCCACCTCCTCGGCCTGAGCCTCGAGGAATGTGAGTATTAATGTGACTGGGGGGAGTGGATTCATTTAGGCTGACATATTCATCTTGACACAGCCAGGTTTCAGTAAGACAAAATAAATCAATATTATGATCTGATATTAGATCGTTTACTAGAACAGCTTTAGATGAGAGAGATCTGATGTTTAAGAGTCCACATTTAATTCTCCTATTTTGTTGTACTGTTGCAGTGGTGGTTTTACTTTTTATTAGGTTTTTATGTGTAACTCTTCTTCTGTTTACTTTTGATTTAAATAATTTAAGTGGTCTGGGGGCAGACAACCTCTCTGTGGAGTTTAGGGTGGGTAACTGCTCTAATGGAAGCGCAGAGAAGCGTGTAGGACTGCAACTCTGCCTCCTGGTCTGGACCACAGACTGTATTAAGTCTATGGTCTGAACTCTGAGCTGTCATGGCTTTGGGCCACTAATAAATTCGGCCAGATTTCTAGATATGAGAGCGGCTCCATCCAAAGTGGGATGAATGCCATCTCTCCTAATCAGACCAGGTCTTCTCCAGAAAGTCCGCCAATTATCTACAAAGCCCACATCATTACCTGATGTTCTCTGTACTCCCTATCATCCCGTCGGTGATGGGCCGACGATGGCAGAGTCGTCAGAGAACTTCAGCAGGTGACAGTTCGAAGTGTTATGGGTGAAGTCCGCTGTGTAGAAGGTGAACAGGAAAGGCGCCAGAACAGTTCCCTGTGGAGCCCCTGTAATGCAGAGAAGTGTGTCAAACACACAGTCCTGTAACCTCACATACTGTGGTCGGTTTGTGAGATAGTCTAGGATCCATGCTGCCAGGTGATGGTCCACCCCAGCGTGCTCCAGCGTGCCTACCAACCCCAATGCCGGGTTGGTAGGCAAACTGCAGAGGGTCCATACATGGGCTCACCAGCGGATGCAGGTGGACAAGGACCAGTCTCTCCAGGGTCTTCATCAGGTGAGAGGTCAATGCCACTGGCCTATAGCCATTGAGGTCCTTGGGGTGTGGGGTCTTCGGCACAGGAACCAGACACATGTTTTCCACAGTTTTGGCACCCTCCCCAGCTTCAGGCTCAGGTTGAACAGGTGCTCAACAATCCCACACAGCTGGTCCGCACACTTTTTTGTTCTGTGAGGCAGACTCCAGCTCCCTGCAGCTCTGCGCAGGATAAGCAGCTGAATGGATCTAAAAAGGTATCCTAAAACAGGTATACTGCTACCACTCATGTGCCAAATACTGCCATTTCTGAACGGTTCAACTAAAGTTTAAGTGACTTTATTTGCCATTGGCAGTCTTGGACATTTCCCTGAGTGATTTAAAGAAGGAAAACTGCATTGTATCAATGTTTTGTAGATGAACAATTACATTTACTGTATGTCCTTTCTGAAAAAAAAAAAAAAGAAAAAAGCCCAGCATGTAGTTACTATGCTGTAGGAAGAGAAACATATGCACTATGAATCATTGGAAGCTACAGAATTGAATGATTCATCGTATTGGGAAAAATGACGCCCACCTCTTCCACACAGGAGGGGGAAAGTGAAGGAAGAAAAAGATGATTATGGAGGAACTACAAGAAGGAGCTGGAGCCCATGGAGTCGAGGTCATACGAACATTATAATGATAGCGGAATACGCGTGCTGAGCACAGACCCTAAGCCCCCCCTCAGCCAGAGCCTGTGTTTGAAGTGAGAATCATCATGTCTTGTTGGGAATTCAAAGCGCTCAGTGATCTGGTGTTATTTTCTATTATAATTTTAGTGCTGTTAGGTAAGAGGGGAGCCCTTTCATACATGTGTGCCCATTGTCTCATAATCTGCCCATGATTATTGAGATGCAGCACCAGATGTTGTAATCTAAACATCTGGGTTGCACTACTTTAGAGGAAACTTTCAGATGCCTTGGTAACAATAGCGGTCAAAGAGCTGGCACCTTGCTTAATGTTGAGCTACTCCACTGATCGTAACCATGGTAATCACGTTGGAAACTATCCCCTGACATGAAATAGTCCATTTACACATTGTTACACATGAACTGTGTGCACCCCTGGGTCCCTCCCCTCTCAGTCTTTGTCTCTGCGAGTGTTTCCAGCTGACCCCGTCTCTGTCAATTGCGCAGTAATGGATTTATCCCTATCTCTCTGAGCACATTGGCCTTAGGCGAGGCAGCGGCTCATCCCATGATTGACAGCTGCTGATAGGACTCCAATCCCGGCCGAGAGCCTGTTGCCAGGGGCTACGGGGGTCCCCGCATCCACGCAGTTGCCATGGAAATGGGGAGTTCGGCCATTCCGCCTGCAGATGGCAACACTGCACTCCATGTGAGGAGGCAGGGATGAGTCCTCTTTGTATGAGAGGTGAAATGGTATGAGGAGGGCGGCGAGGCGTATCAGTCTTTGGCACAGACGCCTCATAAAGAGCAGGACGTATGTAGGTTTGCATGTTCACCCTGACTTCACCTCTCTGGGTGCTGCAGGTCGTTTCAATTACATGCAAGTCAGGTGGAGACGAGGCATCAGCGTGACTGTCTGCCTGCCAATCTTTGTGCTGCTGCTGCACATCAATACTTCACGTGCATTGCTTCGTTTTTACACAATCCAATAAAGTAACGTTTGTATGTTTGGTTATATCTCATGAGACTTGAGAAGAAAATGTGCTGAAAGAGTGCCATTGCTGCGAGAACATAACTGCAAATCATCTTTTATAATTAAAAACAGTTGATTTAGTCCAGCGTCGCAGCTGCACATAAAAAGAAGCTGTTCTGTTTTTTGTTTTTTCGTCAGTGCTTGTTGGCGTACCTTCAAGTGTAACACAGAGCATACAAACAGTGGGAACTGAACCCCCTTTGGTGGTCTGTGCAGCGCTAACCACTTCCATTTACTGTGGTTGCATTTCTTACTTCCTTGTTTCTGCAGCATGCACGTTTTTCACCACAAAGGCGTTCACACACCTCATTTGTTTTGGCAGAAATTAGTGAAAAGGAAAGCAGATGAGCCCGCTGACAGTTGCTTATATGTGGATTACACGCACGCACGCACTTTCAGGTTCCGATCAATTCTGGCTGGTGTGTTTCTCATCACCAGCTCTTGACAGTTCATCGTATCAGTCATCACAGGTTGGAGAGTGTTTTCTCTTCTCTTGGGGAGGAGGGAGGAGACAGGGGAGGTCATTGGAGGTCGAAAAGCAGCGGTGGATTCCAGGGATTCACCTGCTGCTGCTGCTGCTGCTGCTGCTGGGTTCAGTATTTCTCACCCGGGCGGGAAATACTGCAGCTGGCTCCCTGAAACTAAAAAGAAACTCTCTTGAGAGACTGACACACACACAGGAAAAATCACCTACAGTCATCAGACACTACATCTGTGAACTGTGGTCTCACTCAGACACTCTCTTTCTGTCATAACTCACACAGTCTCATGCCCTAGCGCACTCTCAATCACAGGTAACGTCTTGACAAAATCAATCAGTTTTATTTTTTAAATAAAGGTGTCGGCTTGCACCATGACAGGAGGCTTACATGCACGCAGCTGTAATCAATTTTAACCATTTATGAGTGGGAACAGCAGCCTCGTATGTAATTACATCTTACACTGTGTGTGAAATACAAAAAATTGATTTATTCAGCTCTCAGATCCGGTGTGATACCCGCCGGGCTGTGCACCGTGCAGCATGAGCGGTTTCCCACTGGTTTTTCAGCACACCGTGTTCCGTAAAGTGCGGAGTCAAACAAGGACACGGCGTCTGAGGAATAATTTAATACGACCTTAAATCTGGATCAGTGCGGCACGGGAGATGCGTTCACAAAGAGTGGGCGCAGAGATTAAAGTCAGTTCGCTGTTGTGTTGTAGCGGAAACGCCTTTAAGACGTAAAAAGATGTGAAATTTGATACGTTTGTTTCATAAATTCCGCTACAATTTAAACCTTCACACCTTAACAGGCTACGCTCACTCCTCAGGTCTTGTCCAATAGACTACGGAGGCGTTCAGGACCTGTCGGAAATATAGCAACTGATCATTGAGCGCACATGAACAACGTAAAGAAGTCTTAAAACTCGTACCTACAGTTCTTCAAGAGGCTGTAAAAAATATGAATACATTTTGTTTTATTTTTTACTATTGCTACCATTTGATGTATTTTATTAAAATATATTTTGCACATATTCTTTATACTTTATACTGTGAGCATGTGCACATTCCTTGGTCAATATTTTGCACATTCCATCCTCCATCTATTTTGCATATTTTTTGCTATATTCTTTAAAGTTTTTATTGTAAATGTTTCTATTTTATATTTATGATTCTTGACTTTTGCAGTACTTGTCTTTCATTTTCCTTTTCTTACTGTGTTTATTGATATGCACCAAAATACAAAGGCAAATTCCTTGTATGTGAAAACCTTCTTGGCAATAAACTTGATTCTGATTAAAGTTATACACAGATTTATGCCTCTACTTTTAGTCTTTGGTTACCGTTTAGCTTTCACGTTCACGATAAATCAATTAAAACGTCAAATAAGCTCATGCTTGTTGCAAGTTTTCCTCACTTTATTGAACCACTGTGCACAAAGCCACCACACACAAACTCTGTGGCTGACACAGGACAATGAAAATGTAACCCAGGCTTGCTGATTGCTAACAGATTGCTTGGTTGTCTAAGTTCATATACGACTCAGTCATATTCACCATAACACTCCTACAAAATTACGTCTTTTAGACTTGGGCTGCAACTATCGACTAATTTGTCCAGTTTTTAAGAAAAAAAAAATAGATTTGCTAATTTGTCTATAAAATGTCACGGAGAAAAGTGAAAAATGTACATCTCCAAAGTGCTTGTTTTGTCAAAAAAAGTTAGAATGATATTAAACAAAGAAAAGCAGGAAGTCGCCTGGAATCAGCAAATGTCGTGCATTTTTGCTTATTCGACAATCATAGCTGTTGTCGATGAATTTTCTGTCACTTGATTCATTAATGAATCAACCAGGACTCGTCGTTACAGCAGACAAACCTCTGCGGAAACTCGTGGGATTTCAGCGCTCTGCATTCCGAGCCTGCCAGGGAGCCTTGAAGGCAGCGCGGTTGTGAGATCAGCTGATTTTCTTACGCTGCCATTTTGTCCGGCAGAGAGAAGCGACCAGCCGCGGAAGAGAGAGAAACCTCGGGCGAGATTTTCTTGTTCAGACAGCGGAGGACGCGGGACGGGACTGTCGGTGAAAAGCGAGCCGATAAATGTGGAGTCGGCAGTCGAGGGGCAGCACCAACTGAGCCCGAGGACCGCGGAGGGGGGGACAACCGAGCCGAGGGAGCTGTCAGTTTTAAGTTAGCGGGTCCGCCGGCTCCGCTCCTCGGTCACAGACTTACAGCCGCCCGCTCGCTTTCTTTTTCTTTTTCCTTTTTTTTTTTGGGGGCTTCCTGGCAGGTTAGCTCACCCCGCTAGCGCCTCGGCTAACACCCACCACCCGCACCTATCCCCACCGGGGAGAAACCGTCGCCCGTCCCGGCTGTCAGCCCCGCGGTGCCCTCTTGTGAACTCCGGACGATGCGCGGCTCGGTTCCGAGCGACTTTTCACGCCCGAGGCGGGGTTTTACGCACGCCTTGCCGAGCGACCAGTGGTAGCTAAAACGGTCCGAGCTAACAAGTTGACGTGGAGGAGGAACCCGAGAATCCAAGCTGTGATTTCAAACGGATTACTTCTTTTAATTTCTTCCTTTTTTTTTTGCCAACCCCGAGGTGGTCTCTTTGGTGACCCCCCCCCCCCCCAAACCAAATCGTCCAGGTTACATACAAACCAGCCAGTTTAGCTATGTTTATTTGTGGCCAGAAAGTAATTTCCAGTGTTCACAAATTCCACAGTGGGACTCTTTCCTGGTTCGAGTACTGCAACGGAAACATTAGCTAACACAGACTAGCTCGGATTAGTGTCGTCGTGTTTTGTTTACTGGATAGATAGATAGATAGATAGATAGATAGATAGTCGGGATAAACTGTCGCCAAACAGTTTAGCTACAAAGAAAAGCTGCAAATCAGCTGTTGATTGCGGGGTTTTCGCTGTAAAGCCGCTCAGATACTCGTGTACCTGCAGTTTCTGTTGCCACCAGTGATCTGACATTACTGCAGACGAGACTGCACGGGTTTTGCACGCACCTGGGTTGAGGGGGGGGGGAGAAAGAAAAAACAAAACTTAACACAACAGTGGGTGTCCGATCGCAACCCTTTACCTCCTCTTGACAGTGAAGTCACGTTGAGTTGTGTCCCGCAGGGAGTTGATCCATTGATCGGATCGTTATTGTGCTATTTTAGCTGATTTGAGGGGGGGGAAAAAATAAAAAAATAAATAAATAAATAAATAAAAAGCAGATAGAGAAATAGAAGCGATGTCTGGCCAGTCTATCACGGATCGGATCGCGGCGGCGCAGCACAGCATGACCGGGTCGGCTATCAGCAAGGCTGTGTGCAAAGCCACCACACACGAAGTCAGCGGACCCAAGAAGAAACACCTTGACTGTGAGTGTGTGTGTGTATATATATATATATATATATATATATATGTATGTATATGTATATGTGTTGTTGATATATTGTTGAGTCTGATGTGAGCCAGCTGCACGGCTTCAGAAGCAGACATACCGGTCCTCTGAAGCTCCCATACGCACACATTCCTTCACACTACCTGGCTGGTTGGGCAGCTCAGTGAGTCCACCAGGAAGACTGTCAAAAGACTGTAGGCCACAGGCTGGGTTTGGAGAATATGATCATATACAGCCTGTAAAATGAGACGACAAGCGACACATTAGCAATATTAACTGTGGTGATGCTGGGGTCAGTCCTTATCAATATATATTTTTAATTGTCTTGTCGATTTGGATCAATCCTTTAGTCCTCAAATGCCAGATAAGATGACAAGTGCCCCTTTTTAGGTTACCAAAGCCTAAAGTGACGTCCTAAAATTTCTCTACCAACTGCCAAATATCCTTAAGTACTCAATTGAAGCTACAACTAATGATTAACTTCACTATTGTTTAACTTGTCAATTACTTTTGCGATCAATCGGTTCATTTTCTGTGCTTTAAAATGTTAAAAAAAATATTGAACAATGTCTTTTTAAACAGCCGAAAGGTATAGTCTTCAAATAAGGGCTGCAACTAACCGTTATTTTCATGATCGATTAATCTGCACACGATTTTATCTGTCCAAAATACTCAATTTACAATCATATGTGTACAAAAAAAGCATTTCAGGACCTGGAAACAGAGAACATAGGACATGTATGCTTGATAAACGAGTGAAATGAGTGATTGGTTGGCAAAAAAGTTAGGGATTCGTTATCTGTCGCTTGACTAATCATTTCAGCTCTACTTTGAGTGGCTTGTTTTGGCTGGACAACAGTCTAAAACACAAATGTTACATTTTTAATCACATAAAACAGTGAAAAGCAGAAAATTGTGACATTTGAGAAGCTGGAACTAGCAAAAGCGTGTCATTTTTTTGTTTGATAAATGACCTAAACGATTAATCTCTTTTCAAAATAGTTGGCTATTAACTTTTTTGATTGGCTAATCCATTAATCGACGCATCGTTTCCCCACTAATTCAGTTTATATTAAAGCAGAACCAAGAAAAACAAACAACTTGCCTTAACTGTTCGCTAGACAATTCATGACTTCCATTAAAAACATCTTATCATGGATGGGGTCTGGCTCAGGTACAAAACTGTTTATAGCAGGTTCCTGTTGTACAGACCTCAAGGCAAGTCACACAGAGAGGTAACAAAACAAGTGACAAAAACAATAGAAAACAGGTTTTTCATCAGACTGCACAGACTGCTCACCTTATTTCCAAGGAGAGACAAAACGACAGCGCTGTACGCTCTGAAACATCAGGAAACATTATATTTTCTTCCTTGGTGGCCTTTATTTTTTTGGGGAAAACCTCCAACATAACAAATTCATGAACGCCACTGAAGAGAATGTCGTCAGCAAAAGCACATAGAGCAAATTCCTGGATCTTAGTTGCTGATGTGAATTCTCTAGATCCATGTCTTTAGGCAGTTGATTCCCGGTTGTCATTTCTCATTCTGCTTTGAAGAGTGGATTAAGTCCTTCAACTGCCGGCAGAGCCCCCCGAAATGAAACATGAGTCATGTTGAAGGTGGTAGTGATGCGAGTGGGACAGCACAAAAGATAGAATGAATGAATACATTTATTAAAAATAAGACTGACTCAAGCAAGGGCATGTGCTTAATGGGTAGAGCTCGTGTTGGACATTACTGGGACGAAATGTATTGAAGTTCTGTTTCTGGGAACCAGCCTTTGTCGGCACGGGATGCACATGTTTGATCGATGCTTGAGCTCAGCTGCCTCACATCCGTCAACTCCTCCTCCTCCTCCTCACTCACAAGACTCAGCTGCTGACGTTCAGCTAAAGTCATGTATTGTCTCCGCTCCTTTTGTGAACTTGGCCAGACCTTTACAGCCAATACGCCACGTCAAGCTTAATCATTGTAGGATATTGATTTCTTTGTGAGAGCAACGACATCAGTGCCGCAGGGGGAACGGCCAGTGAGTGGTGCATTGCACGAAGGCCTGATTGTCATGTTGTTTGTCCGTTTGATGATTTTCCCATGAAGGTAACATCCAGCGTTGTCAGGCTGTCGAGTTCATTGTGTTGTTGGTATTATAAGGGAGGGCGGCCAGCAGGCAGGAATAAAGGCAGGTTATAGGTTAGGTCGTCATTCAGTCAGGCAGGAAGTCAATTTGTGAGTCGGTTAGCAAGCCGAGGAGGCTGGCAGGCAGCGTGTTCGATCATTACTCAGTCAACCGGCCAGCCAGCTGATCCAGCCGTCCAGTAATGTAATGAACGCAGGCAGCCAGGTAAGATAGTTTGCCAGGCATTCAGTCAGCCCTGTTCATACTTAACCATTAAATGATCTCAGCACACAGCTCTAACAAGTGTGAACGTACCCAGAATGTATGGGAAGTCCAAGGGGTCAGTTCACAGACGTGTGGATGCATATATAGTGTAGTAAATGCTAATATGTCCCCAGCCCTGTCTGTTACAGCAGCACTTCGCATGTTACTCTGTGATTCGGTCGCATAAGTTCCCAATGCAATAGGGGGGATAATCAAAACATTATAGTATTCTTTTTACCTGTTATCCAGCAGCATCTTGCATCTTCAAAGGTATTTTTATCTCACAGTATCTTCAGTCTGTCCTGAGTGATAAAACATTTCTGCGGGCCAAAACCAACGTTTAAATCCAGCATTTTCGCTAACTGCCCCGTCCTGCCACAACGAGCGCAGCAGACTTAAATGTACGTCCAGCAAAGAAGAAAAAGAAGCCAGTGGAAATAGCCAGTGGAAATACTGAATTTAAATGTTGTTTTTGCCAGATAGAAGACATCTGTGAGATCACGAAAATGCCTTTCAAAATACATTTAGATCAACGTTTAGATTTTTATCCTAAGGTTTGCATAGGGAACGTAATGTGGACGAATCCTTGTGTTTACGGCTCAACAAACAAACAGTGCGATGTACCTGAGAAGTTGTATGTTTCATGACAGTAATTTATGACACGGAGAAGCACTCGACGTCCAAATTCACGCAAATATCAAACACGTTTGAAATTTGTTGTTGATGGTGGTTACCCTAATAACCCCAGTTCCATGAACTTTAGCTAAGTCCCACTGGTTCTGTTTTTACCCTCAATACTACCCCAATACTGGTGCATTAATTTAGAACTGACATCTATAACGCAGGTGTCCGGTTATACTGTCCAGTTGCGAAAAGTTAATCCACACCTTCCAGCCAATCAGAATATTCTGCGGCCAAGTTAATTTGCCTCTTGCCAAATACTGTAACTCTTACAAGGTTTCGAAATCTGCACCCATGGTGAGTTACCCAATAACTTCCATGGTCTGCAGCAGTATGTCTGAGCGTTAACATGTATTTTCAGAAATGGTCAAATATGCTGAAGGGAAGTGAAATTTAATGACAAGTTGTCAATCAAGACACATTTCAAATACGTTCAGAGGCCAGGGCCGAACTGCAGTCCATATCAACTGGATATTGGCACTATCTAGATACATCTGGAAATAAGATGCTACAGGTTTGAACAGCGTCTAGTACAGCAAGGGGGCAATTGGCAGCTCAGCCAGCCAGCCAGCCAGCCAGCCAGCCAGCCAGCCAGCCAGCCAGCCAGCCAGCCAGCCAGCTAGCTGGTGTGTGAGTCCACTGGTTAGTGAATTGTATGCCTGCAGAGCCATTTATATGAGAGAAACCTGGAAACCTGACAGGCTTTGACACTAAAAACCTAGGTTAGATTGTGTTGTCGCTAACTTTTTGTTTGTTTTTCTTTCAACATCTATTTTTCACGCCCCTTCCACCCACCTACACACACCCACAAACACACACAAGCATCATTTTCTCTTGCTCTCCCCTTGGCACAATTTCACCGCAAGCAGCTGTGACTGTCTGACAGCAAACTGTGAATGATCTCACCGGCATATTTGCATCTAGACCCAATAACTGAATAACCCTGGCAGAGGCCTTTCAGCACCGCCAGCCAGCAGTGAGCGTGCGAGGGTTCGGGGGTCCGCTGTTAGCTGGAGCAGCCGTGACATTCACGCACCACTGGCGAAAATAAGTGCCGTTTGAAAGCCATTTAGTGTCATGATTGGGACTGTCCACCTCAATTAACCGCAGCTTGTGAGTCAGTGGCAAAAAAATGACCAGTCCTTCCCATCGCTTCTGAAAAGCTCTTATATTTATGGAAATTATCGTCATAAAAATCAATGAGCGAGGTTTCAAATGTGCCGGAATATGTCTGTGTCTGCTTGCACACCTGCTTGCAGTTTGCAGGTTGTTGAGGTGAGAGTTATTGTGCGTTTTAATCCACCATTTATAAGCAGCTAACTGATTGCCATGGCACGCACACACATGCACGGGAGGCCACTTCTTTCTACTTTGGCATCATTGAAACGCTGATTGTTTCACCGTCTTACAGCTGTTAGAGAGAAGTTGTGACATTTAAACTGAAGTATAGTTTCCCCTTCAACGGCACTCTGTTGTCATGGCAGCAAACCAGTCAACTGGCTTTTGTTAAATGGACTTTAGTTGACAGGGGAAGTTGGATGGTGAAATCGGCTGCAGCCTCAGTAATGGTGCTGCTTTTACCACCTTTGTTTATGCGGTTGAGCTGGGTGTTAAGCCTTTCTTAGAAGTAGTAAATGAGACTGTAATGAAGCGTCCCAGTAATCCAGGTAATGGAATATCTAATAATCGTAAATGGAAGGCAACTGGAAGAATTACTTTGTTCTCTTTCCATTTATAGTATCTGTTTTACTGAATGGACTGGTGGGAGGTTTCGGCAGCACTTAACCTCTGTGAGCAATTCACACCTTGACATCAGATGAGAGGCACTTGGTAGTCATGTTACAGTCATGGGAGTTACATAAATGGAGGTGTGAATGAACTGATGCAAGTGGCTGGTAAAGGGATGCTGCAGTCCCACCCCGGCTTTGTTCAGGGATGCATTAACCAGCTTGATGTACAGTCGATGGCCTTCTTCACGCCTCCTCTAAACCATCTGTCTTCTCTGTCCAAAATCTGCCGTCATTGTCTTCAAAAGGGTGAATGAGAGGAAGGGGTGGGGTGGGTGGGTGTGGGCGTGAGAAAGTTGAGGGGAAATCAACAGGGCAGGGTGGCAGGGTGATTCAGAAAAATAACCCCTCAAGATGACCTTTTCCTTTCGAGATAGATGATGATGAATGATATCAAAATGTTGCTCAGCCCAAACTGACCCTGGTGAGAGAGCTGAGCAAGCTGTGGTCACAGACTTCAGAGGTGTCAAGAAGACGTCATGATGCTCAGTGAAGGCGTCAAACAAAGTGCTTCTCGGATGGTCAGAAAGCGTCTGAAACCCCCTCCCACAACACCTCTCCGGCATCGGAACTGGAGGGGCTGCGTCTGACAATCTCAAGCCCACTTTATGTAGTGACTGGCCAGAGGGAGGTTAGGAGGAAGGCAAGATTTGAACTTATTTCTGGAGCTCCCCTTTTTTAAAAAAAATCTTCACACCACTACTTCCGTCACTTTTCACGTGTATAAATTAGTTTCAACACCAAAAATTCCATTAAAGAGAGCTATACTCTTAAATGGATGTGGACGCGAACACGGTTCTATTAATACTACACTGGGTGTCTGCATACATGGATGTGTTAACTCATGTTTATAGGCACGTACAGTCTTTGCAGACATAGACAATTGGCAAAGTTTACATTATGCAGACCCTCACAGCTATACAAATACAGAAAGAATAACTTAACAATAGAGCCCAGTAAAGGAATCTGTTTTTGTTAAAAAAATATAAAATAAAATAAAAAATTCCAACCATTTACTGATAGACTTTGTTTTTCATACTATAACAGGACTTTTCAAAAGTTGTCAGGTGGACAAACTTGCAAGCCAGAGTCAAAATGAGCATTTGGCTGGTACGCCGGTGTTGCCTCGGTTGGGCAGTTTTTTACCCACCTACATGCCATGCTAAACAGAAATCTTAACCACAGCTTTTGGCTCAGCTGCTTAGTCAGACTGTTGAGGTCATTTTCAGGCTTTTCTACTCAGTAGCAGCTAAGGTTATGGTAGCTTGATGCAACACGCCACATCGTTTTTACCAGCTGGCTGAGCTGCTGGCACACATGCCCTTTAACATCATTTTGTGTTGGGCCATTTTTAGCCAAACCTTAAAACTAGTTTACACTTACATGACAAACCGATGTGGTGTCTGTCTGGGCTACAGTGTCTGTGTGTCTGCACAGTAGGTTATTGAGCTCAGGTTTATGTGGTTTGTGTTTCAGCCTCCAGAGTGAGTTAATGCCTATTCCAACTTTACAGGTCTATTTCAGACAGGAGCTTGTGGGTCACCTTGTCAGATCTGTTCATTGTGCATGTGTACATGTGTTTGTGTGTTAGATGTGGGTGTGTGTCTGTTTGAATGTGTTTAAGTGGTATGGACGGGGCACTTCTGGGGTTATTTCAAAATTGCTGTACAAACGTTTAATTCCCCAGTATGAATGAATTGGATTTTAAGAGTAATGCTGAATTTTTTTTTTTTTTTTTTTGAAACACAAGTCTCATTGATGTTGAAGTGAGGAAATATGTCTTCAAATAATTGTTGGTTAACTGTTTTCTTTCCCTTAAAGTGCAATGTTTATGTGTGTCTTCCACTTTCTGAGTGAAAGCTAGTTAGCCTAGCCTGTGAGCTTCCACTTTCCGAGTGGAATACGAACTTAACAGCATGATGGGTCCTCCCAAATGTTGCAAGTTTTAAAGGGACAGACGTCTTCAGTCGCTAGTAGTTGAAAGTCAACCGTTCATAGGTTAAACAGGGCTATGTCAGTAGCAGACATTGACAGCGTGTCTCCTCAAAACACTGGGTCTTAAAAGTCAAACACTGCCGCAAGTCCACTAAAAGGTCTGAAACTTAGACAGTGTTTCAACAAATATGTCAAAAAAACGGTTTTATCCTCTTTTGAAAAAGTTTAAAATATGCACAATAGTTGCAGCGTCAGTTTAGTTAATTATTCCTCAAACAAAAAGTGTAGAGAATTCAAATGTCAGTTTGAAGACCATCATATTTGCTGTTTAATCTTGATTCCTCTCCATATTTAGCGTTTTCCTTTTCTGCCATTCTGTCACTCTGTCCCTTTTTTATTCTTTACTCTTCCGCTCTCTCATTACACAGTGTACACACAGAGTGATTTATTGCCATCTGCTGAATACCACTAAAGAAAGTATTCAGGGAATTTAAAAGGTTCAGTCTAATTTGAGGACATTTAAGAATACAAATAGTCCAGCTTGTTTCCCGCCATTTGTGTTGCATTGATTCCAGCCCTGATTAGACCTGCTGCAGGGTGTAGCTGGTTAGTAACATGGTGGGGACGCCTGTGTCTTAAGTGATTGTAGGTGAGTCTAATGCTATCTAAACAGAGCGGGACAGGCCCTCCCTGGCTGCAGAGCCAAGATAGGCCCAGTTTAGACTACCAGGCAGGAAAAAGGCTTATTGCTGACTGTCTGGATACGTCTGTTTCAAGTGAAGCCCAAGGGGATGCATGTCAATTGTTTGAGTGTGTGAGACTCTGTGTTTTTGTGTGTCGGAAGAGGGAGAAACTGCAGTGGTGTTTCTGCCTCTCTCCCGAGAGTGCTTTAGTCTCTTTGAGTGTGTATGGGATCGGTTGCAAACACGCTACACAGTCAGTGAGTATGTAATACCCACTGTGCGCTCAAGTAATGATTGAGTGAACAAATATCACTTCACAGTTCACATTGAAGCACATTCAACAGGACCTCGCATGACCAGATCATGCTATAAAACAACACGGAAACACATTTAGCAGCTAAAGACCTCAATCTTGGGGTGGGTGAAAATAGAGCTAAATGAAAATTGAATATGCTGATGTTGCTCTGTGTCCGCTGGATGTGAGGATTTGCAATTATTTGCTAACATGTTCACCCTTTTGGGGCCTCCAAGTGGCCAAAAAAAAGTAAATGAAAACAGTTTTAAAACGATGAAAAAAAAACAAGTATGGATTAAATGCTCCTCCATGGATTGAGAGAAATTCTTTGTCTCAAAACACTTTCAGAACCCATTGACATATCTCGAAAATTCCTTGTCATCAAGCTTAAAACAAGGTAGATATTTTAAAAACTGACATTTTTTGAGATGCATGGTTAAATCAGTACTTATTATACGTATTTATTCATTAAATGCCTTTTTCTCATTGGTAGACAGAAAAACGGACATCCTGAATTATTCGGAGCATTAACTTTTAATGATAAAACAAGCCGCAAGCTAGCTCCTTGCTAATTTATTGTGTAAATTACTGCAAGTTGGCTAACAAGCTAGTGTACTTGTGTTATTTATTATTTAGCATCTGCTATCACAGATCTCAAAGTGCAGTTATTGGCACACTAAGAATTTATTAAACCTTTTATTTATCCTGGGAAACTTCACAGGACTAGTTGGGGTAAAGTGTCCTTCTCAAGGGAACTCTCACTGCCTGCTCACCAACACAAATCCAATGTAGTGTACTATACAGAGGGAACACTACATACTAATTGTACACATTTCGTGTATTAAGTAATGAGAGTGCATGGTTTTAAATAGGCTTTATCTGCGTCTGTGTTTGTGTGCGTGTGTTTGGGAACATTCAGTGCTTCTGTTCCCGTCCTGTTCTGATGTCGGGTTATTTTTAGCCGTGTTCTCTCCGGAGCCTTTGGCTGGGTTCAACTGCTTGTTTTTCTTCCTGTACTCTACCTGTGTGCATGTACGTCTGTCTGTCTGTCTACCTGCCTGCCGTTCTCTCTGTCGGTGTCACTCTCTTTTTCTGACAGGAACCGGTAGACGTTCCCCCAAGGCGCTCGCGCAGACGCACTCTCAGAGACGTACACGCAGAGGCTTCAATCCTATTCACTTGACAACATTTCCCGAATCCCCCCATGAAAACATAGCAGTTGGAGACGAGAGAGTTTGTCCCTTATTTTCTGTCTCTATATATTTCTGTGTGTGTGTGACTAAGAGAGACAGAGGAGAAACCGCTCTTATTTAAGACCTCAAGGGGAGAATTAAAGCTATAGAAGCAGAGCTAGTCTATTAATAGACCAACTTCTGGTGGCACTTTGTCTTGGTGTCTACACTCCCTGCCTCTTTGTACCCTCTCCTTAATTCTGTATTTCTCCTCGTTCCTTACTTCCATCTTTCCTCCCTGTCCTTCCACCTAACTTCTGCATTATTCCCACATTTTCTCTCATGACACAGATTCTGATGCCTAAACTGTTGTGGCAGATGTATAGATCTGATAGCAGTACCACTTGGGATCATTCTTCTATGTATACAGTAACATAAGGCTGTAACCACACATCATTTCTTAACTCCAAGTGGAGACTTTGATATTCCAGCGTTCTTTTTTGGCTTGTCAACATTTTAATCATATTGTAGCTAAGTGCAGATAGCAATTATCTTTCTGCTTAATTGAGTATTTGTTTGGGCTGACAAATGTCCCAAACCCAAAGGTGTTCAGTTAACGATCACATAAGACAAAGAAAAACAACAAATCCTCAAACTACAGAAGCTGGAACTACAGAATCTTTGGCATTTCTGCTCGACAAACTAAAATAAACCAGCATTTATAAGCTGCGTTGTTATCATTTGTCTAAGAAACGTTATACTGGATTTGTCAAATATGGCCGAAACAGTCCTTTTTTCTAATGTCAGTAATCCTTCTCTTCTCCTCTACCTTAGTCCACACTAAGGTGGATAAAACTGAATACTATTTACATGAAAATGACTTCTGTCCAACCAAGCACTCGCAGGTAATTTGTCCACACTGAAATGCCAGAACTTTATGAAAACAGCTAAGTCTGTGTCTAGCAGCGCAGTCAAAGTTTAGGTCGGTTTTGTGGCTTTTGATTTGTTGAATACGCAGCTTAGTGCTTATCTTCGACACATTCTTTGGTCTCAGCCAACTGAAAGACCCAACAACACGAATAAAATGGTGATTTGATTGCGGCTCATAAGTGCTACCTCCTTCTCTCCATGATCACGATCACTTGTCATTTAACATAGCAGAAAACACAATTTAGTTGTTGTCATTGACATTTTTCTGTTTCTGTCATCAAACACCTGCATGAGAATAAAATAATGATTTGTTTGTGGCTCATAAATGCTACCTGTTAACCACAGTGAACAGTAACTCCTGTGCTGCTGCCCTGCGACAGTCAGTCAAATCACTGTTTTATTCCTGCGAAGTCATCTGACGACATAAACAAAAATACAAATTAATGACATAACCTCCGTCGTGTCATCGACTGTATTGGCAGCAAAGTGAGCAACCATAGAAAGAATTGGATGTGACAGTGAGTCTGTGTGAAGCTACTTCATCGTGTAGGAAAGGCTTTGTTTTCCCTGTCAAGACTACAAAGTATTTACAAAAAGCACCGTTAGTTAGGGGTTTTAAAACGCCGGCTTAGTGTGAATATAAAGCCAAAAAAGGAAAGGAAAAGATGCGTTTTCAAATGTAGCATGCTTACGGTTCTCACAATTCTTCACACCTCCCTCTTCTCCTTCTCCACCTCCGATCAGGATTTGAGAGGGGAAGAAAGAGGGAGGGAGGGGTCGACGGGGAATCCTCTTTTGAGGCAAACTCTGTCTGCAGTCCCTAACACAGAGACAGACAGAGGGGAGAAGGAGATTACTAGTACATGCCAGACAAGGTGCTGATACTGCGGAGCGTTAATCTTGAACAGATTGGGGCTGCAATCCTCCCAGTGCCTTCTGTGTCTGGCTTTTCATCTGTGTGTACATCCCCCCTGTTACTCAGTCGGTGCAGATTTTGAATGAAGGTCAGTCAACTCTGCGGCGGTACCCTTGTTCAGTTAGCAGTGTTATTAAACCTTGATAATCTCAATTCCCCGTGGAGTGATTGGAACCGCAGGGTGGTTGAGCAGTTAGAGACGTCGTCCTTCAACTGGACGACCAGCATTCAAGCCTTTCTGTTGGCAAGTATCCAGCCTGCGGAAGTGTCCTTGAGCAAGACGTTAAGTCCCTACCAGCAAGAGTGTTGTTTGCTCTCTGGTGTAGTTGACCTCTGACCTCCTTGGAGAGACCCTTGAGATCTGCAAAGAATGTTATTGGTTTTGTTAAAGTTCTTCGATCATGCAGGAATCCTGCAAACATCAGGTTATATTAAGTGTTTTCCAGATCTGGGAAAGTGTAGTAATTGGACAAAACAAAGGCAATTATGTAAAGGCTGCTCTGTCAGTATACTGTATATATAACCACCTATTTCTGGCTGATTTTCCGACTCCAGCTGTAACGTAGTTTGGCCTAGCTAACAGTCGTTCCCAGGCTGCATAATTTGTCCAAAATCTTCAAATCCAGCCAAGTTCCAAGTGTCCATTATGAAATAAAGAATGAGCAGGGAATATGAACCTGCGAAGTGTTCAGATCAGCCAAAGCCAGTTAGAACATGGATGAGAGTCTGTCTCAGCGACTAAGCACAACTAATATTCAGATTAGGGCTGGTGCATATATCAAATTATGTTTATGCTGTGAAAATTTAGTTGCACAAAAAGGATATTTTAAAAGTAAGGTAAATGATAGTTGGCTGCAGTAGCTGTCTTGACTCACAACAGTCCTGCAAACTGTGACGTGAATAGTTAAACTATATGTGCACGTGTCGCAGTTTACAGGACTGTTGCGACTCCAGGTGGTTAGCTGGCTCTGGCTATTTTGTATTGAATCTAAATGGTCACATTTACGAGAGGGATAGACTGAAAAAAAAAAAAGACTCTTGGTTTGCAGTTGTTGTCGAGGCGTCCCCTCTGGTTATGAGAGGTAAAGCCACGGGAGTTTTTTTTAATTGTTCTTTTTTAACTATCTTGCGCACGACAACCTAAAAAGTATGACATTTCATTCATGTTTCAGTCTTGCGGGAACCCCCCCCCCCCCCATCAAAATCGTGAATCGTTTTCAAAAATCAAGATGTAGTTTTTTGGCCACACCGCCTGGTCCTAATTCAGATATTCTCACATCTCCAGATATTGTAATCATTAGCCCATTTGACTGCGTGTGCATGTGAGGTTCATTGAGGTGATATCCTGCTCTGCTTATGGTGGTGAAATCACTATTTTTGGGCAATGCAGTTGAACAAAGTGAGAAGCTAAATGAAGAAAGTAATGGACGTTGTAGTAACTTCTTGGGCGTCCTTATCAGAGGCTGGTAGGACCGCATTGTTTTCAGGAAGGTCACAAGTTCGGTGATGTGTATTTTGACACAGAACTGTGTCAACACACTGTCTCTTCATAAAAATCTCAGTTAAACGCCTTAAACCTCTGAGATTTGTCCCGATAGATTCTCTACAGAGCTATCTCTTTAGGAATTCCAGCTATGTGAGCCTGACCTTCCGTTGGTGGTCTCTGAAGGGACTGAACTGTGGAGAGATTGAACTGTGTCAAGCGCACAAAGCAAGACACTGATGCCCGACCGAGGTTTTAAAAGATGTCAAGATAGGATTGAGAAGCTGATTGCAGATCTTTTCACAAGGGTTAATCCACCTCGGATTGTATCCCACCAGGAGGCTTGCTGAATTATCTAGATCAAATCTTGATGTTGAGACTGAATGTGAAGTCCACTGATGGTAACATGCAACATAGGGGTCCATATCGACTGATACCAGATTTAAAAGCTATATTAACACCAGACTGAATTTTTTCTACAGATATTAGGCTGATTTTGAAACTAGCATTTTAAAACTTTCTATCAGCATGTCACTTAATTAAAGCTGCTACAATGCATTTTTTATGTTACCAGTGGATCACATGACAACTTGTATGCGAAAGGTGTTGCTTGTAGTGATGAACACACAGAGAATTATCACCTGAGTCTGACCTCAGCTCTACAGAGGTTTTGAGTGTTTTGTTTCACTTTCACTGCTCTCATCAGTATTGTTTCCGGCTGCAGCAGGCAGCTGTTTTCAGTGAAACAGCTCTAAATACCCTTGGTACGCTACCTGTCGAGCACAAAACGACAGACAGACACAGTTAGCGACTAGCTGGTAAACATAGTGGAGCATTTAGCAGCTAAAGAGCCAGATATCCTTCAGAAGTTGGTGGAGACTAAAAAAAGCTAAAAAGACAGAAACATGACTCCAAGTGAATGCTAATGTTGCTCTGTGGAAAATGTTTAATAAGTTTGCCACATCATCATCATGTTTTAAGCAATTTTCTCAATCAATTGTTATTCATATTAATTGAAAAAAAGATCAGTTAATGAATAAAAAAACATACTTTTCCTCTATGAAAGTTGAATTCAAACAATTGGCATGAGCTGTTTTTGCACCAACGTAAATTAGCTACTTAAATCATAAATAAAAACTTGCTGTTTCTTCTTTGCTCCTGCTCCTCCCTGCATTATTCAACAAATGGCCAAACACAATTTAAAAAAAAAAAGTAAAGATTATAGTTCTGCACAAAATACAACCTCATTTTAAGGACATAAACGTGGTGAGAACAAGCATGCATAGCACTTTAAACAAATAATGTGCCAACTTTGCACAATGTTGGTTAACATGAATCACATTCATAATGGTGGTTAATCAATCTCCAATTAATCATTATCATCCCTACCCCTAATCCAACTGTACATTAGGTTAGATTAGCTGCAGAATAAAACTGACATGATCTGTTTCAATGTGTACTGCTGATTCTTCAAAATATTGATTTATATTGGTATCGCTAGTGACTTGTTGATTGGGAGAAAATAAATACATTCAAAGACTGATATTTCTCATCAATAGCAATAATGACTTTCATGGTTCGGATTGTAGAGAGGGCTGCTGTTAATGCTTTAATTTTAAATATGCCATGGTTTGTGCTCATTGTGGGGATCTTTGTGTCATCTTATAGTGTGGCAGAAATGGATTAAGTGAAGGAGACGGAGACCAAAGAGAGAGGAAGAGGTTTAAAGTGACAATCGGAAAGAGAAAAAAAAAGGGGGGGGGGGCAGGAACAGGTAATTAGTAAACATGTTATATTAGTAACACGAGCTGGACAAAAATAGAAAATAGAATCTCATTAAAGGTTATTTCGTTTTATTTTCCAAGCACCAGACAGACAAAGAAATGGAAAGGGACTCAGGGACGGGAGACAAGTGTGTTTGCAGATCAGAAGAGATGATGAAGAAGGAGATGAAAGTGGATAGAGAAGAAGGAGTTTGTGTGTGTGTTTGTGTATCTGCGCGTATTGCCTGGAAGCGGGTGGATATGTGGGACTTAAAGGTGGATGAAGGGGACCAGAGGAGAGCACAGATAGAAGGTAGCCAGCTGGGCCAGATGTGATCGCCGTCTCCTCCTCCTGCCCTTCTTCCTCTGCTTGATCTGACCACCTGCTTTCTCTCACACACACTCCCGCAAGCGCACACACACACACACACACACACACACACACACACACACACACACACACACACACACACACACAAACAGGCAGTCTCTCAAGTTCAGGTTTGTAGATGCTTTCTGGCATGACTCACAAAACAACCTCACCGAAATAACAACCATGTCCCAGAATATTGATACGTGTCTCTTGGGTTTATTGCATAAAAGTGTACCAAGCATACACACTTCCTCCTCATCAGATCCCGAGTCTGGCTCCTTCAGCTCTCACACTGGTCCCTTGGTACCAGGAACTCTCTGGTCTATTGTGGTTTGATCAAAGGCCACGGAGGTCAGCAGATGACCAGTAACAATGGACCTCAGATCGGAGAGGAACAGAGACGGCCACTGTTGGGAATGAGATCACATATACTCAGCACTCATTCCTCCCACGTGTGTGTATGCGAGTGTGTTGTTTAGGTAGTCACGACGCTAATTTCTTGTATAAGGCAGCAACAATCTTTTGGGGGTGGCAGAAGATTAAAAGGTGAGGAAAACTAAATGTAAGAGAGAGGAGAAGGAAGACACAGATTAACACGGACAGAGCAGGCACATTTGAAAACCTCCTGTTTACTTGGGTCCAGGTTGCCGTGGCAGCAGGTTTTGCTAAATAGCTCAGATTTCCTCCCACTACTCCTGGACGATCGCTCCTCCTGAATATGAGGTTCAGCATTCGGCTGGATTTTTCCTTTCTAGGACCCTGGCACGAATTGTCCAAAATTGGGAACTCTATCTGCCAATCCAGATATGTACTAAAGCTAGCAGGCAGTTAGCTTAGCATAAAAACTGGAAGCAGGGAGAAATATCACTTTAGTATTTCTATTTGTGTATGGATTAAACAAAATAGATATAACATGTTAATTAGTGAGCTTTAAAGGTGCTCTCTTGCCTTTTCTGACCATTCTAGGTTTATGCTAAGCTAAGCTAACCTGCTGCTGGCTGTAGCTTCAAATTTATCATACATACATGAGAGTGGTGTCGATCTTCTCATCTAACTCACGGCAAGAAAGCGAATAAGTGTATTTCCCAAAATGTTGATCTATTCTTTTATGGTCTAATCACATGGCAATGATGCTATTTCTTGATACACAGCTCTGTTGCTAACAATAAACAAATTGTATTTAAGAACGGACAAAATGAGATATGAAATATAGGAATTATAATCCAGAATTTATCAGCTTTATTTCGACATTACGTCTTCATCGGGTAATGTCGAAACGTAATTATACTTAATAAATCCTCTTTTTGGGAGCATCTATTCAGTGTGCGGGCACTCCTTTCTCTTGGGAGTCTTTTTGCCTTTTTGCACCTGATATCATGTTGAGATATGTACACTACCTTGAAGCATTTAAAAATGTGCCACCATAATTCATCGCTACTGATGTTAGACTGTTGTAGGGTGCACTTTTTACCTAAATTCGACTATTGCACTCAAAATCGCCATGCAGCTCAATGTAATGCAGTCCGATTATCACATATCTCTGGATACAAAAGTCATGGAGTGTAAATAGATGGTAACTAGAAAAAGTTGAAATAATCAAATGATATAATATCTGCCATATTGCCCAGCTTTTACAAACAGTACTCGGTTAACCTTAAGCAGAATAGTCCAATTATATTCATACACTACATTCAAGTTCCCACCAAGACCCTTCGGCTCAGCTTTGAAGATATACGAGGATAGACTTTTGACATGGTGTTGTATTTTCTTACACCGAGCGCTTGAGTCCTCTGCTGTTTAACTATCTTGTAGTGTGTTGGCGTCAATTAGCCAGGTCAGATTCCTTGTGCAGCTGTTGTGCAGGTAATTGCTCTCAGGATGTCGAGGTGTTGGTTAGAGCCTCGTAGTTGAAGCTTGTTAGACTAAATGTTATGTATTTTTTTCCATTTGTGGTCAGAAATAATTGCTCAGGGTTTGCTAAAAGAAGAAGAAGAAGAAAATAACACCCTCAAACGTGTTTCTGCTGCGGACCACATCAAGAAAGGGAGGAGAGATAAAGGCAGGCGAGGAGGCTTGTTGAGCTGTGTGTGGATTCCTGCAAATTGTCTGGATGAAGAGTCACTCATGTCTCTCATGTCTCATTATCTTTTTTCATTTGACTATCTCTTCCTCCTTTCCTCTATCCATGGTCACTTGTCTCTTCCTCTCTATTTTTATCTGGTTTTCTCTCTTTCTACCTCTCTGACTCCTATCCTCCCTCATTTCTCTTTTACTCCCTTGCATCTCTGTTCTCATTCTGTCTGCCTCTCTTTACCCCGACCCTCCTTTTTTTTTTTTTGTGCCATATGTTTGCCTCGATCGCCTCGCCTTCCCTTTTCTCTCCCTGGTCTGGGATCAGTGGCATCTAATGCTTTCCACTCTGCCTGATTAAGTCAGCACATGTACCCTCTTTACATTATCACTCTCTCTCACACACACACACACACACACACACACACACACACACACACACACTCTCATGCATGAACGTCCCCACAGACCTAATCAGTCCTTCTCTTAGTTCTCTCTCTCACACCACTCCAGACCTAATGAAAAAACATGAGCTCGTGTTAAAAAGAAGCAGAGATGGACAGACCGAGGATAGACTGAAAGAAAAGAGGCAGCAGCAGGAATGAAAGAGATGGAGTGGATGGATTGAAAACAGAAGAGACGCGAGGCAGCTAATTCATTAACAAAACCACCAGTCGCTCTTAATGCCTGTTTCCAGTCTGGAGATATTAATTGTTTCCAATCAGCATTAGTAATATCATGCAGGGATGCAGTAGGAGGGGGGAAAAAAGAGTTGCAGAGACAGACAGACGGTCAAGGTGAGGCTAACAGTCAGAGCAAGGCTGCTATTCAAAAGACTCATTCAACATGCTGATGCATTCATGTGGCTGGAACATTTCCCAATAGGCATGAAATCCTCTCTCTCTGTGTTGAAAACTGCAATTCAGACACACTCTGTTAGCCACTAAACATTGCTCTGGTTGCCTGTCATTCACACCATTAAATGCAGCTAAATGGATGTATTGTGCTCTAATGTACCTTTGTATTACATTACACTCATTTGTATTGACTAAATAGCCCGCCGCCTGGTATGTTAGTGTGTAGTGTGTGTAAGTGTGTGTGTGTGTGTGTTGCTGTAGAAGAAGTGGGAGAGGTGCCATGTTGAGTGAACGATTGAAAATAATGCTGGACTGGAAGTCTGCTGTGTTTTTGTTACTGTGTGTGTGTGTGTGTGTGTGTGTGTGTGTGTGTGTGTGTGGGGGGGGGGGGTGCTTTAGGAGATAATGTGTTAAGTGAATGAAGGAAAGAGCGAAGATGGGCTTCATTCAGTGCGTGTGCGCACCTGCATGTTCTCGTACTGATTATGATGATGAAGTCCCCCGACGGGACTCTCCCTGCTACAGTCCTCCAGTAGTGTAATGAGAAGCTGTTTCCGTAGTAATGTCCTGTGGTGAGGAACAAAGGACGGGGAGTGGAGGTGGATGGAGAGAGATAGGGAGAAAGAAAGGTTGGAGGTAAAGGCGAAGGAATGAAAGAGGTGGAGGACACTGGAGAAATTAAACAAAAAGGAAGCTAATATCTGGGGTGAATGATCAATTTAGCAGTGTGTGTCTGTATTGATGTTTGTGCTTGAGAGGATCGCTGTGTGTGTGTTACCTGTTGTGAGTGAAGACACCGAATCTTTATAATAAGCTGAGGGACCAGAACAGGAATCGGTTCAAATCAATCTCAACTAAAGTGGTGAGAACAGTGAGGCGGGGCCAGGCTGTTAGCATATCGGGCACCTTTCGAAATAAAGTTGGCTTGTACTAAATTAAAGAGGTTGTTATGCATTGGTCCAACATCGATGGCATTGATAAAATCTTTGCTTTATTTGTTTAAAAGAAGTAGGACATCTGTCTCTGAATGTGAAATCCTCAGACTCTTGCAAATGTCTGCATCTTTGGGGTTTGTGAAGATCTAAATGGGAAGAAGTTAGTGCTGATTGTTGTGAGAATGTGTGCATACAGTATATATTTTGCTCATATCAGTGTGTTGTGGTAAAAGCTTCTCCCAGGTCTCCTAAAAAACCCCTTGCAACACCCAGTCATCGCTCAGTCACATGCTTCTTTTGCATTATTTCTTCCTTATTCATTCAGATCCAAGCAGCATATAAGCACTAATGTAATACTTTAATTTATTTTTAGTTATAAAATATGATGTAATACAGACTTGTAGTTGTCAGCAAGCCCCGATGGAAGTTGAAAATAATTTGTCATGATATTGATTTTTGGTCACATGGCCGGGCATTAATGTAGGCCTAGCCGTATTAAATGCATGTGCCGGTTGGCTTGTATATTACAGTATATAGGACTGCACATTGTATATCGGCACGTGTTATATGGCTGTGTGTTTTCTGTAACGTGTGGATGCACCTGTCCATAAAATAGAATAGAAAAGTAGAGAATATAATAAACTGTGTCATTAAGTTCTTCAACCAGCATACTATTTTTGTTATCGATTAATCTACCAGTTGTTTTCTTGGTTAATGCCATGGTCTACACAATACAATGTCAGCAAATTGTGAAAAAATTGAGTTTCCCAGAGTCCAAGGTGATGTCTTCAGAAGTGTTTTTCCATCCGACCAGCAGTCCAAAATCAAAGATATTTAGTTTACTGTCGTAGAACACTAAGAAAATCAGAAAACATTCACATTTTGAGAAGCTGGAATCCTTGAATTTTAACCATTTTTGGTTGAAAAAGTCCTTGTAAAGTCGATGAGCTTTCAGTCCATTGACTAATCGGTTAATTGTCATTCCTCAGCACATGCCATACAATATAAAATATTTACAAGAAAACCAAATAGATGCTGAGGACCACTACAAAACTGTTGTGAATAATTGTGAGTATACAATAATAAATATATACCGCTGTAACATTAAACATTGATGAAACACTGTCTCCTTTTGAGAATCTGATACAGAACTTATACTTGCATATAAAATGATGCACAACTTTTAAAAATATAATGAACAATAAAATTATACAACATAACTAAGATTAAAGACTAGGCTACTTCAGAACATGCAGCGTATTCCCTCACAGTATACAGAGTATAATATAAGACTAAACACGTGTTTACTTGTGTATATCACAACGTAATAGCGTCTTCTCTCTAGTTTCTGAGGCTGCGAGTTGTGTAACGTGACATTCTTGCGCCTGAAGGTTTAATTTTCCTCCAGGTTTAGTGAATGGATGACACCTGAACTTCTGCTAACATGTCTTGAGAGGATAGAAAAGAAGGGAGATGGTGCAGCTGAGGGAAAGTCAGCGGAGGAGGAGGAGGTTAGAGAAAAGTTCTGCAGCAAGCACCTGTCCTTCACACTTTATTCACTTAAAAATTCAGCTGAAGTGTGCGCGTTGTGTTCGTCTGTCCTTGGTACGTCTGTGCGTCTGCATGTCTATGTGTGAAAAGCAATTTGCTGTTGTTGTCGATCAGGGTTATCAAACCTTTAAAAGCTTTTCTCATTACTACTCTTTGTTTTCTGCGGCTGTGTAACTCTGTGTGTCTTTTTTTTCTTTCTTTTCTCCTTCTGCCAGATCTGATCCACTGCACCAATGAGATGAACGTGAACATTCCCCAGCTGGCGGACACGCTGTTTGAGCGCACGGCCAACTCCAGCTGGGTGGTGGTCTTCAAAGCCCTTATCACCACCCACCACCTCATGATGTACGGCAACGAGGTAGGAGGCTTGCACACAAAAACACACATTCACACAAACAAAAACCCCCTAGGGCAGTCAGTGGAGGCTACATCAATAAGTTATATTATTACTTTGACTGTCTCGACAACACATTCATAAATGCATACATACATACACATTTGGATCATTAATTCATGTCCATATCAGCATTAGGATCAACAGTGGGGAGGTGGGAGGGCGACTGATGCATATGGGATACAAACGGCTCGTGCAGCTACTGAGAACGCACACAATGGACACATGGACTGAATAACGAAATAGCTGTGGAGTGCGGAGAAATTAATTAGCTCAGTACGAGCTGGCAGCAAGATGGGGACAAGGATAGAAGCAAATGAATAATCAAATAAATTAACTTAATAAAAACATGGTTGAAAGCGGGAAGAATAACACAGTCCCCCCATGGATTGGAAATTAGAATTCAACCAGTCCCCGCTATGTTTGGGAGAACCTTTTGGATTTTTGATTAATTGTGATTTTGACCAGACATTGTACTTGTTTTGCACAAAGAGGTCTGATCAAACCCCATGTCAACAAAATGTGTCAATTTATATGCAGCAGTTGCAGCGCAGCTTTTGAAAGGGAGAGGAGAGATTAATTCAGAGAGACTTATAGTTTGGCTTCTTGTAGTTTTATTAATTTCTAACAAGATAGAAATAGAGTGCGCTTTGTTCTTCAAATAAACTATTGTAGCTTGCATTTACATTAATCCTCTAGTTTGAAGACCGTTAATAATTCAGAACTCATTCCCTTTAAAACATAATTGATGGAACATTTTTACATGAAAATATACTTTGATGGACTGGTGCCATTTGGTGCTTACTGTACTGGTGTGTTTTTGTATGTATATTTTATGAACACAGCACGCCAAGCACAGTGTGTTGCTTTGTTGTGACACATTTTCTTTGATCACATTAAATGTATGATCCCTAGACTATTTGCAGTAGTTTGTCTGATATGCATTATGCTTACTATTATATAATTTCATATTACTTTTTAGCTAGCTAGTTATAAAAGTCAATTTTTGTTATCTATTTAGTGGCACCTTTATTTTCTGACTTGAGAAGATTGATACCACTCTCATGTCTGTACGGTAAAGTTCAGTTTTTGTATGAATACAGCGTGTTTCCCAAAATGTCGTCTTCTTTTAGAAAATCAGCTCATATTCTGCAGATTGTATCCATGTTTGATGAATCTTCTTTGTTAAACTGATAATAACTGTTGTGAAATAGTGGGTGATTATGCTCATGTGCACATTATATATATTATATACCTTGTGTACTAATACACCTCTTGAATGCAAAGACTATACGCTATATATAATTTATCCTTCTCATACTCAAACACACACACTGCAGTCAAACACAGTCCAAAACAGACACACCCTCCACCACATTCCTTTCAATTTCCATTTAAAATAGGGAAGCATCACTTCCTTGTTTAGTCAACGTCACTTGTTTCAACATTACGCAACACTTCCTTTTGTCGGTTTCTTGTGTATTACGTTAATCTAAACTTCCTCTGAAAAGAGGAAGACTTGGGTGTGAGATCATTGTGTTTTGGCTTATGAAAGAAGCTTCTCACTGACACCCAAAACAGCAGCCTGGCTAATTCCACTGCTGCAAAAAATAGTATTTTAGGTGTAGAGAATTAGTCAGAGTGCTCCAAAATTAGATGTTATGTTGGCTGTATAGGCGCATTAGAGACAAACTGGCACCTTCAATAATGAGACACTTACGTAAGTGAAGACCTCACATGCAGTTCAGAGAGACATCAGGTCATCAGATCGCTCCGTGCTAAATGTTTGCTCAAGCTGTAGAAATTCCCGCAACATTTTTGATAAAGCAAATCATGCTAAGTAGGTCACTGCAGAGCAGCAGGAAGCGGTTTAGAGGTATTCCCAAGCTGTAGGCTGATTTATCTCTGAGTTGTCACTGTCAGATTGAACCTGTTTGATGTCTCACCCAGAGTGACTTAACAATGATTGCGACACTATGTTTATCCCTAATTTCTGCATAACCAACATAACAAGCAGCTCATGGAAGGGTTTGCAGAGATCACGAGCAATGTGTCCTAACTTTATTTCTGTTATGGTAGATAATGAAAATTGTAATTGGAGATCTTAAGAGTATTAAGATATTTTTTTAAATGTTAATATAGCTTTATATTATTGTCTTTCCATGTTTTTATGGTCTCCAGTTCATTGTGGAATGCTGATATTAAAGTAATAAACAGCAACTTTTTGTCTTCTGCAATTTAAAACAAGCAATATTAAGACCTGTTATTACGTTTGTATTTTTTCATTTGCCCTGTAGCAAGTAAATAAGTCAAGCTGTGGATATAAAATGTGAATTGTACTATCTTGTTTGTCAAATTAATAACACACAGGCATAGTCTGTTAGTTATATTAAAGCATTAAAGTTACTAATAATTCAAGTACAATGGACTTGGAATGGATTTAAAATGCAGTGTTTTATTGCCAACATGCTGCCGTTTAGTGGTTATTAATACTGGAAACTACCATTATGATGTACAGTAATTTAAGCCCTAGCTACAGTACATTACTGCACTGCATTTCTGGTTTAGCCCCACAGAGTGAGGCTCCAGGCTGTAGTACAGCAAGTGTGTGTACTCATCAGCCTGCATTCATCAGGCCTGTCAGGACAGTGGTGCTGACTGAGGCTCAGCGGCCAGGTGTCCCTGCTCCCTAATGGCCGCCCCATCCATTATAGTCAGAGCTGAGAGAAATCTGGCCGTAAAATTAGAAACCACAGACCCACAGAATTGGGGTCAATAGACTGTACATTCCTTTTCAGATCAACACGCTGACTGGTTCCAGCTTGGCTGGCGCACTGAAGATGGCCTCGTACAATGTCCGCTGAATGCTCTGATAGTAAAGAACATTTACATTGATGAAAGTAGAGTAGCAGCGTACACATCACAGACAGCTTTGTTGACATGAGCTGTAGTGACTGATGCATAAGTAATTTTTATAGTGAAAAGAAAGTGCATTTGTCACATAATTTAATTTTAAGGGGCTACCAAAGATTTTTTTATAATGTTGTGATGGATCACATTCGCTGACTCGGAAAGCTGATTTGTGTCACTTTACATATTGGATATCGGCCCACTTCTGATATGATGAAGGCTCCACCCTGACATGTTATTGTCTTGGGTCACCCGGCCTTAAAGAGCTGCTAAGTCTGAAATAATTTCATTTGTCTGGGTTTCAGTGACACTGTTTTAGTCTTCCAAGGACTCTGTGCTTTCAGAGGCTTTTCTACTCTACATACAAACTACTTTTTAAAGAAATTACATCAACACAATATATAGGGTATTTGAGAAGGAAGAGGAGTACAGAATAAAAGGAGGAAGAAGGAAAGAAGGAGGTAAGAAAGTAAAGGATGAGATGGAGAAGAAAAGAAGGAGGTAGAAAAGGTAAGAAGGTAGGGAAGGAATAGAGGAGCTAGAGATGAAAAGAAGTGAGTAGGGAAACAAAGGAGGAGGTAGAGAAGGAAAGAAGGTGATGTAGAAAGAAAATAGGAGGCAGGGAAGTCGAGGAGGGGGTAGAAAAGGAAAGTAGAAGGAAAAGAAGGAACAAAGGAGGTAGAAGGAATGGAGGTGGTAGAAAAGAAAGGAGGAGGTAGACGAGAAAGGGAGGAAGTAGAGAAGGAAAGAAGAGGTTGAAAGGAATGTTTTCCAAAGTACTGGTATCAGTATCGGCCTCCAAAACCTTTTGCTTTTGACTAATTTCCATGAATACGTAACATAACGGACATTCAATGGCAGCCATCTCAGGTTGACCAAGGACAACAGGAATGCTTACACTCTTTCACTGAGCAATTGTGGGACATATGGAGAAATGGATAGTGAAATATGTAATACGGCATGATACACACCACACAAGACAACTATAAAACGTGTTGTTTAGGTTACAAGAGTTTGTCTTTCCTCGCTCTGCATCTCCTGCATATCTGTGGTCATCTACTGAATGTGAATCAACAGACTGTAATATCTGAGCGTATTTAAATTTAGTCCGATGTTATATTCATTGTAAGTTGGTCTGGATGTCAGCAAAATGCAGCTGTTTTAAATGCAGCCTATTTTGTGCTGCTGTTCCTGGTAAAATATTCAGCCCATGCTTTGAAATCGAATGTGGGAATTTACCATTCAGAGCAAATAGCAGGTGAATTAAGTTTTAATATCTCTTCTTTGCCTCAGCTGCCATATTTGGCAAAGGGCTTGGGATCGTGATTAGAGTAATAGCGCATTTTATGTGTGTGTGTGTGTGAAGGAGTAGTCGACAGGCCAGTATTGATACTCATTCAGTTCACCTCCAGTTTTTTCCTCCCTGCCAAGACGCAATCCTGGCTCACTCCCCAGTGACACTCTGAATCTTATTAGCGATCAAGAGTCAGTCAATATCTTTGATCACGATTTCACTTTTGTGCTGGTACAAAGCCACTCAGAGTACATCTCAAAGAAAACACCACTGCAGCATCTGGAGTTTGCACCGCATTGTTTCTGCTTCTGGGTGTTTGTGGCAGTAAGTGGGCAGACAGTCTATTCTGATACTTGCTAGTCTGAACTTTAAACATCAACAAAGTTTAATTATCTACAAGCTGAGATGTGATGAGTGCTTAGTCCTGACTCATTGTCTGCTTCCAGGCCTTTGTATGATAGGCCAATATGTACCAAAAACAACCCTGCAGGAAACCCCAAACAATGGCTGGGAGAGCCATTTTCCTGCCCCTCACCCCCGGCCTCAGTACTCCCTCCCCTCTAGGGAGCTCCATCCCTGGATTGGAGAACTCAGACTGCTGGGTCTCTCTCCTGGGAATGTAGATGCTTTGACCACCCAAGACCTGAACAAGGTTATAGGAAGATAGAGTGGAAGTGAGGATGTTGGGTAAAAGAGGAATGTTAATTTGTTCACCGAATTACGAGAATGGGGGAAAGATATTGCGGATGACTGTACAATACAAATGAGTGTTCGACCAAGAGGGAGAAATGGGGTCATATAGAAGTTATTTTAAAATTGAATTCTGAAAGGCTAAAAGCACTTATTTAAATAGGTGTTCGACACATAATCCACCTGAATTTCTTTTCTTTCCCAGCATTTCTTGCCACTGATTCTCCAAGAGTCCAAGTTTTCTTTATGTAATCAGATATTTGGTGGTAATACTTTACTTGGTTTGGTTTCCAATAAACTCTTTTCATTGTACAACAGCTATATAACAAAATCCTAAAGTACAATAAGATGCCAAATTTTATTTTCCTAACAGGCATTAGGGCATGGTTATTCTAAAACTATCATCTCAAGGAACTTTATTAAATTCTACATAAAAGTCACATTACTCGGTGAACTCATAAACCAGCAATAAATCAATAACTTGTAAACAAAAGGAATTCATGCAGGACTGTGCACATGATTCTTATGTATCCAGGGGGGATTAACTTGCAGAGTTACACATAAGCCAGATACTCGGTGGCTAAATGGCTGCAAACACTCAAAAACTATGTAATGTGATGACGGCAAAAGTTTCAAATATCATGGTGACATTTGCCAAAAAATTATAAAATGCTTTAGTAAATAGAAACAGCTGTCAAAAGTAGACTTCCCAAAGACATTGTACTACAACTCTGCAAACTGCAGCTTCAACAACCCTCAGTCTACAGCCATGCTAGTGGCTCTGTTAGGCAGTGCTTTGAGCTAAATGCTAACATGCTTATGTTAATCAGGTATAATCTTTACCTATGTTCACCTTGTTAGTTTAGAGTGTTAGCATGCTAACAATTGCTAATTAGCAGTAAAAACAAAGCATAGCTGAGGCTAATGGGAATGTAATTAGTTTTGCAGATAACTGGTCTTAAACCAGCTTATTGTACCATATTTCATGGCAATCCATCCAATAGCTGTGGAGACTTTTTACTAAAAACAAAAAGTCAGAGATTCACCAAATTCAGTAGGCCCCATCCTCTGGGGACCATGAATGTCTGCACACAATTTCATGGCAATCCATCTAATAGTTATTGGCATATTTCAATCTGGACCAAAGTGGTTGACTAACCAACTGACCGAAAGACAGACCGCTAATTCCATCCCTTCAACTCTGCTAGCATAGCTAATAAAAATGACTATGTAGGTGAATGTGCCTCTTCAGCACAACCAGTCTGATGTTTGAAATTGGTGTTTACTGCTGTTTTGTCTTGAACTTGTATTTGTTCGAGATTTTTACAACTGATCTTAGTTATCCTAATGCCTACGATTAAAAAAAACAAGGAACAGTTTTGACTAATCTAGCTGTGTTTTTGCAGTGTTGAAAAATCAATATTAGGTAACACTTTCTCCCTCAAATTTGGTTTTGTTCTAAAGAATTCCTTATCCTAAAGAATAAATGTTTTTGGCAATTGAACACAGCAGAAAATCAAACCCCTGCAACCCTAACCTGTCACGCTTAAGTATTTTTATTTATTTTTATGATGAATGGCCTTTTTAATAGCCTTCATAGTTTTCTATTTTTCCTCAGTGTACTGTGACTTCAAGGAATGTCACAGCCCAAAGATTTGCCAGACCACAAGGTACAGTATAACACGGCGCTGTGAAACCCTTTTTGGGAGTTTGTTTTCAAGGACGTCAAGTCCTCAGAAATACTACCCATCATCCTTTGCTCCTCAGGACAGGATAGTTGTAAGTGTCAGCGGCGAAAATTACACTCTGATTGATTGCACTTAAGAGCATAAGGAATCAGGATAGAGAGCTGTGGCTCTGTACATCAAAACTGAATACAGGCATAGGATGGAGTATATTGAAAGAGGGAGAAATGTGGTAGGGCGAAGGAAGGAGAGGATGGAGAGAGTAGACAGAGTGTGAGAGTCATTAAGGACATGAGAGGAGACAGGGACGGTCTGGCGAGGACACCGATGAAAGTGCTGATGGTAGCAGGACATGCCGCTTTCCTTTTCTGTGTGTGTGAGATAGAAATCGAGGGAGGGAGGAAGAGAACAGTAAGGTTTGTGTGTTTTTTATGGCAGTGTAAAGTTGCAGTGTGAGTCGACGCCACCAGTGTCCCAGATAGCAAACGGCCCATTTGTTTTCTGTGACGTCACTGAAGCACTCTCATCACCGCACTCCCTCGCCTCCTCCGGGAGAGCGAGGACACAGACAGAGGCGGAGAGTAAAGCAAGGATGGGTTGTGTGAGATATTATGAAAGACAGACATTTGACTGGACAAGAGAAGGCAGACAGGAAGGAAAGAAGTTAAGGAAAGGAAAGGAAATTAAAGACGGAAAGAGAAAAGGTGTGAAAATCTGCTGACTCCAGCACTGTGTCGGAGGGAGCAGGGACAGGGAGGTTGTTATTTGTGTGTACGTGTGTTTGAGGTCACCATGACTCTAATAGGGGTCACACACACACACACACACACACACAGTCATCACACGCATGCTTCCTGTCAGCTGCTGGTGTGGCGGACATAAAGATGATTAGTGCAGAGGCAGATTGCAGTGCATGAAAAGTGTGTGTGTGTGTGTGTGTTCCAGAGGGACTCCTACTTATCTCCGATACCCAAACATCCTATCTAAAAAGTAAAAACTCCAGGGTGACCCACGATGAGCTGACACACTCTCCACACACTTCCTTATGCTCCTGCAGGCAGATAAACAAGTTTTTCCAACTCAAGTAAATTGGCTGCATCTGTGTGATCAATAGATGAAAGTAATGTGTGTGTGTGTGTGTGTGTGTGTGTGTGTGTGTGTGTGTGTGTGTGTGGCCATCCCACCGGGCTCAGCCATCCAGAAACTTGCAGGGTGCAACTAGCTCGATAGAGATTCTCCCAGTCAGGGATGTCTGCATCTATTTTTGTTACTTTTTTTGTCTTCAGTACTAATTCAGGTTATTGATTTGGAGTATCTGCTGACACATTACTGATCTGATTTGTAATTAAACCCCTCCCCAGAAGATAGATTGTCCAATCATAGCTTAGCAACCGTAAGAAGGCATGGCAGGCCTGTCAAGCTTTGGATTTCTCCACATGTTGAAGTGGTGTGGATGACGCTGCGGCAAGAACGACTCATTTTTAGCCTTTACAAAACCAAAAACGCAAGAGCAAAACCACATTACCCGGAATAGCGTTACGTTTGCCAAATGCATCGATTAGTCCTCAACCTAAAAACCTTTTCTCTTGTAACTTTAAAAGTGAAAACAAACAGTTTGAAAATACTAACAAGTCGGCTATAAACATGAAAAAGTCATCCGGTGACTGCCAACTCATGGAACTTACGTTAGCTTAATTAGCTAGCTAGCTACAGCTGATAAAATCTGCTAAATCCGGATAGAAATGAGAAGCCTGCTTTTGTCTTCCACTGTCTAAAATCAATTACCTATTGTTCAAACATTACATTAAGTATGTATAGTAAATCTGCCGCCGTTATCATTGTAAACTGCGTTATGTGACGTGTGATAACGGAAAGCCCCACAGCCGTAGCAACAGTAACTATGGGGGGGGCGGGGCTTGGCAAACTGTCAGTTGAAAAATGTTCTCTTTTACGCCACACTTTGTAAAAATAAAACTTAAAATGATCCCAGTGAGATGGGGCTGATGTCTGATTCACGTTTGTTGTCAAGCTAAGTGTGGTCACATCTTTTATGAAGTCTACAATGCGTCCTCTTACCTCTCTGTACATTTGTGGGAGGACGGTTTCAGACGGTGGTTGGAGGGCAAACTATAGTGTAGCTCCTAATGTTCCATGAAATTGCGAAAACCCATGTTTCCCACCTCTGAAAGCATCTGGTCATGCAGGGCAACACACTGAATAATACCTGTCTTATTTTGTTTTTAGCTCTTTTTTTTTGCTGTTATGAGGTAATCTTGTTTGCACTGCATCGCTTCTATTGTTTGCACCCCAGTTACACACTTCCTCTTAAAGGTACTTCCTGTGAAACACCGTTTTACTCCTTCCACGAGTCTCTCTTCAAGTGCCAGGTTTAATTAGCAGTACTGTAATTAGCTCTTCTGCTGCCACCCCTCGATACAATGGCACTTGAAACATTATAATTAGCTATTTCAATGCATCGGATCTCACATTAAAAGTGAATTAGTCAAATAAAAGTCATAGAATTCCAGTCTACAGAGATGACCCCTCCACAGTTTATTTATTTTTATGAATAAATAACAAAATGGTTGTTACATGGTGTCTTCAGATTCAGATTTTCACCACAATAAAGTTGACTTCTAAAATGTATTTTTGTGAACAAACAACATGGAAGAACCTGCACATTTCTGTGCTCTAATATATGTTAACCAGACGTTTCAGACCGAATGGCTTTATCAGGCCAAACACCTGAGTGTTATTGCACACCCACATGTGCATAAGGTGACACAGGAATGTGGTTTCTAATTGGTTGAGCTATCAGGTTGTCAAACTTATCAGAGAACATTTACAAGTGTTTATAGAGAAGTGAAGTGGGAGAAGCAGCTAATTTCAGTGTTTTGTACTACTCTAAATTACCATTTCAAGTTTCCTTTTATCAATGTTTTCAATGTTCCTCAACACAGAAACATGAGATCTTCTTGGATAATTTAACAAAACTTTAGATTTGTTATTTTTATATAATTTCAATTTTGCTTCTCAGATATTATTCTTCTGCTGGTTTAGTGGAAGCAATGGCACAGTACCACAATACCCATGAGCCTCAGCTGCTGATGTAATGGAGAAGAAGCAAGTCAGAGGCAGGTAGAGTGGGTCATCCACTAATCGAAGGGTTGCCGGTTCAATCCCAGACTCCTCCTGCCTGCATGTCGAAGTTTCCTTTAGAGAGAGTGAACCCCAGTTGCTCTCCACTGTTGGGTGAATAGTAAAGCGAATTGGGAACAAACCACTGCACCATAGTTGAATGAATTCATCCAAAACTGGCTCTGATTTTGAAAGAGAACTGATTTTAAAATGTTGGATGTTTGATCACGTTTCTACAAAGTGCAGTCTTTAGCTTGAGCGGCGCACAAAACAATTTAATGTTCGGTGATGGGATGTTTCTTACCTAAATGCTCTTTGGGAGTCATAGTCAACTTCTCTCCTACAGTTTTTATGGATACAAACTTGTACCTTTTGACTTTTTATCTAATGTTCTGTAACTGATTTTAATGCTGGATTATGTACTAGAGTATCCTGACTATCTGACACTCTGCACTTCTAGTTTCTGTCAAATGTGTACGAGCCAGCACGCGGACCACTGATACCTGCTCTCTCTCTCTCTCTCTCTCTCTCTCTCTGTGTGTGTGCGTGCGTGCGTGCATGCTTTAGTATTTCAAGTGATGACTCATGTTGCTTGGCTGCATCATTGAGCTCGCAGACACACTCATCCACCAGTGAGACACAACTGCTCCCCTGAGAGTGGGAGCCCACACACTATTAGCCTTGTCACCTTGTAGACACACACACACACACACACACACACACACACACAGAGACAGGTATTGCAGAAGCCGGATACACAGTCATAAACATTTAAATGTCGACATACTGTATTTCTTTAATGATTCTCAGCACCCACCCAGCATCTCTTTGTGACTGTTTCTTTCACACTCAGATTGGATTCAGGGGCTAAATGGTTGATTGCGTAAGAGAAGGAGAAATACTATGTAGGAGGAGGAGGAGGAGAAAGAGAGAAAAAGAAGGGGGAGAATCCCAGGCAGGATTTAGGCTTGTTGAAAGCAGTTTGTGTGAGCACATGTGTCTGTATCTATCCACACGTCTGTTTCCTTGTGTGTGATTGTGTGTGTGTGTTTCTCTGCTTGCATAAGAGCTGCTTTCATTCAACACAGCCCGATCACGACTCATTCTTCTTGTGTGAGTCATCACCTTTCAGTGAAACTCGGTTTGCAGTCAGTTCTGACGATTTTGTGCATGTGTGTTTGAGAGAAAGTAAAGTCGAGCACAATAGCCAAAAATAAATTCCCATGTGGCCTCTCTGACGCCCGTTTGGATAACTAGGCCTAACTGACTCTTCTTTATTCCTTTATAAACATTAGTTACCATTATGTTGTGATATAAAAGGTTATATCGAGCTCTTTAACCAGAGGACCCAGGTTGCCTCCTCTCTGCTGAAGTGTCCTTGAGCAAAGACAGTGAATCCTGAACAGTTTACAGCGTGTTGTACCTGTGAAAGCTAATGGAGAATTTCTCTACCAGGATCAATAATTTCTCTGCTGGTAGAAGACGTGGTTGTTCATTGGCTCTGTGTACACATTGGCAGGTCCAAAGAGGGCCGAGCGGTAACTGTTTCAACTTCCCAGATATCATGTAATGTGAGGTCGGTAAGCTGCACACAGCACACTCATGTTTACCAACCAGGCTGGTCTGGGTTTTTTTTTTTTTTTTTTCATACAAAAGGAAGGAGAGATGGAAAAGATCTGAAACCACTGAGTACAACTTTCTCTGAGCAGATTATGCACTTCTGTGTAGGAAGCAGTTTGGTTTTCAGCCTTGAGTTACCATTAATTACTTCCTTTGGGTAGAAAAATAAAAAGTAGAAGAAAAGTTAGGATTGTATCTGGACTAAAAGGGCAACTTTAATCTAGCATTGAACTTCTCTCTCAAGCTCTCTTTTCGTTCTTTACGCAACAATCTTTGTCACTTTTCCTAACGTCAAACAAGTGCAACAGCGTAAATGCCTTTGAGGAGAGACTGAGCTCAAATGTGCGCCATTATCCCCATATTTAAACAAATATGGCATCTCTTCACTCACTAAAACGGCAGGTTTATTACCCCACCTTTGAGTATGGCCTTTCGGAACTGCTATGAACACTTGTCATACAAACTAGTTCATAATGAACAGTATTTATCAAATATATTTACCAATATTATGAATCTCCTACCTTCCTAAGTTTACTCATATCACAATTTCTTGTAAATGTCTAGCAACCAATGGCATCTAACCAGAAGTTCAACCAACCAATCGACCAGCAGCCCAGTACCTTTAACTAGTCAACAAACATATCAGAAATACATCCACTGATGTATAAAACAAGATGGCCAAAAGTATGTGGACACCCGAACAAAGCATGTTGCTGCCTGAACATTCATGCAGAAGGATCCAGATAGAAAATGCAGGGTTGTCGGGCAAAAAAGTTGAACCCGGCTCAACTTTTCACCATGGGAGCGACAGTCCAGAGCAGTAATATTCCTTCCTCATAATATGATGAACTGCTGTGCAATGCTGCGGCGTCTGATAAGCCTTCAGACTCAAGGATCTGTTACTCAAAGTGGAAACAGCATGCCCCCACCAATACAGCCCATTGCATTTTTAAATGGATTTAACACCCACAATTGGAACCAAAGGGCCTAGCTAGCTTGAACCATTAAAAATAGCCCCGGACCAAAAGTATATGGACAGAGGTGACCACATTTTATTGGCCATATAGTGTATATAACCCTATTTTAGCATTCCTGTGAGATTGAGGAAGAAGAAGCATAAAAATAAGACACAGTGGTTTTAAATAGTAATTTTAAACATAATTTTTTTGTCAAGCGGGACTTAATTAGATCTTTGCTGTCAAAATTCTGCAACGGTCTGCAGAGCTCCAGCATTGGCTTCTCTACATAACCTGACTACATGATTCAAAAAAAAAAAAAAAAAGGAAAAGAAAAGAAAAGAAAACCACTTCAGGTCAGTGCTGAGGCCATGGTGTTCGGTTACTACAGAAACAACCAACTTGTGCACTTTTGAGAGAAAGACGTGGAAGGAGAGAGGTGGAGAAACAAGAGGGTGAGAGAGGGAGTGGGAAGCCAGAAGATGGGTGAAAGCTGGATGCTGGTAGCTCTATGTATAGCTATGTTTCACTGTTGTGAGAGAGAGAGAGAGAGAGAGAGAGAGAGAGGGAGAGAGGCAGGGAGTAGCCAGGATCTAAATGTATCAATAATACATGAGGTTGTTCTCCGATATGCTAACATGAATTATTTGACAAGCCGAGCCGACCTGTTTCTCCGTCTCCCACCTCTCTATCTCTGTACATCTTCTCATTCTCTCCTCCTTTCACTCATCTCTATTCTTACATATTTGCTCAAAATCTGAATCTCCTCTCAGAACAGCATCTTTTTTTTCTTCTTGGAACCATCTTTGCTGAATAATCTAGGGCTCAGCTGGTTTCTTAGTCTCCCTCTCTTGTCTCTCTGCGCCGAGTGTTTCTGCCCCTTTATAGATTTCCTCCTTTAACTATATCCATGCGTTTTTGTGTGGGTTCTCTCTGCCTCCGCCTTTGTATTTGAGGATGAGGGAGAAACGCAGCCTCTCGTCAGATAGACTTTTGATGAGGAAGAGAGCAGTCGGCACACAAGAAGAGGCGGAGATGGAGCTTATGAAGTTTACGAGCTCTTTCTCTTGCTGTCTCTCCCTCTTTTCCTCTCTTTTTCCGTGAACATCTTGTCTTAACCTGAGTTCATTTTTTACACAGGCAGAATGCTAAAGTCATCACGTTATACTCGGTCTGTAAAACGTAATTTCTTTTGCCCTAAAACTTGAACTCCTAGTCGAGATGTGTGAAGACAGCATCTCATTTAACCTCTTACTCTGCCGTGTTCTTAAGAAGACACATACTTCTGAGGACATTGTACCCACTTACATTCAGAGCTGAAATAATTAATTAGTTGATGGACTAATCGATTAATTGCCATTTATCAAACAACAAACAACTAAGAGTCTACAGCCATGCTAGCAGCTCTGAGACTGTATTTACGCATAGAGGTGCTTGGAGCTCAATGCTAATGTCAGCATGCTAACATGCTCACAATGACAATGCTAACACGCTGATGTTTAGCAGGTAGTTTTAGCGTGTTAGGATGCTAACATTTGTTAATTAGCACCAAACTCAAAGTAGAGCTGAGGCCGATGGACAAATACAAATTTCACCTGATGATGGCGCTGCATGAAAAGTCAGGGGACATTACTGTGTGTACCAGATTGTATGCCAGTCCATACAATAGGATTTTCTCTTTTTCTCTGTTTTATATGATTGTAGATTGAATATTTTGTGTTTAAAGTTGTCACCATGGGTTCCAGGAACCTGATAAATGATCAGCATTTATCTGACATTTTATAGACTGAACAATTAATCAGAAAATAGTAAGTAGATTAATCGATAATGAAATCAGTCGTCAGTTTTTGGATTTGGTTTGGTTCATTGACATCACTGTAATATTTATAGAAACACAACATGTTGGACTTTGTCAGGGATGAAACAATGAAGTCTGGACTTACTGTGTTTCCAGCGTTGTCAGAGTTAAAGTTGCAGGCTTACTCTCACCTTTACCATAACTGCTTCATGCACCCCGACCCTTATCTCAACCTTAATTTAGTTGTAACTCTAACCATAACGCTAGGAAGTCTTAACCGTGAAATCAATGGTTAACCTTTTTGGGACAAAATTCCTGTCCACAGATGGGAGCTAAATCCCCACATGTAACAGCGTGAACAAAGTTGTGTCCCCACAGCGTGAGCATGCACACAAAAAAAGGACGAGAACAAAATCAAATTCTTTATGCCTTTTTAAACAGTCCCAGAGCCCTTGGAAATGTGTCAGTGCAGCTGAATCCAACACACATGCCCGCAAGCATATTTGTGCTCACAAACACACACACACATTCTTAGATGCTCCAACCAGCCAGTGAAGGCTGGTTCTCTGCCAGATCAGGAATTGGCAAACTGGCAAATCTCAGATCATTTTAAGTCAGTTGGACAGAGACGGCCTTAACTTTAAGATGCTTTTGGGAAGCCTGAGGCCTGAGTTCCCAAAACTATGGATGATGGCCAAGGCTTATTCCACTGCACAGTGTTATTCAGTGATTTGTGGAAGACGAACTTGCAGAGATGTTCATAAGGGACCAAATTCAAGTTCAGGTTTAGTCTTTAGAGACAGAGTCTAGGTTAAGTCTCAAGGTTTTAGAGTCCAGAGTTCAAGTCGGGTCTCTTGTCTCCCTAACGGTTTGACTTGGCAACAATATTTCTAGAAAAGTTACTGCAAATAAATTATATCCTATTGAGTAATTGATGAACACAAATAGGAAACACAATTCTGACTACCTCAATGAACAATACTCTTTTTAAAATGAAATGAAAACCTAAGTAATTAGTAGAGAATTACATTATTTTCTCCTTTTAGATTAGATAGATGGTTGACTTTATTAATCCTGTATTTCTGATATGTTCTTTATTAATCATATCAAACAGCTATAAAATCTGATTTACAAAATTGTAACACCATAGTCCTCTCAAAGGTCTGACTACGTTCTGAATCTCCAGCTCCAGCTCCAGCCAGAAAAATCTGAGCTGGAGAAAGTGAACAAGTAAAGCTCTCCTCATCATTAATATCTCAACATTGAGGTTCTCTCAAGCAAGGCAAAAAAAAAAAGAAAAGAAAAAGATAAAATAAAACGATAGGAGCTGCTCAGTGGCCAACAGTAGAAGCCAGAGGTTGCACTGGGCGACTCCCAGGTGTGAGAGTATGAGGATGTGTGAATGTGAAGCAAGGTGGTGTTGGAAAAAGAGCAGACACGCTGCGCAAACCTTCCATGGAAAATGGGAAGTGAAGAGCTTCCAGCACCTGCTTAGTGACATCAGATCTGTCAAAACCAACCAATAAGTAACTAGTGTTGAGTTTGAAGGGAAAGTAACAGAGGAATCAAGTTTCTGTTTCTGTTACACAGCAGTGGAAAAATGTTCAAATACAAACAGACATGTCAAAATGTCTGCAAATGGCAGGGATGACATGATTCATCACTTTCTGGAGACCAAGTTTTAGCTTTTAGATTTGATCTCATTAACATTTTCAAGGGGTCGTTACATAATCATTTATTATATTGTGCTGCCGATCTTCTGCTTCCTCCCAAAGGTTAATTAATTTTTTTTTTCCTGACCGCTTCCTCTTGCCATTTGTCCTCCCTCGCCAGTTCTGTGTGAGCTTCTCAAAAGGAGTCCTGATAAATGAGTGGGGCGGAAAAAAACAGCAGGAGAAAAGCACATTTTTAAACATTGACGGCGCAGCCCGAGGTGATGCAAGCGGCTGAGGTTAAACCATCTAAAGCAGCAGGGGTAGCAGTGGGGAGACGTGGGTTAAATCCTCCTTCCTGCTGGTGTCTTAGAGCAAGAAACTGAATCCCCACCAGCGCTGCGGTTGCTGGTCTGGATTGACCTCTGACCTCTCTGCAGGACGGCAAACAGACACAAATGACAAGACAATTTCTAAGAACATGAAATTATTATTTAATCATCACAGTGCATTTAAACATCTTGACAGATTAAGTGTTTGAGTCGTAGCAGAGATAGCTGTGTGCTGCATTTTAATAGAGACTTAACTTCATGTCAGTGATGAATCGTGTCATTCTTTGGTATTAGCCGTTGGCTAATGAGCACAAGCTATTACCATCTGTCAGCCAGTGTGCATGTGTTTCAGTAGATCAGTTTCATCTTTTGATTTATCTAAATAATCTTTAAAATAAGAGAAGACGGTCTTTGTTGAAGGGTTGATTTTTAGTTATCGGCGTGGCTCTAGGGATGGCGATGTCGGTCCCCAGAAGATGAAGCCTGCTGACTTTGGTGACCCTCTTGACTCTTCCTGTAGCGCCACCAGCAGCGTGACATTTGTAGTAAAAGTGTAATTTCCCAACAACTATTGGATGGATTACCATGACATTTGTTGCAGACATTGGTGTCCCCCTCAGGATGAGTTGTAAAAAATCATCAGGTCCAAATTTTAATTTGTCCAATACTTTGATTTATGACTAAAAACTTATTTTATCTAAAAGAAATACTTGCTTGTCTGTTGCTGCTGGATGCTGATAACCTCCACTGGAGTCATTTGGGGTGAAGCAGTTCGGATGTTGCGGGAGAAGTTTTGTTTGTCCATTATTTACGAGCGGTCAGATTTTTCCAACTAGTCTGGAAATCAGTCAGAAACCTACTTAAATAATTCCATTATCCAAATGAAGGCTCATCCCATAATATTTAAAGTATTTAAAATCCATGGAGAATTGTATCACAGTAATATTAAAATAAAGTAACATGAAAATCAGATATTCATTAAGCAAAACCAATAAATTGACATTTTGTTTTACTATTAATTTGTTGTGTGTATGTTTCATATCTAATTTTGGATCAACTCCCCTCAAACGTCATTTGACCGAGCATTAACTTTTTGTTTTTTTGTCTTTCTCATCTCAGCGTTTCATCCAGTACCTGGCCTCCAGAAACACTCTGTTTAACCTGAACAACTTCCTGGATAAGGGAGCTCTGCAAGGTAAAACACACAAACATTCTCATTCTCTCAAAAGTCATGTAAAAATAATTCAAACCATTTTGGGTTTGTTTTAATTTGCTTGTAAAGAACCAGATGGGCAAGATTTGCCTCAAAGGACATTACACAGAGCACCAGAATGTTTCAAGCAATCAAGGGAAAGTATTTAAAAGTCAAAATTGGCACTTTGAGTGTGGCTGACTTCTTGATTCAAATGCATCTGATGCAGTGCACATATACAGTATAATATATATCATACAAATAGACAGTTTATAGGACTAAAGGTAGAAATCATTTGCAGCTGTCTCACGCAGCACACTGTGTTTCCTGCCTTCCTTTCGGACTCTCTGCTCTTGTTTTCTCTCCCAGGTTACGACATGTCAACCTTCATCAGACGATACAGCCGTTACCTGAACGAGAAGGCCATGTCCTACAGGCTGGTGGCTGTGGATTTCACCAAGATGAAGAGGGGGTAGGGGAGGGCAAACACACACACACACACACACACACACAAAATATATATATATATATATATATAAATATTAGGCTACAGCTACCTGCTGGTTACCTTAGCTTTGCATAAAGACTGAAAGCAGGCAAGAGGGTCCAACTGTGGACCAGTAGTTAAGAGAGAAGGGTCCTCAGACATGAGGGGCATCACATGTTTAGCGGCCTTTTGTTTTTATTATTATTATTTTCATTTTTACCAGATCTGAAAATTGTCACATTTCTCTGCTCAAGACTTTTAGTAGCGTTAAAAAAAACTAGCTAAATATTCTTTCTTGTAGTGTGTTAGGTGCGAAAGAAATACTATACTATTGCTATTCTAATATATCCTCTGGAATAAAACTTAATGTTGGCATTAAGTTGGATCCTGCTAACCTTGCTAATGTTAAAATGCTAATGTTAGCTACACGTAAATGTGCCCAGTAATACTTCAACATTTCAGCAGATGTTACCGTCTCATTCTGAGCAAAAAGGAGTAAAATGAACCGTAGAAGTAGTAGCGGTAGAAAAGGAAGTGACGCATTTCACTTCTGGGAACCCTGCTCTGTTCCCATTGGCTTACAGAACTGGGGTCCCCAGACTTGAAGTTCCACCTTCTCAAAGCAGGGGGAAGTAGATAGCCTGGTTAGCCTACTCGTTAGCATAAGGTTGCCAGGCAGCCAGCCATTTTTACATTTCTGTTTTTGTACCACTAAACAAACAGGATATAACCTGATCATTAGTGAGCTTTAGAGGTCCTGGTATTTTGGATTTTGTTACCTTTGGACAGAGCCAGGCTAGATGTCCCCCTTTTCCAGCCTTTACACTAAGCTAAGCATGGGAGCAATCTTCTCATCTAACTTTTGGCATGAAAGCGAATAAGCGCATTTCCCAAAATGTTAAATTATTCCTTCTAATGTCAGCCATTGTGATATTTTAATGGATCAACTAATGACAATGCAGCCTTGCTGGAGACTTCTGTATGAAAGTGACAGTGGGTGCATCACTTCTAGAGGTTATGTTAGGAAGATCATTTCATTTCAGAAAGTCCAACTGTTGTGGAATGACACTGAGTCCTTCATCATTCTTATCCTGCTGAGCAGACTCTCATTATTTATTTGAAAAATGTGTTTCAGTCGCCATTTGCCTCAAGCCTTTCACCTCAAGAAGCCGTTAAGACTTTGCATTACTGAGAAAACTTTTGTATGCAAAACATTAGTTTTCTTCCTATTTCCCATCGTTTCTCATGATTTCCTCATTCCTTTTTTTGTGTTTTTTTCCCAATTTGCATCAAAATTTGCATAAGAATTTCCCTCAACAAGGTGCCCGCTACAATTGTGTGTTTGTTTGTTTCCTGTTTTGTCAGGATTGACGGTGTGATGCGTACCATGAACACAGAGAAGCTGATCAAGACGCTGCCCATCATTCAGAACCAGCTGGATGCTCTGCTGGATTTCCAGGTACTAAGTGTGTGTGTGTGAGTGTGTGTTTTGCATACATGAGTGTCTTTATGCATGCTTGTCAAAGTTGTGGTCGATTCACTTTCCAATCAAAATGTAAATTGAAACAACAGTTTGAAACCTCTCTTTATTGATGGAGTATAAGAAGCATATTATGGCGACAGATTTCAAGTTTCAGCATTTGTGTGTGTGTGTGTGTGTGTGTGTGTGCGCGCGTGCGCATGCAGAGGGAGAGAAGGGGATTGGGTGGGGATTTGCAGAAATTGGTGGGTGCACAGTGGTTTGTGCCAGTGAGCTTCAAAGAGCGATAAAAACGGGATGGTGAAGTTTCTCATTGGAATGCATCTGTGTGTGTGTGTCTGTGCATGATGTTTTTCTTACCTAAACTAAATTGACAGTTGCTGTGTGTGTGTGTGTGTGTGTGTGTGTGTGTGAGATGTTTGCTCCATACCGAGGGGGAGAGGTGCTGGTATTTGGAAAAAGATGTTTGTGGATATCTGAAAAAGATGTTTTCTTTTTTATAAAAAGCTTTGGAAAGATGTGATAGCAACGTCTCCTTTACCTTCTCTCTCTCTCTCTCTCTCTCTCTCTCTCTCTCTCTCTCTCTCTCTCTCTCTCTCTCTCTCTCTGCCTCTTTCTTTCTACCTCCCTCTACCACTCATGTCTCTAGGCCAACCCTAATGAGCTGACCAACGGAGTGATCAACTCAGCCTTCATGCTGCTCTTCAAAGACTCCATAAGGCTGTTTGCTGCCTACAATGAAGGGGTCATCAACCTATTGGGTAACGCAAACACATACACACTCACCTCGGGTAAACACAGCCTACAGTGAGCCGACTGATGCTCACTCTCGTACATGTGTCAAAAATGATGAGGTGTAAGTATAGCTACAGTTTGTTTTGCGTGTACAAACGCGCACACGCTCATGTCTGGCAGATATGTAAACACAAACCCAACAGCAGCACACACACACACACACACACACACACACACCCCCAGTATGTGCTACATAGTCTGGTTGCCACAGCAGCAGAGAAGGTTTTGACAAGCTGTCATGTAGCTGCTAAGTGTTTCTGTTTGTCTCCACTCAATCTGATTGTTCCTGCCTCCTTTCTCCCTTCCTCCCTTCCATCCTTCCATCCTTCAACACATCCTTCCTTTACTTTTCCTTTTAAATCTTTATTTATTTTTCCTTGTTTTCATCCTCATCCTCCCCTCTGTCTCTATAGAGAAATACTTTGACATGAAGAAGAACCAGTGCAAAGATGCTCTGGACATCTACAAGAAATTTCTTTACAGGATGACAAAGCTGTCAGAGTTCCTCAAAGTGGCAGAGGTATATTCACACACACACACACACACACACACACACACACACACACACACACACACACACACACACACACACACACGTACATGAATGTGTACGTACACACATCAGGGATAAGATTTTTCTAGGTTTTTTTGGAAGAGCAACTCCCGTTTAAATTACCTTTTTACCGTTTTTCCTCATAATTTCTTGTCCTGACTGCAACCCCTGAACTCAATGTATACACACACATCACATTTTCAAACACCATTTGTATAGGTGTATTTTCAACCTTAAGACCCAATAGTTTTTCTCACACAGCTACTGTACCGTGTGCACACGAGAGTACCTGACTTTACCCTCACTGCCCCACATTTGCTGTGTAGACACTTACACACATACATACATACATATATACACCCAGAATAACCCTAAGATGGAGGATGTGGTTAGGCGCTCCGTTAGGTCCCTCTCCCTCTGCTCCCCACACTCCTCCATCTAATCCTTTCTTCTCCCGCTCTCCTCCTGACAAAGATGGATACTCGTGTGGCTCTCCTTTGCCCAGTGCCCACAGATCATCCCTCTTTTTTTGTCTTTCCTCTCATTCCCTCTTCCTTCCCTCCCTCCTTTGTTTCAGCAAGCTCGAAACAGTGAGAATCAGCTACTGTAACTTCAGCAGAAGAACTACATTGGTGGTTCACGTTCTCTGCATGAATGTACATTGAAATAAATGGGCCCTTTGTCTTTTATAATTAGATTTTAAGGAGCTCCCTGGACAATTAAGTGTGTGTTTTTTACACAATTTAAAACAATAGTGCTTAATTAAAAAAAAAAAAAAAACACACATTCAGGGAATAAACTAATAATGAATTGCTCTATTTTTTTACACTACACGTCTCAATCATGTCGAGGCTTTTTCAAAGCGTAACTCTCATCTGGAATCTGTTTTCTAAACATATTCATTGTGGTCATTTTCAGAAACAACACAGTGTTGTGAAAATAATCCAGATACAATGCACGGTAGAGTATATAATGGGGCCTTAAAAATATGCTGTCTCTCTTGATAAATCTGTACATCATCTTGAAAAGACTTAGTCTGTCGTTTAATCATTGAAATAAGAAACTTTGACCTGGGCTGTCACTGTTGGATTAAAAAAAGATGCCGCTAATATTTAGTTTGCCCATTTTGTGATCATATATGACAACTAAATTCATATTTTAGAATCCAAAAACAAAGCTTAAAAGCAGGAGATAGATGTCTAGAATGGCATCTTTTAAAGAAGTAGGAGTGCACTTTTATCAACTATTCATATTTTCGGCTCATAAATCTGATGATAAGGGTGTGTTTAACAACTGTTTAGAAAGAAAACCAAGGTCATGTTGATGATTATTAAGTTCAGGACTTAATGTTCTTTATCTGTGTCCTGAAAATTCAACATGTTCACACAAATGTTATCTGTTGTTTTGGAGATGACTCTGGCGTAGCTGTCCTTTCTGTACATGTGTTCAGTGTTATTCATCAGTCGCCACGCTCGCTCTCCCTCATTGGTCAGACATATTTATCACTGTCCAATCATCATCATCATTCACTGTGAGGATTGGCTGGTTCATCGGCCAATCCATGTCCGTCAAACTTTTTCTTGTTTATTTCTGTTGTCGTTTATGGTGACTGCCACTGCATGAAGTAATGATTCCCCTGTTTTTTTCTTTTTCTCATCTTATTTTTATTTTATTTTCTTTTTTACAAATGGACCCTGCCCTTCTCTTTATTTATTTTTTTCTTCTCCATTTTATCCCACCTACCTTTCTCCCCTTTTTATTTTGTTGATTTGATTTGTTTTTGACGACAGCAAGTTGGAATAGATCAGGGTGACATCCCAGATCTCTCACAGGTCAGTGTACATCTCACCTCCCACTTCCTCTTCTCTCTTTTTCTGACTCTCACTCCTTTTTTTTCTGGCTTTCCTTCAACGCCACATGTGGTTTCATTGCTCCCTCTGTGCTTTCATCCATCGACTCACCCCTTATTTCACCCCTACATATACCTGTGTCCCCTCCTACTTACCAACTGTTCACTCATTCTCTCTCCTTCACTCTCCACCCACTCATTTTTATTTCAGCCACCTCGTCTAACCTGATCTTAGTCTAGGCAACTCCCCTCTGGTTTAATTGATTTCCTGTGTTCTCTTTCACTTCTAAATGCTCACTATAGATCCAACAACAGGCAGAGGTGTGTTAAGTTGTCCTGCTTAAACACTGCGCCATCAGCAGGCCTACTGCAGGTTTCATCACGTGGATTTGAAACCCTGAGCAAGTGCGAACAAGGCGCTTTAGACCTTGCATCTACAAAGAATAATGATAATTGCAACAACAAAGGGCTTAAACACGACGGCATCGCTACAAGGGAATAGACCACATAGATTTCTGTTTTTAATCGTCAAGGATAAAGTTGCCTTTTTATCTAATTGTGAATTCTAAAGGATCGCTTCCAGCATGGTTTTCATCCTCCTAATGGTTTATGGGAGGACCTAAGAGACTATTGATGCCCCTGGTTAGGCTGGCACACATGAAGTTACACATCAGGCTGAAAAACTGAAAGATTTTATATTTGAATCGAGATTAACAGCCATTTAAAATTCAGCTTAATACTATGAACTGCTATTTGTAGATCTGTTTGTTTTATCTTCTTTATAATCATAGCTTTGAAATAAAAAGCCATGTCCTGTATAATCATTTATGACATCCGGTTTAGTGTTGAAATGATTAGTGGATTAATGGATTATTTAATGGACAGAAAATGTATCAACAATAAGGCTGCATTTAATGATTATTTTCATTTTCAGTCAGTCTGTTGATTATTGTGTTTATTAACTGGTTAATTGTTTCATCTGTAAAATGTCAGCAATAGTGAAAAATGTCCATCACAGTTTCCTAAAGCCCTAAGTAACGTCTTTAAATGTTTTGTTCAACCAGCAGTCCAAAACTCAAAGATATTCAATTTACAGTGATGTAAAACAGAGAAAAGTCACAAATCCTTACAACTGAGAAGCTGGAAGCAGAGAATATTTGGCGTTTTTGCTCGTAAAATGGCTTTGACAAGCAGCAGGTAATTTAAGTGATTCATTAAGCACAAATGCCAAACATTTAGTGGTTACAGATTATCAAAGGTGAGTTGTGCTGCTTTTGTCCATTTCTGTCATTGTAAATTGAAGATTTTGGACTTTTTGTCAGGAAGCTTGATTGGTTGATTCAACTCCTGTCGGGAGGCAGGTACATGTTTGCCTGCATCCAAGCAGGGGATCCACATTTAATACAGTTTCTTTGTCAGTGTCATAAAATTCTCTTTCTCTGGGCTGCCGACTTAATTTTTAGTGCCAAGAAGAAAGCAAAGTTCGGTATAGAATTTAGGTATCAGAATCCAGAATCCCTACCAATAACTGACTGATTTATCAATAATGAAAATGGTCATTAGTTGCAGCCTTGATTAGGTTGACAGTTCACTAAACTGCAGGTATTTTGGCACATATTGAAAAGTTGGCACTTTGGTGCTTTTCTGCCTCGAGAAATCTTTACAAAAAATCCCCCACACACAGATACAACTACCTTTTTACAGCCTCAGTGGAACGTGGTCATGCATGACTGAAAATAATTAGAGTGTAAAGCTGCAAGTTAACAGCATGTGGATTGACTGTGTTGGGTGTCACAGCTAAGCTGCACAGTTCGCTGTGGTCATTAAATAGACGTTTTTTCTTCTCCCTCGTCTGTCGCAGAAAACAAAAGGATCATACATTGTAGGTGGTGGGTTGCATACTGTACTGCTTACCCCCTCCAACCTGCTTAACCCCCCGCATGAACATCATATATGCTCATGTACGCGTGTGTTCAACCATACACACCGTACACCTCCATACACTCCAGGCATGCCCTTGTTTTTTCTTTCCACTGTGGAGCTATAGTGTTGACTGAGTACAATATGTGTGTTGGCCTCAGGTGGATTGCTTGTAGCTCTCAAACACACACACACTCACACAGATGCAGAGCTCTGGCACGACAAGCAAAAGGCCATGAAACCTCATGAATAGAAAATGAGGCTTCACCCCTCCGCCCCTCCGTCTTCATCTGCATGAAAGAATCCCTGCACCGGGTTTAGACTCACTCATTTAAATTCCACCCTCCTCTTTTAGATGTTGTTTTTTTTTCATATTTGTCATGCACGACATCATCGCTTCAACGTGCGTGGAGGAGGAGCTTTAATAGTGAATAACCTGAGCATTACCGTGTAATCATTGTTAAAAAAAAAAAAGGAAAAGGAAACATGAGAGAGGATAAAGGGGGGATTCTCTCTTTTCTTATTTTTGTCGGTGATGACTTTTTTTCTACGTCTCCCTGCCTTCCAAAGTTAGCGCTATCGCTGAATGTCTTAAGATGAAAGCAGGGTAAACTCACACAACGTCAAAAGGAAGACAGTCAAGAGATGAGGAGACACCCTACTGTGTGTGTGTGTTTGTGTGTCAGAGCTAATATTGACTGGGCATACACAAGGTCTTCTTTTCACCTATTCAGACCCACAGACAGTTAAAAATGGTCTTTCTCTTCTGCGAGTCGCTGTTTCTTTAACAACCAGGCAACAGTTTGGCAAGAACCCGCTGTCTAGCCAGCCGCAAAGGTCTCAGAAGCCAAAACACTCCCAAATGTGTGTGTGTGTGTCTGTGTGTTTGCTTGCATGTCTGCAGCCCTACTGACAGCACACTTTGCATTCTTGTGGATGGAGAGACAGACATGACGTTGTCATATTTTCTCAGTGGAAGAATTTCCTCTCCTCTCTCCTCAGCCGAAACAGAGCTGAACTAGTTCTCTGCGTGTTAAGTTGTAGAGAACCACTGATTGTACACTTAATAATGCAGCTGTCTCGCTCGCTTTTGCCCTCTTGTTTCCCGTGGTTTTTGAGCATTAATGAGGCACCTAACGAGCACTGAAGACATTGTGTTGTGCAATGTGAACAGTTGGAGCTGAACTTGAATTTGCAGCTGAATTGTGTTTTCTGTAGTAGCGTAGCAACAATCCCCAAGTAACCTGCTCACTAACTTGTACTCCAGACCAGTTGAGCTCAAATTTAATATGCAGCTGCCTTATGTCATCTTACAACAAAGAGGATTTTAGCTACCCTTGGCCTCACTCATTTTTTCTGGACAATTAACTAAGAAAAGGTAAAAAGATTAAAGTTTAATCTCAGTCCCCACGTGGAATGTGTATGTGCAGAGATTTGGTTAAACTAGAGCAGAGACATACTGACAAGTCAGAGGCACAGAGTGCATTCTGGCACTCATTGTTCAAGTATGACAGGACCTCACAGTGCGAGGGACACTGCGAGATAAGCAAGACAAAGAGGCCAAACACAGCAAAGGGAAGTTGAATGGGAAAATGAAAGAAACAGCACAGAAATGATCACCCTCTGCTTGTGTGAAGTCAGGAGAAGAAGTGGTGCGACCTCTCCTCCGCTCTCCACCTTTTTCCTCGCTCTTTGTTTTTCAACCTCCTCCTTTGTTCTCTCTCTCTCTGTTTTGAGTCTCCTGCTAACAGTGTGAGTGTTTGCTGCATGTTGCCATGGCTATTCTTGGAGCCTGATGCACTCTGTTACCTTCCTGTGAGACCAACTAACTCTGGGTGTGTGTGTGTGTGTGGGCGGGTCTTTTTTGTGCATATGAGAGAGACAGAAAGTGAGAAAGGATTCTCAAAAAGTTGAGTTGATTACTGAATTTTTTTTCCCCCTTTCCCTTCTTCCTCTCAGGCCCCCAGCAGCCTCCTGGAGGCTTTGGAGCAGCACCTGGCCTCTCTGGAGGGCAGGAAGACCAAGGAATTGAATGCAGACACCAGGTAGACGTCTTCATTTCCTGCCAGTTACATCATGTTTTCTTCAAACATATCATGCCAGTCAAGACCTGAGAGAAAAAAAATTACAAAATATTAAAGTTTGTCTTGCGTCTTGCAGAGCGTCCACCCTGTCCAGCGCCGTCTCGTCTCTCTCCTCCACCGGCATGTCCTTCAGCCGCATGGACGAGAAGGAGAAGCAGCAGGCCTTGGAGGAGGAACAGGCCAGGCTGCAAGCTCTTAAGGTAACAGATGTTATACTTTTACACCAAATCACCTCTGAATCAGGGGGTCAGACTCAGTGCTGTAGCAGCAGAAATGCCAGCAGCAGCAGGTCTAATAGTTACTGCTGTCACCCTTTTATTCCCTCTTACTCTGATTCAAGAAGCTCTCAGCTATGAGCGATGCATTTTTGATTTAGGCCCCAGCTGGTATTAACATGTGATCTCTGTCTGGATACATTACTGTGTGAGTAATGTGGCCACGTAGTCACACTATCCTTACCTGCCATTTTCTTTTATTATTTTTATTCCGTCATTTTCTGCATCAAACTACTCCCAAACGTTTAGTTTTAGTTGATAAGTTTATGGTCATATGGTCATTGTGGTTTATACCTGTTCGTCCTCTTTACTGACATAAAAACTGCTGACCTAATTAACTCCTTTAAGTTTCCCTTTCTTCAACTTGCAGTTTCCCCTTTTAATTTTAACACAGTGTAACCAAACAATATATTTTCAGCTACTCCTGCTGACACAGCTAGAAGCTTTAGTTTATGGGCAATTACACTTCTCCTTAAGAAAATGAGAACTTGTGATGGCTTCTTCTGGGAGTTGTGTTGTACTGAATTTAACCATTGTGTACATGCTGTTCATATGAGCATCGCTGTTTATACCAAACTATGGGTCTCACATTCACTTTTTAGTGCACATAGTGCAGTATACTCAAATATTATCACGTCAGGTTTGATGCTTCATATCAACAACACACTTAATTCATTAATATGTTTTATTTGTCATCTCGTGCTGCTTTCTGGTGGAGTTTCTTTCTTAGCACAAATCTCTCTTTTTTTTTTTGGATTCAGCGGCTGCCTGCACTCACGCATTTTATTCAGGAAATGCAATTCTAGTCTGTATAATGATATCTAATCATTATACATGTGGTTCCAGCTCCCTCTGGACCTACTAAAGGCTTTGTGTTGTGCGCTACCCCTTTAACATGTGTTCTTCCTTATCCAGATAGGATATCCAGATACAGATCACAAGTTAATGCTACGTATAAATGGGGTCTTTAACACCACATTCAAAGTAGCAAATAACAAAGAAAGAAAACATTCTCCCGCAGCCACATTGTGTAACCTTGTTTAAGCGTTTATCTTTGTTTAACTGTACGTCTGTGCAAATATTCCTTTTTTTTGTTTGTTTGCACTGTGTGAAAGCACACAGAGAGCTTCTGGGAACCAAAGTCAAATTTCTTGTTTTTGTGTCAGGATACAAGGCCAATAAAAGGGATTCTGGTAGTACATCTACATAGTAATGTCTTGCAGTTGTTTTTGTATTGGCCTTTAACACATAATTTTACTTTATTTCTTGTCATTTTATTGTAACTTTACATTGCAGTATTAAGGCATGCCATTGGGAATTTAAGGCACCTAGACTGGATAAAGAAAATTCAGTCGTATTGCAACCACATCAACAAAATTAGACATGGCAGCTATCAAACTCTAAATAAACTATATAATTAGTTATATAATTAAACCTTCTTGTAAGAAAAAGGGTAAGGAAGAGTGTGATACAGAAACTGGGGAAGCACAGCAGTCACTTTCAGGCCAAGTGTGTGTGTGTATACAAGGATTTGATCTCCGATCGTCTGAACTAAAGCATCACTTCGCAAAAATCAGCTCGAAATGGCAAGACAAGTATAACTGCAGTCATTGCACTAGATTTAAGACCATGCTGTGACTGTGCTAGCAGAGCCACAACAAACTTCAAATCTGCTGCAACTACATAACACTTGAGCTGACAAATGGCACAAATTGTTAATACCAAAATATATATATATATTGTTGTTGTTGTTGCTGAAGACTGCTGATAGATTGCCAAGCAACTTTGCTGTTTGGTGAGTTCTGAACTCCAGTTGAGGATAAAGGCCAAGAGTCTCAGTGGCGAGCTGAGCAATAGAAAAGTCAAGTGTAAAATGTGTTGACATTTCTTGCTCCAGCCCTAGGAGTCCTGCCTTACGGCAAACTGTAATTGAGTAAGATCAGTGAAGCTACAAAACAGGCACACAGCGAGTCAGCATGTGTGTGCGTGTGTATGTTAAGCATGCTTACATCCTATTAGAGAAGATAACAGTATGTGTCTAGTAGCGTTGCCAGTATCTCTGTGAGCTTTGTTGATCTGTGTGTGTATATGAAGCATGTGTATATCCTGGCAGATTAGGTGCCTTATGTGCTGCCAACCTGTCTCAGTGTGTTTGTTTGTGTGCGTGGTTGATTGGATTTTACCGCGCTGTTTACTTTGTGCCCTTGGTTGCCCCGTTTCTGCCAAGGTCCACTGATTACCTTTGGGTTTAGTTAGAAGGGAGAGGGAAGATAAAGTGAGAGTGAGAACATAACAGAGTAAGAAACCGAGTGAGAGAGCCGGGGGTGAGAGAGCTGGGGGTGAGCAGGGGTCGTCCAAATACTCTAGTCCAGCTGTCTGCGCGCTCTGGTGTCCATATGGAGTCAACACACATACACACGCATACAAAAACACTTACACACTCAGCTACTGTCCAGCTGGGGCCTTTGCCCAAACAATAACAGCAGTTCCCATTTGTCTCTTGCTACGCTGTCAGAATCTGAATGAAGAGGACTCTGCCTGGCTGAGGCTGGTACAGCAGGAGATTCTGTGTATTAATTTGCTCAAAGTCCAAATTCCTTTTAAAGGTGCAAGGGGTTGTGTAAGTGAATGGCCATGTGTAAATAAAATAGACAAAGGCTCTGTGAGAAGCAGCATTTCCATTCCCTTTGTGCCAATCTATACTAAAAAATCTACACCTTTTGTTGTACTGTAAATTGCTTTCCTTGTCTACCAAACGGTACATATTCTGATATATATTTAAAAAAAAAAAAAACCCCTGTTGTTATTTCCCAGTACATGTTCCCACATGATAAGACACAAATGTATTGATCCCTGTGGAGATATTGGGTCATTGCAGCAGCAAAAGTAATAAGATCCCATGGGAAATATAGGCAGATGGAATATAAGCACAAGAAATAAGCAATAAAACTGCAGGAATGATAAAATCAATCAATAAAGCAATGGAATTTTTAATGTAGTCACTTGTGGGATTATACAAAAAAACAGTGCTGGCAGGTTGATATATGGTATATAAACTAGATTGAGACAATGTGAATTACTTAAACTAGCTTTAATGCATTTTGTTTAGATTTACACTCACTGTCATTTCACATAATGTTAAAATTTGTTGTCACACAGCATCATCTTAAGCCACAGAGTTGAGAGGAAGTTGTTGACGGTCACATTTCCCTGCTGTTACCAGCATGCATCAAACGGACCCCTGAAGCAAAAATGTTCAAATTCATGCAAGAAATGAAAGTCTGGAGGAGTTGAGGAGATTTTTAAAACGGCAAATGTGTAGGAGCAGCTTCAAAGTACTGGAGTGTTCATCTTGGATCAGCAGGTCGAATAACTGCTGGTAGTTTTACTGCATCATCCAGGTGGGTTTCTTACCGGAGAGCAGCATGAGGCTTGAAAACGTTTGGTTAACTGGTAGTCGTCATGCAGATATCAGCAGTATTTTGCCTCCGTTTGTGCTAATTGGAAGCGTTGCAGGCACAGTCACATCAGGCTTCTCATGTCTTGACTTAATCAGCATGAATCAACTGAAAACAGTGCAAAAATCAAAACCAATCGCTGGTTTGTTCTTGACGTTATTTCAGTTTAGCTGATGTTTGTGTATATGTCACCAGAGAGAACACCTGGGTCTCAGCCGGACAGGGTCTCAGATACTGTTTGAGGCAGGCTGAGGGCAGGCTGAGGTTTTTAGCATCACAACAACACAGTGCTGGAGAGTTTGTTTTGTCACTAGAAACCAGTAATATTATTTTAAAGTGCTTTAAGCTAATCGTCTGTCATTATAATGTGTATGCTGAATCCCACACCACCAGGCAACCTTGGCAGGCAAAACCGAGCAATAAACTGACTTTTGAAATTTGATTGGATGCAGGCCTGCTTTTTAAAATCTTAAGTCTAAAGCCAGGAACTATCCGAATATCACCAAAGCACCCAGATTTAAACTTCTCCTTTTATGTTTTCACTCATAATGACTCGACATTGGGCATGCTTGACAAGGATCTCCAAACAACACGACTCGAAAGGACAGAAGGGCTTTCAACACAAGAAGTTACCGGACAGCTTTATGAATTTTGGGTGTTGTTTCCTCTATGAGAGAATGTTGATCTGCATTTGTCTTTGTACACACCTTAAACGTACGTGCGAGAGAAAGGGGTTTGCCATTTTCCAGGATTCGAGTTTACTGGAAACAAAACACTTATTCATTTCCAATGGGAAATGACTGTTTAACCATTGTCTTCCTGATCACATTGTGGTTTTGTCTTTCTGTTGTGTGTGTGTGTGTGTGTGTCTTCCAGGACCAGCGCCTGAAGGAGATCAACATGCATACTCCGCCCTCTGCCTCCCCCAGCAGCCAGTCGATAGGCAGCGCCAACAACAACCACATCTCACAAACCCCAGAGTTGTTCACCTCCACGCTGTCTGCCAACAGGTGCGCACACACACACACACACACCAGTCAGCCCATGTTTGTCCATATGTCCATATGCAGTAAGTCTTCTTAAGCCCTCTAAATTTTTGAGATATTGAATAATGTAGATAGATAGATAGATAGATGGATAGATAGATAGATCGATCCACTAACAGTGAAAACTACTATATAGAGAGTTATTCACAGAATTTAAATACATTGAATGGTTATTTCAGGAAAAAATCTAATCACAGATAGTATCAAATATCGGGTTGGACTTCACAAAATTCTTAAGGATTATAACTTTAAAAATGTTGAAGATAAAACACCACATAGTGAAAAGCTTATTTCCACTGTTCTGGAAGATGACAGCTCTTAAAGTCACGAACGGAGAGTTAAAACATGCGAAACAATACAAACTAACAAACAGACTTATGAAGCGCTTTGTTTTAAATGTACTGTATGCAAAGTCAGTGTGCACTTAAAAACTCTGCAGGCTGTTTAAGATGTCTTCCCCGACAAAACAAATCCCTGTATCACATACCCGACTGATTTCAGCTGTGATAGAGTTACTAAGCAAGACTGTTTAGTCTTGATTATCGGCACAGAATTTGTACTCAACATGCACACGCTGTTATACGCTCTGAATTTACTGCTCTTAACTGTTTTATTGCTCTGTGGAAGTTTTTACTGCCCTTCAGAGAGCCGGGATTAAGTTTTATCTGTGACAAACGAAGGTTTTTAGTGGTGACTTTAGCTATTTATGCGTGATTGATTAAATATTAATGCTCGATCTCCATCTGTCTTTCCATATCTCTTTATTTTGTGTCTCCTCATCTCGTGCTGACTTTTTCACTTGATTTGTTTTCCTTTCTTTCCATCATCACTTTATTCTCCCCTCCTTCCCTCTTATTATCATCCTCCCTCTTATCCTCTTTCACTCCCACTTTTCATTTCTTTCTCTATCCGACCACTTTTGTCTTTGTCCTTCTTCCTCTCTCATTATTCCCCCCCCCCCCCCCAAATCTCTTTGGCTCCTTAGTGTGCCCAATCTGAACAGTGACCTGTTTGATCTTCAGCCGGCCTTCATCCCCACTGTGCAGAGCACTCCTTCAATCTCCACCGCCAACAGTGCCTGGGGAGGTATGCTACCTACACACACACTCACGTATAGAGAAACACACACCTGTATTTACACATATATGAAGGCAACAGCAGGGACATGCAAATAAGACAGACACCTTCTTACATGCACACACGCAGATAAAGATGCACATAAATTAATTTATGTCTGAGGAAAAAGTCAGTATATGATTTTTCAAAGTGTGTTTGGCATTCTGGGGATATTTTCCCTCTGGCCAGTCATTCACATGTCTGCCCATCCATCTGTCGAGCCATTCATTTGTCTTTTTATGTAAACCATCCATCCACCGACCATCATTCCCTCCTTTTCTTCAGAAACTAATGTTGCGTGACCCAGCTGCTGTCTTGTGTGGAGACACGGTAAAACAAGTTTTAGGTTCAAGTGTTTTCATTGTAAATACTCACAGTAGGTTGTAATAATAAATCCTGCAACTATGTGTTCGTGCTCTGAGCAGCTCAATAAACCAGTCTGAGGAAATGTCAACCACCAACTCCCTGCTTTCTTGTTTGTCAGTGTGGGAAATGTTGCTGCGGCAGAAATGCTGAGAAACATTAACTTTCACATATTAGCTTTGCTGTACAGTATACCCCCCCCATTTACTGAGAAAAGGTTGACATTTCAGCTCAAAATCAGCTAGCTCAAATCAAAAAGTAGCACAAAGATGCATCTGGAAGCACTGTTAACGTGGAGTGTTACAGGCTTTATGACAGAGGATTCAGCTGAAGCCATTTATAAAGAGTTTGGCCAGATTTCAGAGTCAGAGCTACTTCTTAGCCCAAATATCAGCCCTTTACACTATCAGTGGCTCTGAGCTGACATAAATATCCCCTGAGCTGTTCTCAAAAATAACACAAAGGATACTTACTTTAGTAAACTTCAGAAACACTATTAAAGTGTTCAGTCAGGCAGGAGAATGAAGAACACATTTATGATTGTTTAAAGGAGTAGTTCGACATTTTTGGAAATATGCTTAATTTGCTTTTCCGGCCGAGAGTTAGACGAGAAGCTACAGACAGCAGGCGGTTAGCCTAGCTTAGCACAAAGACTGGAGACAGGGGGAAACAGCTAGCCTGGCTTTGTCCGAACTAACTGAATTCACCTACCAGCACCTCTAAAGGTCACTACTTAACACGTTGTGTCTTTTGTTTGTTTAATCCGTACAAAAGCCAAAAGGCAACCAGCAGAGACTCTAGGAAGTTGGTGTACCTTGCCAAAAAATAGTTAGGTACATAACCCCCCGTAAAGACGACAAGTTGTCTTTTTAAACTTCAACTTTCATACAAATTAAACAAACAAGATATAACATGTTCATTAGTGAGCTTTAGAGGTGCTGGCAGGTGGATTGTGTTACCTTTGGACAGAGGCAGGCTAGCTGTTACCTGCTGTTTCCAGTCTTTGTGCTAAGCTAAGCTAAGCTAACCAGCTGCTGGCTGTAGCTTATTCAACAGACAGACATGAGAGTGGTATTGATCTTCTCATCTTATTTAATCATGGCAAATGTTTCACCAGTAATGTACTCCATGGCAAAATTTAATAATGCGTTTCTACATGAACATGAAGAACAAGTTGCTAGTCACAGTTGAAAATGGTGATTCTGTTTCACAAACTCTGTTAGTTTACCATTTTCTGTCTGCCATGTTTAAGACCTATCAATCCTGGACCATCTTTTTGAATCACCGTTATGTTTCCTGAAAGGTTAGTTCACAGTCACATGTTTATTAATAGACATTGTGGCGTCTGTCTTGTGAATTTTGTCGTGTATTCTTGTTTCGTGGACTCCACAAAGACAACCGCTCTCCGAGGCTTCAAGCCCTAATCCCCAACAGGGATGTGGATGGAGACAAAAAACAAAACAAAAGGTGCATCAGTGGATTTCCTCGTGTACAGGCTTAACTCTTCCCTGAAAGCCTGACAGCCTGCCCAGAATCTCAAGTTACTAAGCAACAACAATGGCAGTACGCTGGAGACTGTAATGTCCATGTTCCTCATCTAATGGGATTAGTTTAGTGGGAGGTGGTGGAATCCTTACTAGAGCAAAGCCATGATTTCCATCCAGGCTTACTCAGTCTGATGTATATATCTACAGTTATTTTAAAGCTCTGTCAGATAAAGCTACTCCAACAGTTATCTCGTGCGGGTTTAAACATCCAAACAGGGTTTTAATCAGTCACATTTAACTGCATCCCTCAGGAATGGAGAGCCAGCAGCTGCAGCAGACCGTCCCAGCCATGACTGTAGATTTCGATGCTGTGTTCGGGAGTAAGGCCACGCCCAGTAACAACGGCCCACAGCCTGCAGCCGGTAAAGCCCGCTCTGTCTGACTGTCCAGACAGAGCCAGACTGAAAAACTAAAACCTTTTGGCTTTGCTGGCAGCACAATCGTAGCACTTAACTAACCCTCTGACTAGTTCCAGCACCTTGTGATTGTTCCTGCCACTGGGTGGGTGTTTGTAGCTTTTTTTTTTTTTTTAGCTCTCTTACATACTGTAATATGGGGATCAGTTAACTTTAAATTCAGATGAACTTGACAAAGGAAATCGATACAGATTGAAAGCCCCTGAAAATTGAGTGGTTTTTTTTTTTGTTTTTTTTTACTTGACTGAACCAAAAGTTAACTGATCCCAGTCCTGATTTTCCTCAGTAACTTGTCTTTTCTTTCAGGGTTCCTACACAGGTCTGCAAATTCTACAAATATGAGCAATTAAACAAATCTTTTCCAGATGATGAACCTTCAGAAACTTTGGTGAAATTCTATTTTTAAGTCTTTGTGTTCTCGGTCTGCTCTCATTTATGTTAACGGGATACTTGTCAGTATTATCAGTCATTAAATGATGCTGAATACGGAAAGGGATAGTTGCCGGTTATTTCCCGTTAAATCATTTTATCGCCAGCCAAAATCTTCTAATCCAGTGACAAAAAAATAACGTCTAGAAGTCTTGAATGAAATAGACAATGTGTAGGAACCCTCTCTCCTACTACTTCAGCTCCTCTTGTTGTGGTTTCCCACCTGTCATGGTAACAGCTTTAGATGGCTCTTAAGTGTTGCAGGGCTGAGACTTTGGCTCCGAGCCCTCTTATTAGCTTACTTTCTTTTAACCTCTCAGCAACTGACACAATCGATCTCTGTGCTTCTCAACCCTTTCGGGTCCCAAGAGGCTCCTGTAAAGCATATCATTTTAAGGCACGGCAAGTTATCAACAGCTCCAAGGAACAGCAGATAAAGACTGTTTTCATCATAAAGGGTGAAAGAAGTTCAGAATGAAGTTCAGAGAAAGTTATAGTATAGGACTTTCTTAGATTTATTTTGGATTAATTTAAAGGGTAGGTCGGGTTACATTAGATCGTCAAACCCAACAATTAATTGATCTTTCTAGCGTATTGCCAAAGGCTTGATATTGCTTATGTGTCATAGACCTCCATTGTTACCCAAAAACTATTAAAAGCACAACAGTGGCCACACGGCTGCCCTGGGTGACATGTTCCTTCATTATGATGAACATGGGCACTTTATTTTTTATTTTTTTTAGATTCGATCCCACAATGTGTATGAATCCGCAACAGAAAATAGTGCCCAACAGATACACTCTTTACTCCTATTTGAGTAATGTTTGCTAAAAACTACAGTGCCCAGCTGTTTTAGAAAATTATTTAGCCTTTTTATATATTCTCATCTTAAGTAGGGCCTAATGGGCTTGGGCCAGGTTTTGATCTTTTCATGGGATTTTGTTTTGGCAATGAAAAAGTCTTGAATATTGCCAGAATTATCCTTCAAGTTTCAGTTGAAATCTTGGCATCTGGCATCACTTCCCAGAGTTACTTGTTTTCACTGGTCTACATAGTCATTTATATAGCATTTTAATCTGTTTAATTGTCATTATTTTTCAACAATTGATCAAGCAACTTTCTGCTTCTGTTTCTTTCTATATTACTCTAGTCACTGTTCTAGGTTCAAACTTATTGCCTGCCTTTGTCTAGCCGAGTGTATTTTCACAGCGCCGCCGCCCATCAATCAGCGTTACTGGAAGTTTGCCAGGATTAATCAGCCAGCTGTTTCTCACCAGCAGTCGCTGCACATGTCGTTCAAACTCGTTTGTATCACTTGATAAAAACAGCATTATCACACAGGGCTGGATCACTAATCATAAATCTGGAAAAGGTCTATCTTAACGGACTCTGAAGGTATTTATCTGGTTCTTTTGTGAGGTATTACTGTCACGTTATTGTCATCATCATCATTAGGAGAATTAGTTGCATTTGTACAGCTGGAGCGTTGCTTCTTCAAACATTTGCCAGATAAAGGCTGTTTCTCTTGTTTTTCAAATGTTTGAGTCCAGAGTGCAGATTCTGTTTAGGGCCCGCTGATTTCTGGCTTGCTCTAATCTTGTTTAACTCCGCCGATCCCTTCTGCTCCGCTCAGAAGTAACAGTTGGAGGCTTGTGGCTCCAGTGTGCAGCCTCCTTCTGGCTCTGGACAGACTAACTTCCTTCTATTAATAGTGCCTGTGTTGAAGCTGCCACTACGACTACCAATACACCATCTGGGCAACTGGCAGCACCTCACAAAAATCCCTGTGTGTTTGTGTGTGTGCAGCTACTGTAATGCATGTCTGTTTCCTTCTGTGTGCGCGCCCATGCGTTATCTACGTATCTTTGCATGTCCACATGTGTCCTTGTATCTGCTTGTGTTTGTAACTGTCTGTGTCCATGTCTGCGTCTGTTCGCACGTCGTCTGTCATTTTGCTCCATCCCATCTGTCTGCTCCTGCTCGTCTGTTTTGTTTGTTGTCGTTCACACCGTTCCCACCCTCTTCCTCCTCCTCTCCTCCCTCCATTTATTTCATCTCTCTCTCTCTGTATTTGCCTCATCGTCTCCCCATCACACTTCACAAGGCAAGAATCACCCAGGCAACTCCTTTCCATCTGCTCTCCTCCTCCTCTTTTCTCTCCCTCCTTAACAATTCAAAGTCCTTTCTCCTTCCTCTGCAAAGTCTGTATTCTTTATCTGAATTTTTTTTGTCTACTTTTAGCTGATATCATACTGTATTTGTGCTTTGGTATACAGAGAGTGGGAGGCATAGTTGCTCCTTTTTTATATCGAGATTTTATCTTTTTCAAAGGCAGAGCACAATTCATATGTGTTGCTGAAGCTTACTGTTTTTTTGCGATGACTGTATAGTGTATCCTTAATTTCCTATCGCGCATATCTGTTTTTCTGTTGTCTTTTTTGACAGTCCTTGCAATTATTTTCATACCTTGTTTCCTACGCAGACTGTGGGATGCAATTTTGCTTCTATTTTATTTAAATGGAAGATTGCTGTGTTTATTTATGCCTCTTTGGGATTTTGAGCAAATTAATCTTTCCATTCATGTGCTACGCTGTGCTAGGTACCTTTTAATATCTTGCCTCACCTTTGGAGGCAATCTTTATGAATCAGATTTTATATTTTTTGATTTGCAAATTTCATTGATTTTAATGGGTGTTTTTTTTTTTTCTTCTCCTGTGTCTGTGCTCACATCCATATCATTTACTGTCTCGGTCTCTGCTCATGTAAACACATAAATGTAAAACTCAACAAGGGTTATAGAAGATATCAGCAAATGAATCACTCTTTAGTGCTGCTATTTAACACCCCTTTCAGACATGCACGTTGTTGTGAATGAGGCACAGCGGCAATCTTACTAGATATAAATGTGTCACTCAATTATCACCTCTTATGCATAAAAGAGGTTAAAAGCAAGGCAGGAATGACGGCCATGGGCGTTTTCTCCCCTGCCTCTTTCCTGTCAGTACTGTTTTTAGACGGCAGTGTCTTTTGTTTAGATTCTGAATTATTATTGGGCTACATCAAGTGAAGCGCAACGCACACAACCAGCGGTGGGTTTTATTTCGAGCCTGAACCGCTGGAAAACTAGGGGATTTATTACGATAGTTTGACAAATCTAGCACCGGCCAAGCAGGAGACTTTAATCGAACTCATCCTTTGTTTAGAAGGTGGGTGGAAAATTATGATTCAAGAAGCAACAATATAGTTAGTTAGCTACCTAACAACACGCCAAAATAACTGTATGCCAGTTATTGTTATTGAGCTGTCTTCCCCCAGTTGATGTATTATGTGTCAATATTTTTCAGTAGTAAATCAGCCAATGTTACCTTAGTAAACTGCATATTTACCGTGCGAGAACGGAAAGCTCGACAGGCGTGGCAACAGTAACTAAGGGGGGTGGAGGTTAGCGAACGGTCAGTTCTTCACCTAATAACGTTAAATGATTAAACTGACTTATTATTATGTATTTTTTCACTTTGCAAAGAGGGGCTGAGCATCCCTCTGCACTCACAGTGGGCATTAATTGAGGCTTCAATGGCAACATAAGTTTTAAAATCCATCACTGTTGCAGCCTGTGACATAACTGGAATACTCTCCTTCTTTGATATAATTTCCATCTAAACGCTGCTCCCTCTCGCGAACCTCTCGCGCAAGCATTGTGAAATATCTGTAAGGGACACTTATGTCTGAATGACAATAAGCCATTTCTGTAACCAGTAGATGAAGCCAGCAATGTTACGTATCCCATGTCTGAAAAGGGCTTTAGATAATCCAACCTTTTTAAAATTTCTGTCACATTTAGTAGTAAGTAACAGATTTCACCCTCCCAGTGTTTTGGAATTGAACCCTTGACATGGATTTACTTCCTTCCTTCCCTTTGATCTTAAACTCTATTGACTGTCAAATCCTCTGCTGAAACACCTAAGCTAACACTGATAGCATTATCCTCCCAGTTCAATACAACGCTCTCAACGCTCGCTTCATCATCACCTCCTCCTCCACCACCCAATTCCCTCCTTCCCTGTTTTCTTCTTCTCCTCTCTGCCGTGTGTGTGTGTGAGATCTACTGAGAGAGCTTGTTTCACTGTGTCTGTTTTTTTTTTTGCTTTCCCTTTTTATCTCTTCTATTGCTCACTTGGTTCAATTTAATTCAGTGGGCTTTACTGACACGGTGGTTTAAGAAACAAAAAATCACCCACATTGCCAAAGTGTCTTATCACAGTGACAACAACAATGGAAATGCCGACAGTGGCAGAGAAATTAGAGTCAAGAGAATTAAAAAGATAGTGGGCAAAACTAGGTTTCTTTCCTCATGTCCCCCTTTGCTCTCTTTTTCACTTTCTTCATTTCTTCTTCTTTAACTTTCTTCTTCTGCTCTTTTCTACTTCTTTCTGTTTCCTTTCTGCCTCTGAAAGCTTCTCCTCCTCCCTCTCTTTTCCTCTCATCTGCTAAGCTAGCAGGAAAAGTGTTTTCTGAATCTCTTGTGTCAGCACCACTGTCAGACCTGCACACCGCTTCCTAACTAAATATTATTCCTCCTCCTTTTTTCCCCATCATCAGCGGCCTCTTTCTTTTTTTCCTTCCTCCTCCTCCTCCTCCTCCTCCTCCTCCTCTGTGTTTTGCAGGGACATTGTACGTTCACAGCATTTGTCTTGCATTCACATCTTGATCCTTGTTTCGTTGCTTTCCAGCTTTGTATCGTCACCTTGCTCATGTCTTCATTTCATTTCTGCTACTTGTTTCCATGTATTGATTTTTTTTTTAACCCCTAATTGTTACTGGACAACGTGAGGAAACGATAATGCAAGGAGCAGGGATTGAAATCCCACCCATACAGTTTATCACAAGGTTACACTTTCAATTTCGCTTTAACTTTTTTTGCTCGTCCTTTCTACTGCTACTCTCCATGTTGACCACTTCTTCCACCCAAATACGCACTAGAATAAACACATATATACGCAGTCACACCTCCAGGTTTCCACCAGCAGAGTAATACTGAGCCATTAGCTGGATGAGTGCTGACATGGGAAGTTGTTAACAAAGGCACTAACACACACACACACACACAGGAAATTACTCTGTCATTTGGAGCTGTCGGCCATGGGCACACACAATCAGTTTTCACACTCTCCCACACACACACACACACACACGTTTAAAACTAATCACTGTTCGAAGTCAGAGTGTATACATGACAGCTACGAACAGATAAATCAATCATCTGGAACAAGTGCTGCAAGCTACTGAGTCAGGGATTATAGGCTCGCTGCTGATAGAATGAGGCTGCTGTATGACAGTAAAAAAAATAGTCTTGGTAGAGTGTATCTGCTTTAAACCGGAATCTCTGTCCGTGTAGGTAAATGCTAAAAATAGGGCAGGAATAATTCAATTAACAGCAGGGCTAGCAGAGAGATTGAGGGTCACATTAAGGACGTACGGCTCAGCAATATTCTCACATCAAAACCGTTCAGCTCTGCTTCATTAAAGTGGTCGAATCGTGAGTGAACGGTTTGGAAAATTAGGCTGACAGTTTGGATCGGCTCTCCTTAGATTCAGGATGAAATGCCTTCTCACAGATACTTTGAAATCAGTTGCTTCTGCTCTTTAACTTTCTTCACTTCAAGCACGAGTTTCTCTCACTTGTTTTTCAGAGTTTTGCGGCTACAGTTTGGTGAACTGACCCTTAGTTACTGTTGCTACGCTGGACAAGCTATCTCTTTTCATACAGCACATATGCAGTTTACTGTTGCAGATTTACTGCCTGAAATTCTTCGTAATTTTTGAAAGAATGGGTCCTTGAGCTCAGACAAAGGTACACAAAAGCAGGCTTCTCATTTCTAGTCGGTGACTATTGATTTTCCCAGGCTGAAATGACAAACCTGTAGCTAGCTATTTAAGCTAACATTATCCCCGTGAGTTGGTTGAAAAGTCTTTTAGTTTGTTTACAAAAGAAAAGGCTTTCAGGATTTAGGAACATAACTCTATCTCGGATAACATTGCCTGGGGAAGCTGGGAGTCTAAACTTCCCCCAAAATAAAGCGCAGGACAGAGCTGCTAATGTTACCCTAATCTCCCTGAAACACAGCTGGGAAATACTTCACAGTGGATGTGGTAGTTGTGAACGGGGCTTTTTTAATGTATCCTGTAACCACACAAAATAATGTAGTTGGCTAATGAAATTCTCCTTGGAAGTATCGCTTGGTTACTTCTGCTTCTAGCTAGTTAACGTTTGCAGCTTACATAAAAGCAGACTTAAATTTATTCCTTACACTTTTACAGTTGTATTTTTGGTTTTTGGAAAGACCTCCAACAGCCCCATACACACTGCCTCAACAGCTTCAGGGAAGGGGTTTAGGTCAATTCTGTGTTTTTTCTCCAATAAATTAAATTTTTTTCTGTTCAGTTTACTCCTCAGCGCGTATTTAATCTGATGTATGTTTGTACTTTATTGCTTTTCTCTGTGTGTCTGTATGCTGTACTAACCCTTTTTGTGTTCATTTCCATCTGTATGATGTTGTTACCAGCTTGTTTTCAGCTTATTTACATATATAAGTTCATTTTTCTTCCTCAGGTTTTGATGCTCTAGGAGACCTGTTGAAGCCTACGATTCCCACACACACTGCACCTCATCCTCCTCCTCCTCCTCAAATGGTCATCCATCATGGAGGGAAGCTGCTAGCCAACGACCTCGACTCCTCTCTGGCCAACCTCGTGGGCAGTGAGTGTCCGGATACATGTGCACACATAGTTGAATGTGTCAACAAAGGGGGGAAATAAAAAACACTTAACCAGTTGCTGTATCTTCAAAGCAGTATTTTACTGGTTGAACGTTTATGTAATTTAATATGTGAAATGCCTGGCTTTGAATGTATGCATACACACATTTAGACCACATTTTTTTTGCACTCACTCATATTGATTGAGCATATAGATACAAGGACACTGTTATATAGACAATACTAAAAGACCTTTTTACTTGCATCCCTTTCGCTTTCACGTGGCAACATTACGCCTTTTTCTTTTCAGTCTATGATATCATCTACTTGGTTGGACTCTGTATTCACTAGCTTGCAAAATGTTACACTTCCCTTCACACATCTGAATGATACAAACTAGTGAAAAGATGATACAAGAGTACAAAGACGAGGTAAAATCAGAGGGAAAAACGGTATCTGAGGCTGAAATACCTTCCTCGCTTCCTCTCTTTCATTTACATTCCTTCAACCATGATCACTCAATTTCTCTGTGCTTCTGTCCCTTCTCAGATCTGCAGTTTGGTGGGACCCCAGCCAAGAAGTAAGTGTCTTGAGTTGTGATGATACCTTTCTAAGTTGTGCTTGTAGTCTAGGCTGGAGGATTTATCCACTGGAAAAACACATACACCTCCCTGTTATACTAGTATAAGTATATATACTGTTATATACCACTTAACTACTTAAAGTCAAAATCGAATTTATTTTGAAGTATTCAAGTGCTTGTAAGTGCTTAAGTTTGTGACAAAGTGCTCCTGTAGAGTGTTAAAGACAAGAGACTGCTGTACTTGCAATATTGTTAGTCTTTAAAATTCATGATGTGCCTCCCAGGGGGATATAAAAAATAAAAGAAGGTAAAGAGAGAAGAATCTACAAGTGTAAAAAAAAAAAGAAGCAAATCTACTGCATTCCCTTTCTTCCGAATACATGATTTTGGTGTTGTTTGAGAAATTGGCTTCAGGTTGAGGAAGTGAAAAAGCCTGTCGGTGACACTTGTTTTGTTTTGCTCTCCAGGCCAGATATGCACTGGAGCCAGCCCGGAGAGAAGAAGCTGACGGGGGGCCAGAACTGGCAGAACAAGACCATGTCAACCACACAGTGGAGCCCCGCGCCCATGGCCCCACAGCCCATGCCTGTGCAACACGTGGTAAGGAGACAAAAACACACAGTGAACATCCAGGAATGCAAATACAGGGGCTGAATGTACAACCTGAGAATTTGCCCTAAAAGGATCCATCAAGGTGTCTGAAAATCCTGCAAGAAGTCTCAAAGGATAATTCCAGTTTAGCTCAGCGTGGATCTTATTTTCGTAGTTTAGGCCATCATTCCTGTCGGTAATAACATTGAACTCACCACGTTAATTGCTGAAATTTGTTAACGACGACGACAAAAAAAAATTGGCAGTTTAAGAAACACGAGCAGTCAGATGATCAGACGAACTCCCAAGTAAGCAAAACTTACCGGTATTTGGAAGAGAAAATGAAGGCGAACTGTAAAATGATTACCGACATTGTCAGTTGTAAACATCAATTACTGTTTACATTTCGCCCTCCTGGTTCAACTTTGACCTACTGTACCTTATTACCAACATTTCTGGTGCGCTTACTTCTGTTTGATTGTCAGAATTCTCAGGTTTCTTGCCCATGTGACTTACAGCGATGTCGCTCTTCCAAGATCTCAGAAATGATGGCCAAAACCATGAAAATACGACTCAAGTTGTAATAGGATCAGAATTATTCTTAATGAGGATCCATCAAGGTGTCTGTAGGTCCTGGAAACGTCTTTAAAAGCGTTTCATGGACAGATTCTGGCTCTTTAAAGTTCTTCAAAAGTGAAATTAGGTGTTAAATTCGGTTTTAAAGGTGTTTAATGTGTTCTGGCTTCGAGAGTTGGGTTAGAAGATCCAATAACACTCATGTCTGTCAAGTACAGCCAGCAGCCAGTTAGCTTAGCTTAGCATAAAGACTTGAAACAGCTAGCCTGGCTCTGTCAAACAGTAACAAAATCTGCCTACCGGACAAGAGAGTGGCATCGATCTTCTCACCCAACTCTCCACCAGAAAGCAAACACAGTATGCACATTTCCCAAAATGTCAAACTGTTCCTTTAACAGTGAAACACAACATGCCGTTTTCACTGTGCTGCCAAATTTCAGATGTAAATTTAGTTCAATTATTTAGTTTGGATCTTCAAAAATGTATGACAAAAAAACTTGCAGACACCTTGCTAGCGAAATACCAAATCTAAAATTGTTGCAGTGCACACACTGAGTGCTGGACGTGTCTGTCTGCATGTGAATGTTTTGTACTTAGTTGTGTCCTGTATATAGATGGAAGTATTGGTGCAGTATACAGCTGCCTGTGCATGCTGTGTGTGTGTGCGTGCTGGTCTTGGCAGCTCCTGATTGTCCTCCTGATCTCTGGACAGCAATTTCTGGCTGACGAGGACAAACTGTCACTAACCCTGCGCTTCCTCTCTTTCTCCCTTTCCCCCCCTAATATCTTTTTTTTTTTTTCGCTCTCACTCTCCTGTTGGTCCTTTCCTTCTCTCTCCCCTCGCTGTCCCCTTCACCCCTGCTGTCATCCTCTCTCATCTCTCCTTTCCTGTCCCGCTCGTCCTCCTCATTCAATTCTTCTCCAATCTGTTTTTGCACCGTCATCCACTCGTCTTCCTTCCCCTCTTCGCTCGTGTTCGGTTTTATCGCGTCTCTGTTTTGCATGGTCATCTGCTCGTCCTGTTTATGCTGCACTGCCTTTGACATCTGCCCGTCCGGATTTTGACCCCACATTCCTTCCTTTTTTTTCTCTCGTTTTATTTCCTTTACTTGTTGCTGTCTGTTTCTAACCGTTCTTTCTCTTTTTTGTTTTTCCATGCTCTTTCTCCCTACCTGTTGTACTTTTTCCTCACGTATTTTTCCTCACTTTCTTATTTGATTTCTGTTGTCTTTTAATCATTCTTCTTCTTTTTCCTTTTCTTCCCATCCTTCTTTCTTTATGTGCTTCTCTTATCCTCACTTTCTCTTGGTCTCTACCTCGTCATACCTTGTTTTTTGCTCTCCTCTTTCATCATCTCCTCATTTTCTTGGATTCTCTCTCTCTCTCTCTCTCTCTCTCTCTCTCTCTCGCATTGTCACTTTCTCTCATCCTCTACCCTCTCTATTTCTTCATCCTTGTCTCCTTCCCTCTCCATCTTTCTCCCCGTCTGTCTCCTCCTCTGTCTCTTGTCTCTTTTCCTCGTTGCGTCCTGATGCAGAATGGAATGTTCTATACTAGTTATGTAAGTACTTATCCCTGTTTAGTAAAACATGTCTTACCCAGCTGCTCAATGACTTCTATAATGTGCTTCCTCCCTCCCTCTCGCTGTCTTCCTCTTCATCTCTTTCTCTGTCACCTCTTTCTTTCTTGCCTTCTTTGGAGACAAACAACTCGATTTTTATTCTTGCCCAATTTCCACAAATAACCTCTGTGCTACAGACTACTGATCTGTACTAGTTATATAAGCACTAAGTAAACTGTCAGTAAAACTGCTTCCCTTTGAGAGCCCAGGTTATGCCTTATTTTTCTCTTGTACATCTTTTATAGGATAAATCTGGTGATATTCTGTATTTTTCTTATTGTCAACAAATCTCATTTAAAAGACAAAAAAAAACCCAACAACAATGAATTGATCCCTATAACAAGTATTGCCTGTGGAAATAGCCTGTTCCTCTGTACCGTAGCCCTCCATATCGACGCCACATTCACCGTCCTGCTGCTGTGAATCTTACTAGAGCACCAAATCAACAATAAACGCACTGTTTAATGCCATTTGAGTAACATTTGCTAAAAACTACAGGGCCCAGCTTTTTTAGGTAGTTGGAATGAATGAGCTTGGGATTGAGTGTGTCACAGAGAGGGCAGGGAAGTCGGAAAGTAATGAGAGACAGACTGTTTTATGGGGTTTGTTGACAATAAGAAAAAAATAGACTTCACCGCCTTGTCATGCGTTAAATCCAGCGTCATGTGCCGACAAACTGAACATGACAAGACGATCTATTAGCATTGTTCATGATCTGTGTCAAAGAGTTGTGAAACTAACGCTAAACCTAATTCTGGAGGCGTGTTATTGACTGCATTATTTCACCTTTGACTCTCACTGACGAGGGCAAGCAAAAACAGAAATTGCCTACGGGGATTAATTCAGTAGCACAATGAAAAAATGAAATCATTGTTCTCTCAGCAAAACAAACTATAATGTCTTATCCCCCTCCTATATGCTACAAGACAAAAGTCCCTACGCTGTGTGGTCAGCAGTGAACTGGATCCTGCCTTCAACGTACATTTAGCAAGACAAGCAAACACAAAAAAAAAAATGCATCAGCTTTAACCACAAACAAATAAAGCTTAAAGAGGGAAAAATATTAATAGAACTGCTCATTATTGTCCCTGAGAAAGAAAATATATTGTCTCTGACTGTTGTAAGTATACACACGTCTCAAAAACAGCAAACATAACCTCCATAAGCCATAACATAATAAATAAGTCATAGCGGCATGTAGCAGTAATATATAAGACATCACAGGTAGCAGAGCAGCGAAAGAGTAGGCTATCATGCATCACGCATGATAAGTAAAACTCCCACATCTGAGATTCTGGCCAGAAGGGCAAGGCTGCAACGGTCTGTGCTCACTTGATACTTAAAATACCAGCCAGAAATCCTGCAAAGCCTTCTACTTCTTTAACCTTCACTTAACCATGCAGGTAACTGTAAGATCAGATGTCTGACTTTGCAGAGAAGGCGTAGAAAGAAGGGAGTAACCTGTTTAGAGGGAGATGGCAAAGGGAATTGCAAAAGTTCAGCTCTGAATCGCTAAAACTCGGGATTAAAGACGTAGAGAAAAGGCAGATTTTCTTTAATAAAATACACAGGCAGACGGAGAGAGAGAGAGAGAAAGGCACCTTTTTATCCAGACAGAGGGATTAAAAAAACAGAAGGGGAGAGAGGCTGAGCATAAAAAGTCAGATACAGACAAACATGAATGTAAAGCATGAGGCACTGAGGGCCGACAGCTGGGCTGAAAGACAGATGGACACAAATACCGACAGAGAAGGTGCAGTGATGCATAAACAGTGTCTTACCTGCTCTGTTTTTCTGTGACATCTTCCTGTCGTTCTTAAAAAAATAAAATAAACTGATGTCCCCTGTCATTTTGCACAAGCAGGCATAAAGACAGACGGACCAGCCAAACTCAGAGACAGATGGTTTGCTAACTAAAGCGTGATTCAGGTGCAGGTGACGGAAAAGTCATTTAAATCTTTAATCATGGTTTTAAATACTAAATCCTCTAAGCCACTAGTGTGTTACTAAGTGAGCAATAAACATATTTGACGGGTGAATCAAGTCTTTCGGCTTGAAATGGATTATTTTTCTTACCTCTGCCGGCCAGATTTGATCAGTGCTTATGATCAACTTTCACAGCCTGCTCCCTGGAGGCAGGAATTAAAAGCGGATATCTGATTAGTAGCATTGATTACCTCCTGAGATCAGTTCACTGGTTCACCTGACCCAAGTAGAAACCTTTTAGCTGTAGATCTCTCAGCAGAGAGTCACTTCCTGTCCTTCCTATTTAAAGTACCTTTGAAGCTTAGCTGTTACAGTATTTTACAGCAGAGATTCAGTTTTCAAAAGTCCTTACACAAAATGCTGTACACTAAATTTTGGCCCTAAAATCTCACAAGGCAACACAAAATCTGTATAAAATGAGTTGATACATCATGATGTAAGTTTATCACAGCATCACAGCATTGTATAAAATAAAATGGTCATTATATAAAAATGCTGTCAAACCGTTAACTAAGTCTCATCGAAACATAGTCTGCAGTGCTCACTTCATCATGATTATACAGCAATGAGAAAAAAATTACAATTTAAGCAGCAGAAGTCAGCATTTGAAAAGCTGTAGAAATCATAAAATAAAGACACTCCATTTAACTGCAGAACTTGCCTGAGAATCATCACGTTTTTAAGTTTTCTTCAGTATCCAAGTAATCCAGTAATAGTCGTCTGTACATCCATGGGTACATTGCAATCAGGAACTGCTAATAGCTAATTCAGCATACTTTAATGGTGCCAATTTGCCTAAATGTAAACAAATATAAGCTAAAAAGGGTTGTAGCCCACAGCTAGACTGCTCTTCACTGCCTCAGTTTACCTTTTCTGTTCTGTATCAACCATAAAGTTTGGTTTTATTCAAGACACCAAACCTTAGATACTTCAATCATCTAAAATACAGTGAGCTACACTAATACTGTAATACGCATAGAACATTAAACCTCAACTTACACTTCTGCAACAGGTACTGAATACATGACAGTGTTTTGACTGTAAAGGAAAAGAAAATGTTTCTTTTTCCTTTTTTACCCACTACAGCCACAAAAGAAAGATGTATTATTTGATTATCAAAATGCTTGCAAACACATGTTGCATTATTTCAGTGATCCGTATGTTTAGTGACTGAACACTTTATGTAAGGAGCACATTTTGTGTTTAAAGGTAAGAATTGAGCAAGTCAGGTTGGTGCTGTGCATTAAGAGTTTTGCACATCGAAAACTGAGCTGAAACAATCATTAAATACTGTGAGAACAACCAGCATAACACGCCATTTGTTTCAAGCATTGATTAATGTGTCGTTGCATAAGTAGCAATTAAAGGATAATGCTAGTGTTTTATTTTTCCACATAAAAAGGCTAAACCCACCATTGTTTTGCCTTGATTAATGTAATCCATCACTTGACGTAAGACTGCTAAGGTAATATTTGATTTCACACAGCTAATTACTGCGTTTAATGGAAATATTGTACCTTTTTATCATTTATGTGCACTGTTACATCCTCCAGCCGGAGACTTCCAACTCTGGCAGAGTGGAAGTACTTTTAATACCTCTGCAATGACTGAGGCATTTATAAAGTCATGTTGAGAAAAATGGCACAGTTGTCTCATTTACAATGATGGATTAGGTTTGTGAAGGCAGAAGCGTGTTTCTGCAAGCTGTTTTTAATGGGTTTTTGAAAACAGTGGGAGCCTGCGACTTCCGGGTGAGCAGGCCTGACCTGCAGCAGAGCAAACAGTCACAACTTCTGACTGCAGCAAATACTGAACAATTATATGTGATAGGGGGGAGAAAAAATTACACTGGTATTATCCTGTAACATCTGCAGACGCTTGCAGGTATTCCCAAATCCCACTGAGAAATGCAGATTGCTATATTAGAGAGAAGAGTGCCTGCCTCTGTGATAAGTACTCTGTAACTCTCTGTAACTGAGATACTGCAGGCGATGGATAACTCATCCAACATCTGTTAATATTAATACTTGTGTGTTGTGCATCTTCACTTCCAATCTTGTAAACTGATTTCCTTCCTTGACATTCACCGTAATGTACCACGGACACTCGCCACCATAAATTACTGATGTGTTGAGCAGAGATCGGCCGCTTTGGTGAGGATGTGCGTGGGTTGTAAACGGCGGCTACAAATTGCCCGTCGCGTTGAATTTGAGGCCCATTCAGCCGTAGTGGATTTGATTTGTGAAGTGAGGAGGGCAGGGCTAAACGCTGTCCTACTGAGCCACCCCTTTTTAAAGCTGTGGTAATGATTGCTCCCAGTGGGATTCCACTAAGTACTCCTGCTGCGTGCTGTGTTGTTGCGCTCCTAATGTGCACACTTTATCAGCATTAAATGTATTCTCCTTGCACATACAGCACATTAGGCTATGTGTATTTTATTTATTGAGTTCAGAGTCAGTCTAATGGAGACAGATGAGACGTTTGTCAGAGCTAAAGAAACTGAAATTGTCTAAATGTTCCGGTGTTCATTCAGTTTGTTTTTGTTTTTTTAAGTTTTGCACATATGCAGGCTGACAGGAGCCGTACAGTGTTTGACCCAGGTGTGTTTTCTGTCACCTCTACTTTTTCCACCTGCTTTAAGTTGATTCCTGTTTTTTGCTTCTCTTCTAGGCTCCAGCTCCCATGGCTTTTCCCATGACCACACCGCAAGTGCCTGTGTATGGAATGGTAAGTGCACACAGATGCACGAAAAATATACAGAAGAGGGCTGCAACTAGCAAATTTTCATTATTGGTTAACCTGTAGATTTCTCTCTTGATAAATCGATTAATCAGTTGGTCTGTCATAGGTCAGAAAGGTTCCCAGAGCCAAATGTGACATCTTCAAATGTCTTGTTTTGTCTGACCAACAGTCGAAAACCAGTTTACACTCATATAAAACTGATAAAAGCAATAAATCGTCACATTTTAGAAAGCTAGAAGCAGCAGATGTTTGGCTTTTTTCCTTGATAAATGATTCAAAGGATTAGTTTATTATCAAAATAGTTGCCGATTTTTCCCCCTCGATTTTCTTCACTTAATCAACTAATGGTTTAAGCTGTAATGCAGAAGATACTGAAGTGCCCACAAGTACTTTCTTGACTATTTTCTTTGTCTTCTCTATTCCTTCTCACCTTTGTCTTTCTCCTCCGTTTTTTTCCTCACTTTTTTGTTTTGTTTGTTTCTGGCCTTTCATGCCTCTTTGTTGTTTTTGCATCATTGGTTTCTCTTTTTTGTCTTGCTGTCTTACTGTTTTTCATTCTTGTTTTGTTTTTGTGTCCATCTTTCTCTGTCTCAACCACCCTCCTCTCTCTCTGTCCAGGTCCCTCCCCAGATGGGTCAGATGGGCGGGGTACCAGTGATGGCTCCTCAGCCAATGATGTACAACCAGCCTGTTCTCAGACCCACCAACCCCTTCGCACCCATGCCCGGAGCCCAGGTAACACTTAAACTCCCACACACACACACACACACACACATTAACATCTGTCCTGTATTTGTGCCTTGTTATTATGAGTTGGTGTTGGTATAGATATATAGCTGTTTATGTTAATGGGAGAACTAATGTGTTGATTTTTTTGTATATGTGCTTCTTTATTGGGATAAGTTATTGTGTTTCGGCAGTTGTGACATTATTAGTTGCTACAAGTCTGTCATGTTCATTATGTCAGGAATAATGTCAAATCAGGGATTTCTATTAATTTAATTTTTCATGTAACCCAGTGGTTCCCAACCTTTTTGTGGCTTGTGATCCCTAAAAACAAACCAGTGTCTGCTTGTGACCCATCATAACCAGATGCCAGATGTCTATGGCAAGAGTGTAAAACACAAAAAAACAAAAAACTGTAACTGTGGTTTCTGCTTCTGCAAACTTACAACACTGTTTAACATTTAATTTAAAATGTCTATTTTATTACATTTGTAAAAGTTTCAAGCCCAGTTGGCTCTTGCAGGATCAGTACACACCTCCAAGCCTGACTTGAAACAATATCAATAGTACAGTTATAAACTAACATTATGCACATAGTAAATTATGCAGAGCCATCTCAAAAGCAACAGATATATAGAAAAAATGTCAAGGAAAGAAGTGAATAAATACAAAATAATAAAAAAAATATATGACCAGGTCAACCAAAGAATGATCCCCCCCCCCTTTTATTTGAATATTTTTGGGAAAATATGTGATATTATTCAGTAATTGACAAGAAAAGATTAGAGGAATGTCTGAAAATATATAATTTAGTTTGTGTAGATTAAGGTTGTTTTTCTGGTTTCCTATCCTGTTAACTGTGTCGCAACCCCGTTTTCAGTGCATGTAAAATTCCTGTTGAGAAAAAAATCTGTGTTGGTGCCCAAACATAGTGCCAAAGTCATTTTCAATTCATTGATAAACTGAAATTAACTAAAATTAACATTTTGCCTATTTTTTCACTTGTTTTTCTGTCTATTCAGATGCAGTTTATGTAAATCCAGTCAGGGGGGAAGCAGAGTGCCAAAAGCGACCAACGAAACAAACAAACAAACAGCAGAAGAAGAAAACACACAAGAGGAACGATCAGATGGACGGAGGAATGATTTGATCAAGCTAAAACGACTAAGAGACAGACAGACGACAAGATAACCGACACCAAAAAGCAAGGTGGAAAGAGGAGGAGAAGATGACCGAACAGAGGATGGAGGGATGTGGTGGGGAAGATGTCAACCTGGCTGGTTGTTGTCTGAAACAACTTCTTGCGTGTGTGTGTGTGTGTGTGTGTGGCTTTTTTCTGTTGTACTGTTTTAATTTGTCTTTTAAATCCTATCGATGGAGTGATGTTCCAGGAGAGGGAATAAGGATGAGAGAGAGAAAGATGGGAAGAAAGATGGAGGAGAGGAAAGGAGAGGGGATTTAGGAAATCCTACCTCTGGTTTTCAGTCAGACCGAACCCGTCTGACTGCCTGTGAGAGTCTCTGCTGCAGAATTAGCTTTATTTCATACTGGTGCTATTTTGCCCTCTCTGGGTTACCGTCCGCCTGCAACGGCAACTTGGGAGCACTTAGGAGGGGACAAGTGTTTGTTTAGTGTGTGTGGAAGTATGTGTATTTGCTGCGTGTACAAAAAATGTGTGTTTGTGTGTGCGTTTGGTACAGCAGTTGTTTCAGACAATACCTTTACAACCGACCTCCTCTCCATCCCCTCTGTTCGCTGTGCGTGTCCGCTGTCCGGCTGTCCAATCAGCAAGAGATTTAAAGGCAAATCTACTCAAGTGTGTTTCCTGTCATTTTCCGCTCTGTTGGGATATCTTTGTATTTTTCATCTGTTTTCTTCTGCAGCCTCCCCTGAATGTTATCGGGGCTTGTACAGCAATTTGTTGAACCATTTGTTAATAGTAGTTGAGCGTTTGTTGTTATGGGTTTTAAGCTGAAGTCTTTGTTGCTCATACTGCTTTGTTTTCTTCTCCTAAAGCCACAGATACACACAGAGAGACGGGGCTTAGCGGTGACAACATGCTAGCACGGTACATGGTCGTCTAAATTGTCTGTGAGGCAAAGATTTTGCTTGTTTTTCTAAAGGCCTGCTCACACCAGAAACATGTACAGCGAAATTCATCCGTGCTGCTTTGAGTGAAATGCTGCCAACACTCTAGCCAGCCAGCAACTAGCTACTGCTAGTTAGTCACAACTGCTCTCTGAGCTTCTTTCTATTTTCTCTGTACCGTTTTGTTGCCCTGGCATTTTATTCTTGGGATTGTACATCATGTAATTCAATAAATAAAGTTAATTAAATAAATTAAAGAGAGGGAAAAAAGGTCTCTGAGCTAGCTGGTGTTCTAACTGTCAGTTAGCAAGTCCGTTAGCAAGTTCGTTAGCTTGGTCGCAAACAGGACAATAAGTTAACACAGTTAACATAGAGGTTAAATAAAATTGGATGGTGTCTCTCAGCCAGTTAACCACGATGGCGTCTTCCATTTTGGACTCTCCGTTGTGCCAAAGGTCAGCAACATCAAGACTGCTTTCTTTTGGTCAACGGCACCAATTCGTCTGTCAAAAGATTACGAAAGTTGAACTTGACTCGAAACATTTGCGTAGATTTACTTTGCCCCTCGCTAGCGAATGCACTTATGCCGGCTGTTACATTGTAGTTAGCTCATTTCACAGCGAAATTTCCCCGTTTTAAATGCTGGTGTGACCAGGCGTTTATCCAGACATAACTTTACACGTTTGTCCTGACATTTTTGTCTGCCATTGCTCTCATTAGAGGGTAAAATGGAAGAAATTAGTATTTTTGTTATGCTAAAGAGACTGCAGAGTGTTTATTAGCATCATTAGCCTGTTAGCACCTGGTTGATCTATGTGTATCTGTTCTTCTTGTCTTCATCAGCTCACCAACCAGATTCAGAGGTCAAATGTTTCTTAATAAGAGCTTTTTCATTAGGTACACCCTATTAGCAGATTCCCATTATGTGCCAATGATTGATGACAGCAGCACTGAGTGAGTGATTAAATGTTACTGAATCAAGTTGAATTCACTTTAAATTGCACTGAATCAAAGTGATTGGCTTTCAGTGTGACTCTGTCTTCGCCGAGAGTCAAATGACACTGAACTTTTGGCGTCACCCTCGCTCCGTGGTTTCAGGAAATTTTGGAGATCAAATTTGACTCGTGTAAGAGATCGTGGCCATTCCTCAGCCAAAGCATCCAAGAGTTTGACTGTTGGTATATGTGTGCATAATGCATTTTAGTGTGTGTTCACGTGTGTGCTCGCACATTTATGTGTATGTTTTCCATTGAGGGCTATTTGAGGGTTTAAATTGTGTCAAAATTTGAGCCAGCGAGTTTGACACGAAACGAGCTTGTTTTGTTTTTGTAAAATCAAATTTTGTTGCAAAATGCACATGCAAAAATGTTGCACAGAAGTGACTATCTTGCCGTAGTAGAGCTGTTGCCAGTTTTTCTGGTGTGGAAAAAGTTGAGAAAAAGATATGAAGTTTGTAGAAATTGTTTTTGGGGTTTTACAATAAGAAGTTTGTCTAATCTACCAGCCACTGTGGCAGGTAACTAAAAATTACTTTCCTGCCATTCTGACAACTTGAAACGTTTTTGTAGTCCCATCCCCGGTCCCAGTCCAGTGTCTACATCCCAGCCATCAGTGATGGTTCAGTCGTATCACACTCATCATCCACTCTGCTGTTAAAATCTCTAGAATCTCGCTTCTCAACTCTGTCTAGTTGGTCTATCTCTAGAATGCTTTTTTAGCCTGCTTCGTCACTGTTTGGTATGTGTAGATATGTTTTAAAAAAAAAAAAAAAAAAAATAGTAGTAATAATAACCAGTTTCTGTCGGCTCCCACCCATCACTGTCGCTGTTGGATAGATATTGCTCTTAGACGCTTCTTGTCGCAGTCTTGTGTTAGCTTAGCCTCTCGTCATAGTATCCTCCTGCAGTAGGTTTCCCACCTTGTCCTCACCTCTGCCAGTGTCTAGTAACTATAGCTCTATTATCTCTCTTGGTGTCTCTGTCTTTTAGCTGTAGACGAAAGCTTTTCGGAGGCTCTCCGGCTCAAGCTTTGTGGTCCGCTTTTCTCTAGCTTTGAGTGCGCTCTTTCAGCTCGCCGTTAGCATCGCTCCAGTGTCTGGTAGATAAGGTCCTCGCCATTTTTTCCCCCGTCTCGACAACATCGGCCGTCTCCGCCTCTCGTTATGATGTCAGCAGCCTACAAACCGTCTCTGATTGGACTGTTGTACCAAGACAGCGAATCAGATGCTTTGACATTCAGATCTTTTGTGACATATGGGAGATTGTGTTGGCTATAGGAGAGACATACAGTACTTTTTTTTAAAAACAAGTCAAGTACAGCATGTAGTCCAACCGGATTTGGAAATGAGCTTTAGCTAAATGCTAGCAGCTGGAAAGTTTGTCTGCTCAATTAGCCACTTTGACAGTCAACCAGCTGTTGTTCAGGGGTACTTTTACATTTTATTCAGTAGGGAAAATGTGGCAGGTAGCAAGGGAATCCACTAATCACCCGGATAGTTGAACAGCCCTAATAGCAAGGAAACATGTAGGTTACCTATGATTTTTGTGCCCAACCAAAACTTTATCTATGTCACTGAACAGAAAGCTGCTTTCTGGTGTTTCTGTTGTCCTAAAACTGAACTGTTGTCAACATGAACAACCTCTGACACCGTCCTAAACAGGGACTCTCTCCTCTCCAGGGTCCAAAATACAGGTACCTTTGCTTTTGGATCCCAACTTGGGACGCTCATTAAACAATTTTGAATGAATGTCGGCGCTTTTGGCACCAAAATGAGTTATAATTATGGCTCTTCATTTTCTGAGACAGCTGTCTTACTGTCTCTAATCTGGTGTGAAGAATTGGCACTTCAGAAAGAGAAGCCATTACCGTGGCACTGATCCAGAATCAGATCATCATTTCCCTGCATCTTAAAAACAATGAATCATATCAGGTCGAACTGCAGATCTGATAACTCCTGATGTTTGTAATTACCTCCTCAGAATACAAAATGGGTTGGCTTCAGTATGAAGGACATTAAAATGAATGCCAGGGTGTTTTGTTTATTATTGCCAACTTACCTGACAGGTGAAATCAAACGGTGTTAAAGCTGTTTGACCCAGTCTGACTACCTTTTACAGTGAACACAGCTTTTTTTCTTTCAAGCTAAATCTACATTTTGTGTTCTTCTGTCAGTTATTAGCTTTTCTTTCCTTTTCCGTTCCTTGTTCTGTTTTATAAAACGTTCAGTTTCTCTGCATGGAATCCCGTCCTGCCTGTTGCGATGAGGTTTTCTTTGTCTGTGTGTCTCAAGTGGTTTCAAAATGTTCAAATTTTGTGGGGTAGAGAGAATGTAGAAGAGGAGACTACTGTGGTTTTTGAGTCTCATAAATGTTACTGTTTCTCCTCGTCTCCTTAGCGTTGATGTAACTGCCAGTAATTATTACAGCTTTATCATGTAGGTAATTTTGTTACGGTATTTATCCAGGAAGGGGATTGGCCGAGCATGCAGGCTCTTTTTCGGCAACTCCCTCACATTTACAGCTGGGAGTTTCCCAGGACAACCACTGTTTTTTGGTGTTGGCTACCGACCCGGTCCATTTTGGATCAGACCAGGCAAACTTGTGGCTAAGTTTCTCTCGTCTTTCAAAGCTGCTACCACACCTCTCTGCATTGTTGTAGCATGAATTTAGGTGGAGAAGGATACACGGATAAACCTTGATGTCATATTAAAAATGTCTGTTCTCTGCTAAGGCCAAGTGTATCAAACATTCAGAGAGCAGACTCTTCTCTGGCGAGCCATCTCTCTTTCTGGGGTCGGTGAGTGCATGGTTGTATTGTTGTCGATGTTTGTTGTCCTTTTTCCAAAAAGCATGATATGACAGTGATGGTGACGATGAAGATAAATTATTTCCTCTTGTTGTCCCTGTTTTGAAACATATCGTCTGTCAGGCACCCAGACAAGGTGAAGGGCGAGATGGATCACACTTGATCAATGATTTGCCGTCCAAGACAGCAGCTTCGCCAGTTGTTGGACTGAGTCTGACAGATGTTTGTACTGCCGTAAAACGAGCCACTGTAGCAGAACCGAGCGCCAAACTTTTTTTTGTGTTACTTCTCCCAAAGATGTCACATTTGTTACTTGCAGCACATGGCAGATTTGTCCTTTTGGATTCCCCACTGTTGTGGTGCCATCTGTGGTTCGCAGCGCGTGTTGCAGCCGTGGCAGTGTCAGGAGAGAAATGTTGAAAGATCGATTCAGAGTCAAAAACCCACAAAATGAAACGAACAAAACAGAGAGAGAGGCCGTTTAACAGATAAACGTCCTCATTTTGACAGTGAGTCGACGTGTTGAATCAAAGATCTCTCGTGCGCGTTGTGTTTTTTCTACATCTGTGTTTTTTGGTAAGAACCCTCGGATTGCTGCCTCACTATTCTGTATATAGAGAAATACACACATTCACACTCACAACACAGAGCTTAAAGACATACTCTCATAATCTGCAACTGCATTATTTTTCATTTACTCTTTTTTTTTTTTCTGAACATGAAAGATATTAGCGTTATTACAGCAGTATATAGGTATGATACTACTCAGTGGGGACGGGCTAAACAGACAGACGATGCAGATTTCGAGGGCTGCAGACCTCCCTGTACATCAGGATCAGCCATGAATTCTCAATGATGCCAAATGTTTTTTGAGCAGAGTACACCTTTTAATCTGTCTCTCTCTCTCTTCTCTGTCTCCTCCCCCCATCTCTTTGTACATTTTTTCTATTTATTTAAAGCAGAAATATATGGATTGTATCAAGCATGGAAAGGCAAACAAATGTTACAGTTGACAAAAAAAAAAAATCACAGGCTTTTATTTTACAGCAGTATATTTGTTTATTCTAGGGATCTGTTTTCTCTCTTTTTTTGGAAGAAATAAAAAGTCATTTTCCATTCCTAAACAATTGTCTGTTTTTGAGTTTCAGTCTCGAATCACTACTCAAACTGCCAAGAATGTCTACAAACCTTTTAAAATGCACCTTAAACTCTCGGGATAAAAATTCAAGGCCTTGAAATGTCAAACAGTGTATCTTCTGATTTTTAATTGCAGCGCCGGAGGGCTTGAGAATGTGTTTTCTTAATTCAGCCTCTTTCCCAGTGAGATCTCAAGCTATCTTTTAACTTATCCAATATGTATTTCACCAGTTTTATTCATTTATTTATTTATTTTTACCACAAAATCCATCTTAAATTTTACCATGATTGGCATGTTCTGCAGTCACTTGTTAACCTTGCTTATCCTGGAAAAACTGACTGCTTCACATTCATACAACTTACACGTTAACACCTAAAAGTCTGCCTGCAAAAACCAGTTGTCTTCTGTCGGCCACTGTGCAACTCCAGGCAGGATAAAAGCCATGCTCAAGGGCACACTGATGGTACTTATTGAAGGAGGAGAGGGTGTTATTAATGCACTTTTGCAGTTTTGTACCAATATATGTCATCCTGGGCGCAGAGAGACAAACTGTGTTGCAGCAACTGGCAGGTGGTTTGACAATAAATTATTCACAAAAGACAAACCACTGCTGTTTGTCAGACACAGTGTATTTTGAATGATATATTTCTTACAAAGGACCATTTAGTCAAAAAACCCTGAACTACAAGCAAAATGCACCCCCCCCCCCCCCCCCGGCATCTGAGAGCCTGTTGCTGTGATTTGTTCCACAAATGTACACAAACGGTTTCATTATTCAGTCGGGAGGTGGGAACCTGCTTTTTAATCCCTCACCGTGGGAGCGCTGAAGTTGTTGTAGAAACAGACCAAAACCAGGCTGGTAGAAGCGTTTTAGGTCAACGTGTCACAGCAAGCAGGGACAAACAGGTATATATACAGGTGTATACAAAACAGTAACTACACAGAAGTTTTCCCAACGTTATAGGTAATATGGAACATTTCAGAGGTGCAAGTATACTCTTGTCTGCATGGCCAAAAGTATTTGTATGTCTGGGGCTGGTTTACATGGTTTGTGCTCTTTGTTCCAGGTGAGGGAAACGTTAATGCAAAGTCATACAATCATATTTTAGACAATAGTGTGCAATAGCCAGGTCCAGGTCTGACCTCAATCCGATCCAACACCTTTGGGGTGAACTGGAACACCAACTGCGAGCCAGACCTCATCGCCCAACATCAGTGTTGGACCTCACTGATGCTCTTGTGGCAGAATGGGAGCAAATCCCTGCAGCCAGGTTCCTAAATCTGGTGGAAAGCCTGAAACCAGAAGAGTGGATGCTGTTACAGCTGCAGTAATATTTGTATATCGGTTCAGCTCTAATCATTGCAACATATTTTAGGTCTCCTTATTGGGCTATAATCAGGCTTTTCTCTAAAGATATTCAGTAAAATTTGGCACAAATGTGGCACTCGGGCATCTTAAATATTTAACAGGTATATAGCAGTAACACAGGCTGCTTCTTCTCTTGGGGAAAATAAACCCATGGTTTGTCCCGACCGCAGTGGATCCAGTAAGAGAAAGTGACAGAAATCCAGAAGTTGTCAGTCCTATTGTGGCGGCTGCCGGGTCACAGCAGGCCTGTTTGTGACAGCCGACGCTCACCAGGAGGAATGTCAACCCCCCACCTTCAGATAAGTTTTGACAGCTGTAAATTGAGGGAGGGAAGAGAGGAGGGAGGTGAGCTGCTATTTTTATCTTTCATTCAGCCAGGCCCAAAGCAGAAAGAGAGAATGACCCCCCTCTTTCTTTCTGCTCTCTCCAGAAGGCGATCACCCCTTCTGGATCTCTCCGGAGAAACTTCTGGAGGTCTGACTGCAGCATTAAGACCGGGAGAGACAGCCACGTTGGAGGAAGAGATCTGAACAAGAGAGAGAAGAAGGAAATCACACAAACCAACAGGCCCAACATGGCTCTGCTCTGCTACAACAAAGGCTGTGGACTGAAGTTTGAGGCCGACAAGAACAAGGACGGTAAGATCCTGTCTGTTTCTTACTTAATCTCTGCTTTTAATTTAAATACTCCAGTCCAGTCTGGGTCTTTTGGTTGGTTTAATATTATAGTTATCAAGCCTCAGTGGAAAGACAGTGAAACAAAAGCTTGTTCTTACAGTTTCAGTAGTTAGTAGTGTTTAGATTTGCTTTGATTTTCTTAGTTTTGTAACTTTTGAGTTAAAATAGCACATTTAAAACATGTAACAGTTCAAAAATACATCACCAGCAAGCTGAAATTAGGACTATTTTTTGTTTAGTTCCAGAAAAGTGACATTTTTATTCAAACTTTACACTTTTCCAAATGGTATTTAACCACCACTAACAGTATTTCAACCTGAGACTGGGTTTATGTCTGCTTTTATTTTGAAAGTATACTCTTGTGACCAGTCTTAATATACAAATTAATGTCAAATTTGGGTTAAAATTTGATCAAATTCATTACAAAAACAATAGATATACACAGTGCGAGTAAAGTTCAATTTGAGTGTTTAAACTAACTGAACAGGTGGACAGGAAACCAGATTTATGGTCTGGATTTACTCGCAAAAGCTGAATAAACTAGCTAACTGAGTTAGCCTAGCATGTATTGTAGGCCACGTTTCTCAGAAAGGACGACAGCTATCTTCCTAGCAACCAACTTCCTTTTATGGGATGCTACCTCTCAACTCTAGCGACCCCCGTGAACAACTGGTACACCCTGCTGACTGTGTGTGTGTGTGTCCATATACAGACTGACAGTGTCTTTCTTTTTCCTTCAAAAAGATTCCTGCCTCTTCCATCCAGGTGTCCCCATCTTCCACGATGCTCTGAAGGTAAAACTAACACATAAGTACACAAATAAACAACACTTTTATTTAGCTTTTATTTAGTGTTTGTTTGTGTGTCCTCCAGGGTTGGTCCTGCTGTAAGAAAAGGACAACAGACTTCTCAGAGTTTCTCTCCATCAAGGTAACAACAGCTCAGGGTCAAACACTCTGCTAGTATCTGCAGAAAACTCAAGATCCTGTAAATATTTGTGTAGTTGGTTGAAGTGAAGGAAGGAAGGAACAGCGATTCTGTGTATAAATTAGATCTCAGTGAAATTAATAATAATCAGGTTCTTAGATGAAATTTTAATCAGGTGGAAGTAAAACTTAGTGGTGTGAAAAGCAGTGGTGGAAAGTAACTTAGTACATTTACTCAAGTACTGTACAATATTTGATTGATGCTTCTACTCTGCTACAGTTAACACTACATTTATTTGATACTAAGATTAATAAGACAAAATATAATCAACAAATAAATTATGATATAAAGAAACTTCAGTGTAAGTGATCGGGGACAAAATCCACAGTCCCCGTTTTGTACAAAAATACATTCCATTGTTTATCTAAAGTCAAAATGGGGACTGTGGACTTTGTCCCCCATCACTTACATTGAAAGTGTATTAGGATCTTTTAATGTCCAGTACAAGTAATGAACAAGACGAATAATTAGAAAGCAAAAACTGCTTCAGTGACTTGAAAAATGTAATGTTTTACCGTAATTAACTTTCCAAGTCCATACCTGTCACAGGTATCTTGATCAAAATTTGTCTGAAAAGTTAATCCCAGTCTGAGTCTCATTTGTTACACTTTAACAGGATCCAGTTGCTAATGTTTTATACAAACAAACTAAACATGACTTCTAGTAATTTACCTTTTAAGTGCAGATACATAGTAAGGTACCATATGGTGCAGTAAGCAGCAGTCATTTGTCTCTGAAGGATTATATAGGACACAGTTACTAAAATTAAGTTACAATGAGAAGAGAAATAATAACTTAAGTTTCAGATCGTGTGCAGATTTTCCTCCTCAAACCAGACTGAGGTGGCCGCTCTGCTTTGAACACAGGGCTGCACCCGTGGGCGCCACAGCAACGAGAAGCCCCAGGAGCCTTTGCAGCCGGAGGTGTCATCAGATAAAGGCGAGATTAAACACGCCAGTGACCAAGAGATAATCTACAAGGGACCCAAATCTGCTGAGAAACTGCAGAAAGAGAGACCCAGGTGTGTGTGTTTGTAATTCACACGCAGCGCTCATTTATAACAAGATTCCTGTTTTTCTAATTTGCATAAGATGACTGGAATTTGTCTTTTTGCGTAAACCTCCCTGTTACTCACATACATGCAGCTGCCTCTGTTACATGCGTTCATTCACAGAGGTCAGGAAGAGGTCGCCTGCAGCATCCCTGGAATAAATAATTTAGTGGGCTAACACCACATATCAGTCTGCATGCCTGTGCTGATGCCTCTGTGTGGATCTGAGCTTGTGTGTTCATTTCCCGGCACCCACTTTTTTAACATGAACGTGTGTGTGTGTGCAGTTCAGACGTGCCGAAGACAAAGCTGCCCCAGAAAGTGTCTGCATCGCTGGCTCAGGTGCTGGAGAAACTGGACATCAGCAAAAGAGTCGAGAAAGAGAAGAAAGGTGTGTGAGTGTGTGTTAGATAGAGGCGCCTATTGTGGCATTTTTTTCCTTATTTTCTTGCTGTTCTTGAACACATCTCTTACTTGTACACAGCAAAAAATTGCAATCTTATTAAATTTTTATCTATAATCGAGAACATTATTGTCTTAAAAAAGTGAGAATTTCACAGTAGAGCAAAAATATTTAAACTATTTAATTATAAAATTCAATTAGTTTGAAAAAAAATCAAACTTTATATTAGAAAACGTTTGAAACAAGTTGATTTGTATTGAAAACAGGTTGAAATATTCATACTGATTTTTGAACTTGTTACAAGAAAATTAAACTTTTGAGACAGTCAAAATCACTGTTCAGTTACAAAATTGACTTGATTTTTATTTTATTGCAGTTTGTGTGTGCAGTAGTCAACATTTCTAGAAAAGGCATTTCTGCGCATACTTTTGTTTTGTGTTTGCTAATGCACATGTGTTCAGGGGTAAAAAAAAAATGTATTCACTTTGTGTATAATTGTCCAAAATTCAAGAAAAGTCCAAAAAACTTCATTTACCTAAAGCTAGTAAAAAAATCTGCCAGTGAAACTTGATATTATAAAATACTTGATACAAGTTTATTTGACGGGTCATACTGCACTCGGATTATTTTTCATGTTTTAAGAAAATCAAACTTGCACATTAGTCTGTGTATAAATCTTTATTTTTGCATTTTTGATTGAATGTGTTTTGTGTTTGCTTATGCACGTGCTTAGGAGTAAATGTGTGTTTGTGTAATATTTGTGAAAAATATATTGCAGAATCATCTTATCAAGACATTTCTGTGTAGAATTGGCTCTAAAAACCTTATTTTCTTAAAACAAGTGAAAAAATCTGCCAGTGCACTAAGAATATTTCACCGGTTCCAATCAGAATCAATGCAAAAAAAGAAAAACTGATGTCAGAAAGTTCTTGAAACTAATTGATTTGCACTGGAAACACTGGTAGAGTTTATCACTTGTTTTTAAAGAAAATAAAACTTCCAAGTGCAAACGAAACTGACTTGATGAAAAAGATATTTTTGCAGTGTGACACAGTCCTGATTTCCATTTCTCACCTCTCTGTTTTTGTCTCTTTGTCTTCCGACAGAGAGTCAGACAGTCATACACGGGACACGATGCAAGAACGCAGGATGCAAAACAGTGAGTGACTATCATTTCAGTGTGTGTGTGTGCGTTTGTAGGCAACTTCTGTGGCCCAAAATAGTCGGCTATCTGACATCAGCAAAAGTTGACAAATTAATCACACACACGCTGCTCAGCAGTTGCTGTGCTTCAGTGCTTTATCATTCCTGTACATCTAGTGGACTCCATCTAGTGGACAAGACGGGTAACAACACATATGACACATTACTTTTTCAACCTGTTCTGGCTCTGACCTTTCTCCAAAACATGTCCCAAAATTCTTATGGCTTCAGTGGTGGACCACTTTTTAAGATACTTGTACTTTACTATTTCCACTTTATGCTACTCTCTACGTCGACATCTCAGAAGGAAATACTGTAATATTTATAACACTAAATTTAACTGACAGCTATTGTTATTACTTTGCAGATTAAAATTTCACACACAAAACATCTTATAAAATATGATGCACTGTTATAGCTTAAATGACCCAACAGTACATCAAATTGTTGAAATGAGCTCCATCTCATCCAGCAGCAGCATTCAAATGCCGCTTACTTGTTAATTAATAACACTGTAATATTATATATGGCAATTTAAAACTGACAGGACATTTTTCTGCCTAATAGGTACTTTAGGTTTTAATACTTTAGGCAAATAGTTAGTATTGCTTTATTTTTCTTTTCTTTAAAAAAAGATATACTGTTGTTAGCACCATAGGTCTAAATAAATATTCATGACTAAATAAGCAACAATAAAAGTTTAAGGGAAGAAAATCATCATTAGGTATATTTACAAAATCAGCTTCATCAGGAAATCTTTAAAGTAAAATAATCAAAACTTAGGCAGAAAATTTTGTTTTCCCAAGATAATAAAGCTCATAAGAAGATGATTGGGAAAACTTCTCAACATCATCCTTTGAAATGTTTTGTGACCCTGTCTGCAAAATAAATGACCCTGCTTGTGTGTTTAGGTCTATCAAGGCCCAGAGACCGACATGGAGGTCTGCACCCACCACCCCGGAGGCCCCGTCTTCCACGAGGGGTAAGACACAAAAATGACTGCTGCATGTTTCCAGTTCTTTACTCCAGATATTACAAAGGCATTATGCATAATGCACGACAACAAAATCATGATTACAATCTTTATTTATTTGCACATCTCTCTTTTCAAACCATAATTAGAGCGCTTCTACAAAGGAGAAATGTAAACAAAACAAAACTGAAGGCCATGGAAGCAAAGCAAGAAGCATAAAAGCTCAAATATATATTAAAAAAAAAAAAAGAAGGATCAGACAATTCATTAAAGATCAGTAATTTAAAAACAAATCTGCAACATTACAGACTTCAGAAGTAAGTTGAACTGCAGCTGCTCTTTGAATCACATGAAGTATGTACTTTATATACGCTGTGTTTCTAACCTGTGACAATTTCTTTTCGTTTAGGTATAAGTACTGGAGCTGCTGCTGCATAAAGACAATAGATTTCAACGCTTTCCTCGACCAGAAGGGCTGCACCACGGGGAAACATCGCTGGGTCCCAAAGCAGGTACATTTTTGAGTTTTTTGATTGGAAAACTGCGAAAAACACAAACTGAAATGCCTGTGATTTCTCTTGATACTTACGTACTTGTACTAAAACTAACAGCCCTTCAACAAATGTGTTTATTGACTCATATATCCAATCAGTTTCTTTGTGACGGACCTCTGTGTGTGTTTACAGGACAAGAAGAAGGTGGCGTGTCGACATGACTGGCACCAGACAGGAAATAATGTTGTTGTAACGATTTACGCCAAGAATGCAAACCCAGAGTTTTGCTGCACAGAGGCCAACCAGACAGTGGTTAGTTTTACACACACACACACACACTCGCGTTGTAGATTCAATACCAAGTTGATATATATATTTAACTTTTGCAAAGACTGAAAATACCTACTGTAGCTCGTCATGGCAATACAGAAGTTTTAGGACGTTCCAATAAGGCAGCTTTTATAATCTATTTACAGGTAACTAATGGCTTTATTAGTAGTTAATAAATCATTTACTAATGCTTTACAGATCAGTTAGAAGACATTAATAAAAATGAGTTTTGGATTGCCAGACTGAACAATCCCATTGGCTGTTGTTTATCCTTTCTATTTCTGTTATTATTGTTGGTGATCTTTTTATAAATGCTAATGAGCGTCTCACTCTCTAATAAGTCTGCAGTTGTCATTGTTAATAGATTTTGGGGGACAAACGGTCTTCCTGATGAACTGCAGAGCTAGCTAAAAAGACAAAGCAAGTGTCATGTTGGGGGATACACTAGCCAAATATTATTAATGGTTAATTCATATTTATTATAATACTTTCTATAAAGCATTAGTTTTTTTAAAAACCATATTATAAAGCCATTAGTTACAGCTATACACATTTTATAAATGGTGCCTTATTAGAAAGTGGTACTGGATTTTTGTAAATAGTAAGTTATAATGACATTATATTATGTATAAAGTTAAACTTTAGCAACCTTTTTACCTTGAGGCATTTATTAATAAAGTTAGCTGAAGTAAGCTAAAGCTAATACATCTCACTCTTAGGTGGTCTCAATTTACAAGTTACAGCACACAAGTAACTTAATCAGATACTCTCACTGAGATCAAGATCTTTCTTGAAAGACCTAAGAACCAAAAATATTTACAGTCTGACTTAAAATGCAACCACACAAACTAGCATATAAGAAACAATATAACTTACAGTTAAAAGGTCAACAATGCAGACATTTATGCATTAAATGTGATAATAAATTCTTACACTCTTTTTTTCTCTGTTCGTCTCTTTAGCTCTCGTGTCAAATCCAGTTTGAGGACAATAAGATTTTCAAGAGAGACTTCCACCTCTGGGGCGTGAGTACCTGCTAAATGCCTCCAAATACATCTGCCAGTGGGGTGAGATTAGCTCACCTCTTGCCAATACAAATATACGTTTTTAAGAATTGTCTGAAATCAAGTGTCTTTTTTTTGTCTGGTTTCAAGATACCGTAGAGTGCAGTCGTCTGATCCCACTGGCAGACTTTGTGTCCTCTACATCCAACTCTTTCCTTTGATTCCTCTTACCTTCAGGTGATTGATGTCAAACAGAGCTCGGTCAACATGGTCCCATCCAAAGTGGAGATCACCCTCCGCAAGGCCGACCAGGTGGCCTGGGGCAAACTGGAGGACCCCAACTACAAACCTGAGCCTGAGCCCGTGGAGGACACCAAAACCACAGAGTCGTACCAGCCCGACTGGGACATCGACGACGATGACATCAGCGACTCAGACGACGAGTGGGCCTATGACGCAGCGAAGAATAAAACGCAGGAGGAGAAGGACAGAGACGAGCAGAAGAAAAAAGAGGAGATGCAGAATTTAAAGAGGAAGGAGGTGGAGGAGGAGATGAAGAAGGCGATGGAGGAGAGGAAGAGGGCAGAGGAGGAGAGGAAGAAGCTGGAGGAGCAGAGAAGGCAGGAGGAAGATGGAGGATACGAAGACATGCCAGATCTCGAGTAACTCCTCCGAAAAACAAGGTGAAGATTGAGTCTGATTTGCATTAGTGGAGGTAGAATAAAAGTTTAATTGATTTTTGTAATGAAGCAAATTAGATTCTGTTTGTTTTGTAGCTATAACCCCAAATACTTTGCAGGTCTTTTTGGGTGAAATTTAGGGGGTTGATTCTCTTGAAACGGTTAGTAACAAGTTACTTACATCTTTGGTCGACAAACACACTGGATCCTTCATTTTTTATTTAATTATGCTTGAAATAGTGAGGTTTCTCCAAATGTGAATATACTTGGACACAACTGGATGAAATGTCTATATGAGAAATAAATACTTCAATGTCTGCTTCCAAGTCTAAATTTGTCTTTTTTTTTTTTTAAATGTCTTTGTTCATAACAAATCAACACAGATAAACGGCTGGATTAATGGTATAAAGAGTTGTTATCCATCACACGTCCCCCGCATTTTTAAGCAGAAAGATTAATGATTCATTTAAAAGCCTAATGAGTCATTTGAGTATCCACTGGTGTTATAGGCTGCAGCTGAAAACAAAACAGTTTAGGTTGGTTTAACCTTTAGCTCATGAGTCATGATAGAATTGTATTTCCACGCATGTGCTACTCACTGACCAGCTTTACTACAGGCAAAGAAAAATGATAGAAGACACAGTATGTGGTGTAATTGTTTAGAACGAGCATGGTTAGTTCTATCTGACAACCAAAGACTGAGATTGCCGACTAAACGCCTCGGCATGCTTCAAATTAAGTGCTCGTCGGATCATCTAAAGGCTGACTTATACTTGACGGGTTTACGGGAGTCTGGCGGTGTAGGTAAACGTCGGATTTCACCCGTTGATAGCAGAGCCACGACACTAGAGAGATGTATCGTGCTGTAATTATATTCCCCATAGTAACCGTGTCTACTTTCTATCCTTTAGAGTGATGGTGGTGGAGTTACATCCAGGTAACTTCTATTTCGCCTTGTCTCATTACTGAATAGGAAACTACTGCCTTAGTTACATTCAGTCATTGTGACAGAAAGCGGTAATCGCGGTGAGAAGGAGGTTTGAAGTGTAGATGTCTTTGCTAGAATTGTGTTACTGAAAAAGTGAAGATGTCTACTTCCCTAACTTTGTCTTCACTATTAACTAACTTCTTGCTGTCCACCTGCGGTATCTCTGTAGACGTGTAGTTACTAGTTACATTTTTTTAGGGGCTAACTTCAGCTATGTGCGTCTAAGATCAATACACCGTAACCCCTCAACGCACAACTGTAAATCCAGCTTAACAGTAGAGGTGTTTCTATTCAATTGTCATTCTAATTTTAAGAAAACTTTTGAAAGAAAAGAAATGCGAATTAGGCACGTTTCAACTGATTTGGAGCAAATAAACTGGGCTCGTTGCAAAGCGTAGTTTCGTCGGGAGTTGGCAGTACAGGCTACGCTTTACACATGGCTGTAAACAACCAGAAACAAAACATGCCACCTTGTCCATCTAACCCATCTACGGGAGAAAGATGGAGAGAGGTCTTTGCTACAATGACCAAAAGCGCGATTGTACGATTCATCAAGTCGAATCGACAAAGATCCGCAAAAGACATAAAAATCTCAGAGATTGAAGAGGCAGTAGGATGCCTTTGAGAACAGCCATCAACACTTTAGACGTGGTCAGATGGACGCCCTAGTTCGTTTGAAGCATACTGAGGCCTTTTACTTTTCTCTCCACCTGCAAAGAAAAGGTAAACAAATACTGAACACACCAAAAAAAAAAAAAACTAAAAAAAAACAAACATTTCAGCGTTTAGCACCTGCAATTTACCAAACATCATTGACTAAAGGTACGGTCACGTTACATTTCCGTCCTACAAATATCTGACAGCACGACGGACAAAATCAAGCATGCGTGTCTCTGTTCAACTGTTGCTCGCATACAAAGTTTAAAGTATGTAATCGCTCTGATCAATATTTATTCATTACGCGTATATTTTAAGGGCTGAGTTTGGGGAAATTTTGTTAAACGGAAGTGTACTGTGACCGTACCTTTAACAGTTTAATCATATCAACACATTACACCAAAAGGACACCAGCTTCACACTTCAGTAATTCATTTAATCTCCAAAGGATTGCGCTGACTTTGTCTTTGTTACACACTGCACACGATAACACAATAAAACACCTCGCAACGTACAAGGTCGTGCAACATCTAGTCTGGCTTCCAGCATTGCGCACACAGTCTCAATATATAGGCTGTTCAGATCAAGGGGTGCGTTCACAAATGTTGTCTATGGAATACTGTTGCACAAACATGGTGGGGTGTTTGTAATCTGTTGGTTAAATTTCAGTTTCTCAGCTGTAATTTTTCTTCTGAGCTTCATGTAACTCCTTGGAAGAGTTTCAGTCAAAAATAACATTTTTGCGGTTTGAAAGAAATGAAACTTACAAAAAAAAAGACAATTTATGCTGCTTAAAATAACATTTAAAAAAAACTATGAAATCCTTGGTTAAAAGACCATTAAACATAGGCAACTAGTTTTTTTTTTTAACCCAAAATGGCTTCCACAAATGTGTCCACAAGTGCTACTTAAAGCATAAGGTATACTTTCTCAATAGATGTTACAATTTCAAAATTATACACAAAAAGTTCAACCAAGTATTGGCTAAACATCCAGGCTGAGTATGACATCTCTTTTTTGTGTAAACGATTCAGTAGTCTGTAATAACACTGGAGGATTCCTATAACTTTGGCTTAAAGTTAAAATAACTTTAATATCGGTACAATTTTTAGAATACTATTTCAATACCAATTGGTGTAACATTGGAAACACATTTCAATGGCATTGCTGTGGCAGTGGAATGACACACAATCACATGTAATAACATTGGCGTTGAATGGGAGATCTCAAGCTGCTGTGGGAGTATTTGTACAACCACTGATGTAATAAACATTTGTGTATACATCTCCATATATTTATCATTCTTTTACGTTTGATTAGATATATTACATTTTATCAACACACTTTTGTCCGTATACATTTATCATAAATAAAAGATTTTTTGTCATCAAATCAATTTAAAAAACACTCGTAAACACTCAGAATCTTAAACACACACGCACACATGCACACAAATGTCTTTTTTTCCCCATTAAGTTTGCTTCTTCGTAAAGTGCAAGGCAAGATACAGTAAACTTTGAAATGTACAACATATCACAACTTTCACATCTGAAGCTCACGCGCTCTCACACGCACTTTGTATGTCTCGTAACCCACTGAACTCAGTACAAACTTGGCACGACACCACTAAAGCCTCTAAGGTGTAGAGCGTATAGCTGGCACACTATGGATACAGTAGCACAATCCTACCAGAGCTTAACATCTACAACGCCTCACAGTAACGCCGCCATATCAAGGGTTAGTTTGATAAACGCGTAGATAACTGAGAAAATCAAGAACCAACCCTTTACGTGAATGGTAAAAAGCACAGAAATGACCCTTAGTTCGTGGATGTAATATCCAAGTTAAAGCTCCGAAAACATCTGCTTTTGTCCGTCTTGATCAGACGTGAGTCAAAGTGTATTTCTAAATGTTTTGTCCCTTTTTTGTACTTTTGAAAGTGGTGTTGTACCACGACAAAAACAACTTTAGGTAAGTTGTGTATCATGAAAATAAATACATTTCTGTGGTTCTTCATGGTACATTTACATGATGTTTAACATTTCTAGCTAGTGTTTGACTCAGGTTTAATCTTGACTAGTGAACATTACTTCTTTATTACATCCTGGCAGTTAAAACTTGAAGAAATTTGCATTTTTGCTGTTTTATAGAGCGTTCGGTGAGAAGAACTATGTAAAATTCATCTCTGTCCAATTCAGTACGGAGTTGGCTTCACGACATGTTTAGCCTAGCTTATGACAAAGCACTGGAAGCAGGGGAAACAGCTAGCCTAATTTTATCTAAGCTCCAGCAATTACAAAGTTGTCTTATCAACTATAAGTTGTTGTTTAAGAAGCTAATTAACTTACACATTTGAGCTTTTTCTTGACTGCATAGAGTCCAGCCTCTCAGAAATCCTGTTCTCATAGCAAAGTTGCTAGCTTCGAACACTTTCGTAACACACACACACAAAAAACAGTTGACTCTAGGATTTCTTGGTAACTACTTTGCTAGCTAAGAAGACACATGTAAATGCTGGAAGGCGTATTTTACTTTTGACGGAGAATGTTTCCCAATTGTTTTTTTTGTTTTGCTAAGCTAACCTGAGCACATCTGGGAGCTTTCTCTTTCCATCTCTTTACTGAGTGCACAGAGATGAAAAAGACAATCTTCTCGTCTCTCTTGTGGTAACACAGCAAGTAAGCGAATTTCCCAAAATGTCTGACCATTCCTTTCAAGAACGTTACTGTAAAACCTGGGTAGAAGTTGCCTCTCGAACTCGTAAACGTCAACATCTCAGCCATTTCCGAACAGCAGCACGTGCATCCAAGATTATTTCACGTACTCGCTTTTAGCTAGGTCAAATTACAATCAGACACATGAAGCCTCTGTGTTTGTTATAACCTGCTTGGAGAACCCTGTGGATAAATCAATACACTCTCTTAAAGTTTGGACAACACAGCAAAGTATTTGACAGACAATTAAGCTTTAGCTAATGAGTGTTTCTTGGCAGCAAAACCCAGACCCTCTGGTGCAGAAAGCAGGTTAAAACAAACAATCAAAAAAATTAGCAAATGCTGCTGGTCGGAACAAGCAAGCTAAACTTCACTATGTTGAGGCAACTTCAGCCCTCACTGTGAGGCGAAGGAAGGCTAAGTATGCATGCAGGGACACACAGGACAGCATTAATTGGCTTCGATTATATGCACAGTGGCCAAGGAGTTTGTCAAAGGGGGAAGCAGCAAAGCCAGGACAGCTTCACAGATTACCATTGGGAAAATAAGATATACAAAAAAATATATATATATATTTGTAATAATAATAATAATAATAATAATAATAATATTAGCTTTTAACCACGGACAAGGCAAAATCAAATATCCACTGACTCTTATTCTTATATTACATATACAATCAGGAGTATGGCAAAGTAGAGTAATATACTGAGTAGCTGTAATGCTTTGTTAATGCGTCCTTGATGCTTCCTCCTCCTGTAAACACCTTCACCAAACACTGCCAAAAACAAAATCTGATTATGGAGTCATTTCATCTGGTACTTTTACCTCAAAATGGATCTTAAAACAAGTGAAAGAAATGCAGAGTGGATGAGGGTTTTTTAACTCCCACATATGTGACATTTCAGACCTCGATAATAACTGTACCGTACTTTAAATCCCACGGTCGGATCTTTTCATAAGGCTGAAGTCCAGATGAAGTGACTCATCATAAAGAACATTATTTTTGCAGCGTGACTGCATAGCCTCGGATAACACAAGTCAGACAACAGCCTATTAAGAACCACTTTAGAACCACAACAGTAGAACCTTTGTGAAATCTTATATGATTTATCATTTAACATTATTCACAGGTTAATACAAGTCCACACAAGTACATTCCTCAGTACATTTTTTGCAACATTTAAGATATTCCCCCAGTTCAGTAGACGATAAGGTTGAGATGTTCCAGTTTGTTCATTTTGTTGCCGTTTGAGTTCTCATGGCAGTAGCAACAAGAAATAAATACTCTTCAAAAGTCTCGAGAAAAAAATCAAAGTCTAAAGGCTATTCATAAGTTCAGAAATAAAACGATTAAAGTTGAGAGAGAAAAGAATTAAAAGATTGTAACAACTTATGATAGATATAAAATAAGATGGCTGCACTCGACATGCAAGGAGAGCACCAAGTAAACAATTCTTTGTCCAAAAAAAAAAAAAAATGTTTGCGAGAACGCGCAAATGTTCCACGCCTCCCTTGTCCTCCGATTCGCCGCTGGCTGACGGCAACTTCCTAACTCAAGCAGGTAAACGGAACCAAAAGCAGAACGCCAGTGGTGAAGCAACGCGATGCAAAGCCAGGCCCCTTCAAAAAAACGTTTAAAAATAAAAATAGAAGAAACTAAACTCCTCCCTGCAAAATGGAGGGTAAAGAAGTTAAACAGGGAGGAAATAGCATAAAAGTTGGGAAGATGGTTTTCCTTTTCTTCCTCACACCTCTGTCAGGCCACTGGGTATCGCGATTAGAGGGGAGGAGAACAGGACGGGTGCTCCTCACACCTGGTTGTCAGGGTAACGGGCGGAGGCAGTAATAAAGTACCTCATGCAGGATTTCAGTTGCCCGAGGAATCTGCCTCACTAGCCCCACTTTTGATATCCCAAGTTCCTGCAGGAGAGAGAGAGGAAAAACTAAATGAAAATGACAAATTGTGGAGCATAGGAGTTTTAAATTCTCTCTGGGGGGCAAGAATGAACGGATTTGGATTAACACCTGAACCAAGATGACTGCCTTCTTCTTCTTCTTTTAGAGTAGGTGCACTTTTTTTGTAGCAAATCTCCTTCTGGATAACGAGACCTTTAAAAGGCCCTCGGGTCGGATTAATAGAAACTGCTGGCTGCCATTTATTTTGTGAACCTCATGGTTCACTTGCTCACAGTGGTTTGTGGTGTAGCACGGTTCCAGTTTTAGATTATAAAGTGATACGTTTTGTCAGCTGGCAAACCCAGAGCAAACAGATAAAGAATCGGAAATGGATCGGAGCTCTATGTACTGTAATCAATCCATCAAGAAATGCCTGGATCAGGCCCGATCCTAATCCTGCATATCGGGTCTGAACAACCTAAACTTTCTCATTCTCAAAGGGAATTTATTGTTATTAGGCGTAATTGCACAACACAATTAGGAGTTGTTGACAGCTGTCATACCAGGAGCAAACAAACATATGATCGGAAATATAGTCAATATCAATCACAAAATCCTGGATCGGCTGTGATCCTGAACCCGCAGATCGGCTCAGAACATCTTCAGTCGAACTGAAGTTTCTCTTTCCAGACAAAGAGAACTAATAAGGCTTGCATACTGTGGGGCTCTGAGGCAAACAGAAAAAGAAATGGAAAAGGAACGGGCTCTATATAGCTGTAACCAATCCATAAATAAATGCCTGGATTGGGCAGATCGCCTCAGAACATCCAAAGCTAAAATGTAGTTTCTCGTTCTCAACAATAAAATCTCGGATACTGTGGCTCTGAGGCATGATTACACAACACATTGGGGAGTTTTTGACAGCTGGCATACCTAAGGCAAACAGAAGAATCAGAAATAGTTTGCTCTCTATGTAGCTGTAACCAATCTATCAACAAATGTCTGGATCCCGATCCTGCAGATCGGAAACTGTAGTTCCTCATTCTCTACAAAGGCAACTAATATGGTTTGCATACTGTGGCTCTAAGGCATGACTGCATATCTGATGTTCTGAAGCTTTGAATCAGGGCTGTGTCCTGATCTCTTACCTGAGAGAGAGCTGTTGGACTTCTGCTTGTGGAGCTTCTCCCTCTCCTTCTTCACCTTGGGTATGATCTTCAGCTTCATACTGCTGCTGCTCTTACTGCTGCCCCTCACCGAGTCCTAAAACAACAAGCGCAGATCGTTGGGCACGTGGAAAATGCACCAAGAGATATTGTAGATTTTGAGGCAGACCCCGTTCCCCCTCCTCACCTCCTCGGAGCACTGCATGAGCGGACAGATCCAGTGGATGTCGTCCAGCTTGTGGAGCTCGGCGCTGAGGCTGTTCAGAGTCGACCGAAGCTCCTCTTCCTCTGGAGACTCCGACTGTGGAGGATGAGGAGATGGAGGACATGGAGATGTCAGAATAATAAGAGTTTAATTCTTAACTGCGATTTCATGGGGATTGATATAAATGTTCAATAGCTCGCCTGAAGACGTTTTTTCTCAATCTGTAAATCTTGAAAATGCTAAATGCTAACATCTGCTCCTCTACCATCTGAAGTTGACGTGCATTTTGATACTCTACGAATATTGTGCAAATTCACAGATTTGTAAACAGTAAACATCTGTTACTAAAAGTAATTTGCATATTATGCTAACGCATTGTGTTTACCTGTGTCTTATCATCACAGTTTCATTTAATCTCATCTCTCTCGTCGCAAGTTAGTTTAGGGATGTTCATTCAGTGTCTCAGAATTACATAAAGATAAAATCAGTGAAAGTTGATTCCAATTAGTTAGAACAATTTAAAAAGATAAAAAGCAAAGCAGACAACAGCAGAAAAGAAGAGAACAGAGAGGAAGATGAATTTGGATAAAAATATAAGTATGTCCCCAGTATTTTTGCATGCATCATGTCATGGTTTGCAGGAGTGTTGTCACTATATTTGCTCTTCTGCACAGGATAAATAAAGCTATAGCAAACAAAAGCTGACAGCAGAAACTGAAATGTGAGTCAAGGCTCGAGTGGCTTCAGCAGGGGAGGGAAACAAAGGAAAAAAACAAACAAAAAAAAAAAACAAGAGAGAGAAGACGTGGACGAAATTGCAGTTGTACCAGTAGTTGTCCATCAAGCAGCATCCTGGTCTCAGCCTGCAGAACTTTACTGCTGTTGACGATTTCCACCGCTGTGCTGCGACTTAGACACTGAAAATACAAATGAGTAACTTAATGATTTTTTTCATCATTAAGGCCAAAAAATGTCCAAATATAAAATGTGCAATACATGGCCTAAAGCTGAGGACACAAATCATATACGTGTCCACTTACTCAAGTTTGTTTACATGTAAGGAAATCACTAAAATATCAGAACATGCAATTTATTTTTTTCATTTTTCTACTTTATTTGTTGCAGTCAGTGTGCAACTATATATTTTACTCCCATTTCTGACCGTTTAAACTTTGCACTTAAACATTTGATGGTTGATTTTACTACGACAGGAAACTCCCCACAAACTTTCAGATGTACCAGTTTACAAAAATTGATCCCAAAATCTAGTATTTATGAAAAAAAAAAAAAAAAACTAGAGTTTATGAACAACCTGCAATACAAGGCTGGATTCTGCAGACTGTGCAGTTAAAACAAAGCTTATATAAAGTCATATATCAGTGAAATCATTTTCAAAAAAAGGATGAATGAACCTCATTTTGAGACTTAAAGTGTTTAACATTAGACGGATATAAGACCTAATGAAATATACAGGGGAAAAAAATAAAAAATTCAGCCTTTTCTTTTCACAAATGCAAAGTTTATCGCACTTCCAAATGTCCTTCTTCCAAAGTCTGTTTTTATTTCACAACGCTTCTTTTCCCAATGACCATTTATTTTATAATGCCACCTTTTATCACCGAGTCTTAGTCTGTCAATCAAGACAAACTGTCTGAAGAGCCAGAGCCTGTTATGTGATTGGCTGTTTGCTTATTCAGACCAAAGCAGTAGCCAATCACATAAATGGCTCTGCCCTGTTTGCCTTGTTATAATTATTTCATTATGTCTCATTTAAAATTTAACACTCTGGGTCTCCACGATATCGAAGGGGAAAGCCTGCTGTGTCCTTGAAGTGACGTCACTGATGGGTTTCAGGTTAACAGGCTGTAAACTGACACGAGACCCAGGCGTACTGCTGAAAATCTGTATGCTTCACTCCTCTATTTCGTCAATCAAATCAGCCATATGTCCGTCCGTCTGTGCGTGTCTTACCTCAGGGCTGGACAGTTTGGCCTCTGTGAGCACCAGGGCCGTGGCGTTGACGGCGTGGGCCAACTCCTGCTCCACCAGCTTGTGGGTCTTGGCTGCCTCGCGGATCCTGGGGAGGACGAGGGAGGAGATCATGGGCTTTAAGGAGCTGTAATTATTATTTCGACAAGCTGAACAAACTGAAAAAGGCAACAGTTATGCAGATTATTCCAACAAGTTGTCTCAGCCTGTTGATGGGAGAAAAGCCCGGTTTCTTTCTCCGTCTCTCCCACTTTCCAGTTCAGTTTGTAGATGTTTGGATTCAAAACTTTGCCGTGATTTTGACCAGTGAAAGATCTAATTTTCACTTGCTGTATCAGTTTCCATCTGCACTCCAAAACATCTCCACTTTGACTCTCAAATTGCTCGATATATGTCTTCTCAAGTTGGCAGCAGGTGGAAAATCGCACGCCTTTTATTGTGCTCTCAAATTCTCCATTTCAAATCTCTTCCCCCGACCACAAGAAATCCCCTGAATGACCATTTCTCAGCTTCGGAGATAAGTTCAGAAATGTAATTAAAATATTTATCATCCTGAAAGGGGAATTTAGTTTTGCAAACATGATTGAGAAGATCATAATAAACCAGACAAACTGAGAAGACCTCAGAGGGACACAAATAGATTATAAGATGCGAAAAAGAGAAATAAAATGGCTCGTCAGTGCAACAGAGAAAAGCTTAGCAAATAAGGAAGCTAATTGCAGTGGGCTAAACGAATCCCAAAATGTAGAGAAGAAATTCCCCCTTGACCGCTTCATCTCCTAAACACAAAAACACACACAGATGTAGATAATGAAACCGGAAGGTTGCAGAGAAGGTTGCTTTTATGTACTATTTGTGTATTCTGTAAAAGGTTTTTATTATGTTTGTTTTTTGCAATTTGCACAAACTTATCAACTCATAAATTTGGGGAAAAAAATCACGTCTGTATGTACCAAAATGTACATCTTCAGTCATAGTAATCTCTAGTGTTATAAATATATCCCTGTAATGCTGAAATTACTCAACATATTTGAAACAGGAGGATATTAGAGGCCTTTATGCCAATTCTTAGAGTGTAGAGTGCACACCAAAGACAGGGTTATTACGAAATATCCTTTGTCTTTATGTCGTCTGACTCATTTCTTTATGCCAAATTTCCCCCCCTTTTTTTATAAGAATATTTTATTATGTTTGTACAAATGCTGTTCTCATCCGCTAATTACTTTCAAATACTTCTGTTCTACTTTGCCGGGTTTTTTTGTTCGCAGCCAATGAAAGTCAACACTTCCTGCACAGATGTTTCACTTTAAAAGCCTTCCAGTGGCTCAGAGTGCATAATGCTTCCTGTTTCTGGTAGGCTTTTATTGTGAAACATCTACAGGAAGTGTCGAGTTTCATTAACAGTAGACAAAGAATGAAGATTTAACTATTGATATAAACAGTTAATGAACCATTAACTTTATACATTTGTTGCTAGCTGTCCATCATGTTTGAAATGAAACTTGCCTGAGTTTACCACAAATGTGTCTTCCATTAAAGTCCCAACTTTCTCAAGGTGAACTTGTAGGTTGGCAGTATATTTTATAAAAAAGAATATATATATATATATATATATATATATATATATATATTTTACTTAATGAAGTTTTGGGGTCTGAAGCATCAGTCAAGTGCCGACAAGTTGGTTTTTTGTCGCAGTCAAAATGTCTCTGAACGAGACTTCAACCCTCGACCTGCTTCCTGTGAAGTGCTTCTTACTTGTTGATGAGAGTGTCGGCCACGATGCCCAGCTGCTGAACCTGAGCGCACTCCTCCTCAGTCAGGTACTCCATGGACTGCTGGGAGTTGAGGCGGGGCCTGGTGTCGCGGTAGCTGTCGATCTTCCTCTTGTCCTCCCATGACTTCAGCGTGCTCTCGAACGCCTGGTTGTACAAAAACGGCAGAGACTCAGGCGCAAATCATTTATCGACTTTAATCACTTGTGTGTTTGTTCCTCTTCAAAACTGAGACAAGCACATCAGAGAAACTTTTTTTTTTTTTTACATTTTTAAAAGAAAAGTCTGCTTCACTCAGTACTTGAAAAATAAAAATGCAATCGAATTCAAGAGGAGCCACCTGACACCTGATTCAAGGTCGTATTGTGCGTTTCTGTACACAAACTTATTTTCACTGTTATTTTTTCACTATTACATACATACATACATATTTATATTTTTATATATATATATATATATATATATAATAAATAAATAAATAAATAAAGGTATCAATCTGAATTAAGACACAAAAATAGGTAGAAGAGGTTCCAGTAAATGCACGTGTATTTCACCTCGTCTGACTAAGATACAAGAGAAGAAAAACTTTATTTTTATCTGTAAATCTGAGGTAACCAAGGGAAAAGAAAGAAAGAGAGAAAAGGGTGTTTTATTACATCCAGATATGAATTTCATTTAATAACCTGTCAATAAATGTGCCTCAACCAGGCACCCAGCTGGGACAACGCTCACCTGAAACATTACTGTCACCATTTGACTGAATAAAAGCCACATTTAGGAGGATAAAACCAGCGAGCCGACATTCTTCTCTCTCTGCAGTACTTAAGGAGGGAAACCATGGAAACAAACTGCCCAAATGTGCTTGGCTCAAGAGAGCTCTCAAAAGGTTTGAGCCGCGTGAAGAGAGAACAAACACAGTGGGTATGAATTTGATTTAAGAAATCCCAAAATAGTCAAAAACATGGGCAGAGAGCTAAAAGCTGGAGAGCTGAGAGTGGATTTTCAGCTGCAATATTTATGTAAGGTATTTCCAATGCTGTTGTTGGATGGAAAAGTTCATATTTGAGTTGGACTTTACTCTGTCTCTGGTGAGCATCTGCGCTCGGTTCTTGTGGACGATCTTGACGATGCCAGGTGGCTGGATCCAGGCCTCTCCGTCCACCTGCACAGGAACCCCCTCCTCCCCGAGGATGGTGATCTTCACCTGGCGGCACTGAGACGCAACAGAGCAGAAAACAGCAGCTGTCAGATGAGACTTCCTCTTCTTTTTTCCTTACATGCATAGAGTGCTATTCACTGCTTGACCTCCTCTGTCCTCTGATGTTGGGCATTGAGCATTTCAAGTGATCCTGTAAAACCTGCACCTTACAAAGCACCAGCGTATTATATTTTATTATTTGGAGAATTCGTACTGTCTGTGTTTAAATGCCAGATGGGCCAAAGACAGTTTTCTACGTTGGTGGACAATAAAGTTGTCAAGTTGTTATCTCCTGCTCTGACATTCTGTTTTAACCAAAACTTAATCAAATTAAAGTAGGAAGACACCACCGAAATACTTTGTCCTTGTGTTTCTCATTCACTTCAGGGTTTAGAAGATTAAAATAAACAGTACATGTAAATATATCCTTGTGCAAAGACATCCTTGCCACACAGCTGCAAACCCCTGTGCAGCTTACTCACAGCCACGCTAGCAGCTCTGTGAGGCTGTACTTAGGCACAGCGGTGCTTTGAGCTAAATGCTAATGTCAGCATGCTAACATGCTCGAAATGACAATCTAACATGTTGACGTTTAGCAGTTTACCATGTTCACCGTCTTAGTTTAACGTGTTAGCATGCTAACATTTGCTAATTAGCGCTAAACACAAAGCACAGGTGAGGCTGATGGGAATGTCATTAGTTCTGCAGGTATTTGAACCAAAGTGCCGCCCAAGGAGACGGAAGAACGTCTAATGTTTTCATTAAAATGGTTGTTGTGAAACCCTGTGAGACTGTGACTGTGATTACAAAGGTGTGTCCGTGCTGTATCTTACCTGTGCAATGCGGTGGTGCTGCAGGTTGATGACTCTGGACATGGCCATCTGCATGCTGCCAAACACCGCCACCACCTCCAACTTCTTATCATCAAATGACGGAGCGCCAAAGTTCTGAACATAGGAGATGAGAGCAGACAATTAACTGTAACTTTCAAATCTGTCAGTTCAAACTAACTGAAACTGCTTTTACGTCAAAGAAAAGGTTTTTCTTTGCTTGACTGAACTGGGGAGAAAAAGCTATTTTTTGGATGTGTAGATGCTCACAACACTCACATTATCCTCCTTGGTGCCTCCCCAGAAGTTGATACCGCCTGCGTAGCTGGGGATGTTGAGCACAGCTAAGCCCTGCAGACTCGGCAGAGACATGGGAACACCGTCACACTGAAGAGAGAGAGAGTGGAGGTTCAAAAGGGACAAAAACACAGGATGTTAGAGGAAAACGTTCCTCATTCTTTAAGACACATCACCGTGTGTGTGTGTGTGTGTGTGTGTGTGTGTGTGTGTGTGTGTGTGTGTGTCTGACCTCCAGCTGAACTCTCTGCTCCAGGTTCTTGTACGTCTTCTGGACCAGCTCTTTGGTCCCCAGCACGCCGTACCACATCATGTTCTTGGTGCGACTGCTGCAGGAGGAGACAGGGAGAAGAAACCAATCAGCACTGTTTTTTGTTTTTTTTGTTTCATTAGAATCAAACTTTATTGACCAAAGAATGGCATCAATCAATGGGGTTAAGCTGCTGAGTCCCTATAGTCGGGGACAGAAAATGGATATTAATCATGAGAGTACATAAATAGAGAAAGTGTAAGGAGCCGCTGGTTCTGGAAGTGGATTCTGGATTTCACATTTCAAATTTTTCTTAAAGCCATGTTCTCAATGTTACTAAACATAGAAACACAGGACTCTCCCACATAATGTAACAATCATATAGGTTTAAGATTTGCAAATTTGTTTCTGAGTCATCATGTTTTGGCAGGCGGCTCTACATACTACAATACCCATGAGCCTCGGCCACCGCTGCCATGGAGAAGAAGCAAGTCAGAGATGCAACACTTTGTCGTATAATTTGTCAACGAAACAAAAGTGAAGTGATTTACGCTGCAGTTTTCGCAACACCGTAATGTTCAGCCTCCACCCACCGTTAGCGGTAAGTGGATGTTGCTGAAATGCACCTTGGGAGTTGTAGTTAACTCCTCCCCCTAAGGTTTTTATGCCCACAGGTTTGTATGTTTGACTTCCAACAAAGAAACGGTAAAAGTATTTTCCAAATATAATGCTGATCTTGTATTAATACAGTTGCAACATTATAATTTGTTGCTGGAAAAGAGAGTTGCTGAGTTGTATATTTAATAAAATGCTCTGCAAACACATTATAATTAGCTTTGTGTGTGTGTGTGTGTGTGTGTGTGTGTGTTTGTGTTCATACCTGCATTTTTTCGGGTGCTCGTCTCTCTTGTTGTTGAACTCGAGGGAAATCTTGGCGTCCAGACCGATGCCGAAGTAGTTGTTCATCACACACTTCTCTGAGCATTGTCTACAAAAACAGAAAGTGTGTTTATTAACATGTGATAATACATTAATACAGGAGCACATTATTTAGCCACAGCTGGTGTGTGAAAGGCGAACAGATGAGTGCATACAAAGACTTACACAGAGTCCTCGCTGAAGGTGACAGTGTTGAGGCTCTCTGGTTTCTCAAGGACAATGGGGGAGGTGGGACTTAAGCTTCCTTGACCTGGACAGAGGCATAAATGTCCAAAATTAATTATGAAATATAGTTTCCTTGTAAAATTGGAATTATCAGTGGTTCTTTAGACAAAATAACAGCAAAGTTGTGGGTTTTTCTTGAAGGAACGAGTCGTCTTCAAACCTTTTCTGACTAAATGCAGTCATAAGAGTTTTTAAAAATACTGATGTAGATTTTGCAAAATGTACAAACAGCATTTTGGAGCACGTCCCTTCACATCGTATCCCTGCTGAGCTCAAACTAAAAAGGGACACTTACGTGGCTCAGCATCCTTCAGCTCCTCGCTGTTTTCCCTTTTGATGGAGGACGAGGACGACATCCTCTGCACCTGCGTGTGTCGGTTCTGCTCGTCCACCACTGAAACGACGACATGCAGCACAAATCACGGCATGATCGTGTCAAAATGATACCAAACAACCAAAATCATTTCTAGCCGTTACTGCAGAGGCCTTCCTCTTACCTTTCTCGGCCTGCTCGATGATCTGCCTCAGGGCTTTCTTCAGGCTGTTGGCCCTGAGCATCAGCTGCTCCTTGCTCCGGTACGTTTTGCCCTCTGAACCTGACTCGCCGCCACTTTCACTGGGGCTCGAGCCGCCGCTCTCCTGGCTGGGCACCGAGCCTGCCGGCACCACCTGGATGTGGCAGGGAAAGAAAAGGAAACATCCTCTAGCTGTTGTAAAACAATACCTGTAAAATACATCCTGGCATTTTCCTGTATGGTGACCTTTTTGTTTAATTCCTGATGTCCCCTTTGAGATGTATTGAATCCTAAGAACAGCATTAGCATTTATTATCACTAAAGCAGCAGTATTAAACCAGAAAATGTCTCCTCATTCATACATTTTTACTATTCCTGTTCTGTGGAGTCTCGTCTTCATATTCATTCACAGGCACGACTGAGGAATATCCATATTTTATTTATCAAATATGAACTGGCGCTTGATGCAAAGCCAAAATCCAGTGCATTTCCCCTTTTTATTGAGCAGGAGGTTGAAATCAAACTGACATTTTGAGGGCTGCACTATTTCTTTTAGAGCACCGACATCAATCTGTGAATACAAAAAAAAAAGAAAAAAAAAAAAGAGTCCAACGGAGGCAGAGACACAAAAAAGCTACATGCTGTTTTTGTTTTTTAGCTCCTGTGAGGAAACTTAAGATGTGTGAAAACCCATCATTGTTTTCACTGCGTCTCCTGTAAAGCATCAGGTTGAATCAGGGGGGATTTAAAACCTCTCTCTCATATCCTCTCTGAGCAAACACCATTCAGTATCTCAGAAATATACTGCGTTTAGTCTTCTCTCCACTTTATCATTGTCCCATTAAGTGGAAGATTTCTGAAACTGACACATTGTGCCTTATTAAGCATCCTCAAATTGGGCCAATCTGACGGCCAACTGTTCAAAACACTGAATTTTAAGAATCTTAAAGAATCAAAATGCTGTATTAGAATAAAATTCAAGATAAAGCTTCCCTGTAGACCAAGTGGTCCCCAACATTTCTGACTTGTGACCCTTAAAAACAGAGCAAAGTCAACCCAAAGACTCCTCATTAGAGTTTATATAGCTCTATGAGCCCTTAAAGAAAAGTGATGTTTACCTTCTGAGTGTTTAAAGAGGTACAACTACGTAATATTTAACAAGTACAAAGCTAAGACCAGGGAAAATGTCACAGTTTTACGTGGCAAAAAGTCGGTTTTATCTTCTTTCCTAGTTTGGTAATCCTCTTGCGGCCCCTCAGGTTTCTCTTATGACCCCTTAGAAAGATCCCGAACCCCAGGTTGGGAACCACTGCCATAGACGACCTTATCAATACCGGTCAATTCAACAGTAAATACAGAATCAAATCTTCTGTACATGATTAAACATGGACATCATGTACTGTCCTTAAACATCAGGTTTTGTGTTATTAGTCACACTGTCACTTTTCAAATCTAATTTTGCGGTTGTTTGATACGAAGACAGTTTTGGGATTTTAATCCACTGATTGCCATGACTATTGCATATTGATTATAATTGGTAGCAGTATTACCTGGGCCTCCGCTTCCTCACTTAAGGCCTTCACGAGGGAATCGAGCTTCTCATTGAGCAATGCACACTGGGAGGAGAGACAGACAGACACAGAGGCAGATTAAATATCTCCCTTGTTCGCTTCAAAATCATATGAGAGGAATGTAAATTGGGAGATACAGTACAAATCAATGCCGGGCAGAAGTGCGGCTGCAGTAACACAACAAAACAGCGTGAAATCGATACCTATACTGCGCACAGAGGTCTTTTATTTGCAGAAGCAATAGGCGAATTTCCCTCCGGGCAACAACAAAGCATCACATTATTTGGAAAAAGACGGTTAAGAGGGACGGAGCTCAAAGCGCTCTGACAGGAGGGGTTTGGTGAAGGCTCGAGACGCCTCTGCCGGGTGAAAAGATTTTCTCTCTTTTTTTGGAAAACCCTTTTAAAAAATAAAAATAAAAAAAAGATTTGGCAAACCACTCTTCCTCTCAGCAGGAGTTTCTTTGCAGTTTCAAACTTGTAGGTGTTTCACCTGCCGCTGTAATGATTTAGTTTTACCCCTTAACATCTAGTTTTCCCCAATTGTTTTTTTTTTAACTTTATGGTTGGAAAAATCAATATAATATAAAATAAATATGAACACACACAATGCCAAACATATAACCAGGTTAACTATGAGGATCATCCTTTTATTTCTTTTCATTTATTTATTTATTTTTTATCTGAAAGCTGAAGGGCTAGTTTTCATCGGCAGTCCCTGTTGCCTGATGTTGTTAGGCATGCTAGGATAAAAATAATACAATAATACAACATGTATAAGAGTTAAAAACGCACTATATTGTGATAAAAAGCAATACAGTACAGTGAAACAAACGAACAAAATCTTGGTTGCATAAAGATATTGTTCTGACAAGTGACATATAGATATGTTTGTACAATATCAAATCTCAGGTATTATGGTTAATGTGAAATGTTCAATGATTACGTCCATGATTTTGCACATTATGAACATATGGAATGGTTTGCCATCAGACATTACACATTTAAAGTATTGTTTTTAAAAAGAGTTTAAAGAAATACCTAATGGCACAGAATACCAGCTCCTCTCCAAATAGGACACGTTCTGCTACATACTGTCTGACTATATGATCATTATTGAGGAACTTTCTTGGTAAGTTGTTATTTTTATTTCATTTTATTGTATTTTCTCAGTCACTGTATACACTGTTGTTAGTGGTACTATTATCATTTTTGAGCTATATCAAATGTTTCACTGATTAATTAGATATAGTGTGGGTGCTTGTTGTCGTTACTATTGTCATTAGTAGTTCTATTGTTCATGCATTTTTTTTGTTTTATAATGTTCCTGTTTATTTTGGTTTATTATTATTATTATTATTTTTGTTCTTTATTTTTTTTAAATACATAATTGTTGTACATTATATTGTAATGTTTACATGTGTGGACCCCAGGAAGAGTAGTTGCTACCTTGGTAGTAGTTAATGGGGATCCAAATAAATAAATAAAGGTTTCAAGGAGGTTTTTCTTCTTTTTTTTTGTGTGAAATGGCGGCTTTTGCGCCAGAGGAGTGACTTTAACCTACTTTTCCCAACTCTTGTTACAAAACACATCCACACCTCTTTAACACATGTTCAGCCCTGCAGCTGTTAAAATGGATCGTTATAATGTGTCAAATAACAGAACAGATAGAAAATATGGATTACCAGAGGGAATGGTGAACCTTCAACACAACCATTTCTATTACACACACCTACACTGCCCACTAGTTACTGTTATACAAGCTCTTACATAATGCATACGATTACACACAAAACCCATTTACCTTCTTTGCCATGGCATCTGCCTCCTCCTTGTTCTCCGTGGCTCTCTCGTACGCCTTCCCCACCTCCGCCACAAAATCATTCACCGTCCCACACAGAAACCTGACGTGGAGGTGGAGAGTGAACAAAAGAGAGAGAGAGGGAGAGGGAGAGGAGAGAGGAAGAGGGGGGTGGATGAGGGTGAAGGTTAACATGATTAATGCTGAAATTGAAACAAATTAGCAGGTGAACACGTTTTAGATTTGGTGATTTCACCGTGCAGAGATTTCACACACACACACACACACGCGCTCTTGTCTTATCGCCGCCTACCTGCCTGTCAGCTACATCGCCTCCGCACAATCACCATTTACTCACAGCTGTTACATTGCCGCTGTATGACTCAGCAGGGAGGTTTCTCCGCACTCACACGCGCCTCGTGCATTTAGCAAATATTGGATCCTGTCAAATGAATATTGCTCGTCTGCTGCAGAAAAACACGTTTCTCGTTTATGAGTCTTGGCCTCCCTGTGCAGCTCGGCAGCTTTTATTTCCACATGAGATATCTGGATATTACAGATGTATGACAGCACACCGTTTTAAGGAATTTATGAAAGGCAGAAGGGCAGTGTGTGCTCAGTCTGTGTTCGCAAAGGGCTGCTGAATATCCTGCAGATGGCCCTTCAACTTGATGTGGAAACAAATCAATCAGATGTCATTGCTTAAACAGCTGCAGGCGGCAGCGTACTGTTAGAAAAGTTTGACTGCACAGTGCAAGGCCATTTTGTTCTGGTTGCAAACTTACAATGTTGCCTCTGAAAACATGTAAAATTGGATTTTGATTGGCGACCAACTGTGCACACAAGCTTGAGATTTCCACTTCGACACCTTAATATATTTCATCTAAAAACCTGGCACACCAACTAATTAATGACAAAGGGATCCATAGAGCATCAGTGTGAGTGTGCAGGGGTTGTCAACGCCTGTAGTTGTGTTAGCAGATCTTATGAAAATTGCCTCGTCTGTGTCTTTTTAAAGACAATTCTCATATTAGACTGAAGTAAACACAACAGAAAATGTTATTTTCTGGTTTTAAAGCTGCCAAGAAAACAGTTAAAATCCTGGATAAATAATCTACTGAATATAGTAAATCTGGAATGTGTGGCAGCAAGTCTGAACACTTAATCCTCTATAGGTTATGCCTGGCGTTCCTTAAATCGAAGGATATCTGAAGTTGTATATCGCAGAGGAACTGAAAAGGATTGACTGTTTTCAAGGACAATATGATCCGTTTTACTCTTCCCACCTCCTGGTTCTTATAGACGTCCTTACGTGGGTTTATACTGAGTGGTTGTAAAGGTTATCTGAGGATTTCTTCTTTCTTTCAAACCTGACGTTAGGCAGAAGACGACGTTCATTTCTAACCGACAATATAACCAGACAGTGCTATAGACTCTATAGACGCTTTTTAAACTCCCAGCTTGCACTTTTCTCTTTATGGGAAATAATACTAAAATTAAATTATTACCCCTGTACGAGATCTTTCTCTTGGAGCTCTGGTCTACTTATCTAGCTCACTTGTCTGTTATTGTCAAATGTGACCCTATTATGTCAGTAACTGATCATTGTTAATGGTTAAAAAGGAACCATTAGAGGCTGACAGCAGTCTAACTTTACTTAATGTCCCTGTAGTGTTTTTGCTGGCAAAATAACACATTTATTACAGTAAACTGGATAACAACAAGTCACAGCCCTGTATATGAAGTACACTCCCAAAAAACAGCCTGAATCTTGATGCCATTTTCACAAAACCTCCATCTACACCAACGTTTCCTTTTTATTTTTAAGATACTAACGCAAGAGAAAATTGAGAAAAGTGTCGCCCTGAACTCGCTGATCCTGATGGAAGCACCAAGTGAAATTATTGTGTATTTTTTGTGTATCTTGACCCATGGTCGATCAAAACCCGTTAAATTTCCACCGTGTTGTTTAAAAATAATACACGTTTCAAAACAGGAAAAGACAGATTTTCTTTGTCCGACAACGCTGGTGTTACGTTTCGATAAAAATTTAAAAAAGTACTTTGAGTGTGTCCTAAAGTCCCAGAAGGCGTTTTAAAATGTGCTGCACTACCATCAGTTTAACAACACACAGGGCCGTGGAGGAAAGTGCTCTGTAATGGCCGCTAGACTCTTCCCAAAGGAAGACTACGTACTAATGCACTGAGGATGACCCCGAAATACTGATTCATCGGCCTCTTTCACTTACAGCCGGGCAGCACTTACTGTCCCCTCCTTGTGTGTGTGTGTGTGTTTGTGCGTCCTTAGGGAAAAGACCAAAGCGAAAAAAAAAAAAAATCAATACGCATTGACCAGACTCTACCTCGCACCCTTTTTGTGTCTCATCTCTCATTTCTTTTCTCCTTTTCCCCTCCTTCCATCTTTATTCTCATCTTCCGTCTCCTCCCTCCTCCCTTACGCTTTCCTCTCTGTTCTCCTGTCCCTGTTTTTGTTCACAGCACGTACTTGGCAGAGGAAATGACGTCGGTGTGCTTGTCCGAGTCCAGGATCTTGGCGAGGTGGGAGGCCACGGAGTCTGCATACTGAGTGATGTGGACCTGAGAGAGAGAGAGAGAGAGAGAGAGAGAGAGAGAGAGAGAGAGAGAGAGAGAGAGAGAGAGAGAGAGAGAGAGAGAGAGAGAGAGAGAGAGACTCAGAATTATAAGAAGAAGAAAAGGGTGGAGGTTCGTTGCCGGGACTATCTTGTACAAAAGTTCCAGTAAAACCTCTTGTAGGAATTATTCTTTTTAAGTTGCTCTTGACATTTTCTAGAAGATTTATGCCTTCTTTTTTTTGTGGTACAACAGCCATCAGCTGAAAATGTATGACCTTTAATGAGATTTAAATACAGAACATGGTTTGATAGAAAAGGGATTTAGAACGAGACAAAATCAAAACATATTGTTTGGTAAAAATCAGGTTTAGTGCTGAAAACTATGTTAAATTTAATCTGCCCAGGAGGAAAAGGTCTCTGAGCACAACATCTGGACACCAGATGTCATGTTGGTATTAATAAACAGGACAGACTTTGTCAATTATGTAACCCTGTAATTGAAAATGAAATGCTCTTTGATGCTTTATATCACCAGTTCCCAACCTTTTTACACAACTTGGGACGAGCTCGTCACATGTTACATATGTTAATGAGATTCATATTTTCCTTCTCAGATTGTTTAAGTTGAATATGCATTGGAGGGATGAATGTAAACGTATCCAGGAAACAAACAAAGATTAGAGAAAAGTCAGAAGAAATGCATTATTTTGTGCAGCAGAAAAATGTTTTGTCTTCTCTCCTATCTTCTAAATCATCTTGAAACTCCTCAGGTTTAATTTATGAGAAAGAAGTTACTGTATTTAATAAAATTAAGTGGAAAAACACAACATAACTTTTTGGTTGGAAGACTTAATAATCAAATGATTATTATTTATTTCTTACATTCTTTAAAAATGTGTTGTACTGGTAGGTTTGTGGTTTCAGATTGTACAGCATGCTTTCTCTCCTGTTTATGTGCAAAAAGCATTTTATTTTCCTCCGTCTATAATTTATATGGTTCATTCAGCCATTTCTTTACTTTTCAGCCATGACTTTAGAAGAAAATTCAAACTGAAAAACCTTTGAGTAACGACATTTTAAACTGGGAGGATCAAGACGCTTCTATAAAAGACAGAACAAATCTAAGTCAACACAGCACCTTCTATGTACTTAGTTTCTGTAGGTTTAGGGTGCTGTCACTGGCTGTCACCCAAAAAAAATCCCTTTTCATTTGACTGGATCAGCCTTAAACAAACTGACAAATGACTAATGAGATCCTTTAAGTCTTTAAACTGGAAAAATATGATGGCTCCTTTGGGAAATTTCTATCATAATGATCCACCAAATCATGAATGAATTAGCGGTAAGAAACTGGCTCTGCAGGTGCAGAATCATGCTGCAATTTAAAAACTACAGCACGTCCTTAAACTACCATCTAGATTCGGGAGCTGAGAGGCAGCTTTCAGCTCAAATGCAAAATACAGAGCTGCCCCTCGTCTATATATCTACACTACTCCCTGTGGTTTAGGTCTGATTGCTTTGGCTTCCAGCTGCCAGGCTCAATTGATTCTCAGTGGATGTTTTCCAAAATAATTTCTTGGAGCTTGTGAGAGCTGGCTTTGTGGGGCTAATTTATGGATACCATCTGTCAAAAAGCAGACAGCTTCCTGAAAGGTCTGCAGAGTGATTTACCTGCAGAGGAGAATCAAGGCAGTCGTCTTCTTTCACTGTCGGTGTACGTTTGGTGGTGGTGGGCACCTCGAACGTCATCACACTCCATCTAAAAAAGACACGCACAGATGTCAAGCACCAGAAAACAAACTTTATTATCAGCTAATCAAATCCAGATAGGAGGAAACACGCAGCCTTTTTGTCCTTTTTCTAACTTTGATTGTACCGCTGATAAACACAACATAAAAAACAAAAACCCACCTACAGTTCAAGCTGAGGACAAATAAATCATTAAAACACCTGCAGAACATGTGTAAACTTTTTGACCCATTTGAATTATGTCCTTTTAATTAAAAGGAATATTTTTGGGGAATACATTTATTTACTTTCTTGCTGAGAGTTAGCTGAGAAGATTGATACCACTCTCATAGCTGTACCATAAATATGTAGCTGGAGCCAGCAGCCGCTTAGCTTAGCCTAGCACAGCACAAAGACTGGAATCAGGGTAAAACAGCTAGCCTGCCTCTTCCAAGGTTGACAACACTCACAAATGTACATGTTATATCTTATTTGTTTGATCCATACAAAAACTAAAGTGTAAAAACAACAAGATGTGGTTTCACGGGGGGTTATGTGTGGGACTATTTGTTGGCAGGAAGCAGTGACTTCCTCATGCTAAGCTAAGCTAAATGGCTGCTTGCAAGTCTGAGGAACATGATAGGAAAGCCCTCAAAGTTAACATGGACGTGCAAACTTGGTTAAACATTGTTAAACACCTTGCTGGAAGGAAACCGTGCTAAACCCCCTCCACCTTCTCCCTCCCTCTGGTCTTACCGGTCCAGCATTTTGGTGGTGGCTCTCTCCAGCTTCTCCAGGATCTGCAGCAGCTGAGCGTCGTCGTCACAGAGGCCTCCCCAGCCCAGGACACGAGCCAGGTCGTTACCTGTGCCCAGGGGCAGCACGCCGAGCTGGCACTGTAGAGATAAAAGAGTATATCATCTGCAAACAAACTGATTATACCCCATTTTCAATCAAAAGCAGCACAAGACAAATGATTTATGTTTGTAAAAATACACCTGTCTCATCAATATAAGTCAACTACTTCATCTACTGTTAGTCCGACAGATTTATGTGCACAAATACAATTCTGGTGTTGAATATGGACTCCCACAGGAACCAACAAGACTAAATTTAGGGGCAAAATCTAGTGTCCTAATTAAATATATATATATATATATCCACACATTACATCTTTATTCTATCTTGTCTTTTTGTTATAAAGCATCACAAACTGTTTGGGTTGGTAAACATGAGCACACGTGTTTAAAGTCAGTGTCCTTACACTGCTCTTTAGGGACACAAATATGAAAAGTTGCAGTTAACTAAATTAAAATCTTTAGTTTGCTTTATACAACAGCAAACAAGCAGTAAAGTGATGCAGACAAAAAAAAAAAGAAACCTTATTTTGATCAGTAATTTAGCCTCGAGTGAAACTGCAAAAACATTGTAAGATTTCTAAGATTTTTTACTTTTGTCAAAATCCTACAAATCAGTGAATGTGTTTATCATACAGTACAAGATGGAGGCGATCATTAATCTGCACCCAAATTTCATCCTCAAGGACAGAAAAACAGTTTCAAACTAACATTTTTCAATATAAAGACACATATCTTTATGGTGATTATAGAAGAAAGTTCATGTGTCGGAACAACGTGGAAATTTTGATAATAATTTGAATGTGAGGAACATCACACTGTTTAGTCTGACATGACCTAAAATTATTCAAACTGATTTGACATGGCACTTATTAATCCAAATTAAACACTAATTTAATAATAAAAACCATGTTATCTGACACAGCATTCATTAACTCTGATTAATTCCATGTCATTAATTAATTAGCTGAGGGAAGCAGTGTATCATTGGTGATTTCACTCATTGCCACACTCACTTTCTCTTCACCCTCATCCTTCCCCGACATACTTTATTTACCGTTTCCTCTCCCTTTCCCTCTATTTCCTAATTCACTTCTTTGTTGGCTTGAGTTTGGTCAAAATGTCTGTAAAATTTACTCCCTATTTGGCATTTTTCAGATTCAGTTTCAGGTTTGAGGACAATAGAGAGCAACAGGTTACAAACTGTGACCACAGGTGAAAAATGCTTCAGTCCTAATGGTTTTTTATCATTTACAACATTAGCACGAGAGGTAGCTTGCTGCTTTTTCTTGCCCATCAGCGTTCTCCTCAATTACCTTCAATATTATATCATCATCCCCTTCTCCTCCTCCTCCTCGTTCTCACCTGTTTATGGAGGTTGAGTTTATCCAGCTCTGAGAGCACCCAGCCCACGCTGCCGTCGCCTCCACACACCAGGATACGAAACGTCACAAACTTCTGGAAAAGGCGCAGGCTGGAGGGAGGAGAGCAGGGAGGAGGAGAGGAAAATACTAGAAACTCCCACAAGTGAAGCATCAACCAGCAAATTTAAGACTTTTCTGCTTTGTTATAACCTGACACATGAGCCTATTATTTCATTTTTAATTATTATTATTAACTGTCAACATTTAAAACTGAATCAGTGCTTACAGAATCACCTGTATGCCAGTTTTTCAAAGTACTAACTATAACAATTGAGGAAAAAACTCAAGTACCCTAGCTCTGGCCCTCCGTTCATCAGGTCAAAGACTTGAGCTGGATTGAGGAGCTGCTTGAACTTGCGGAGGAACTTCACCCCCTGGTTGTCTCCGCTTTTGGAGTTGACCAGGACCAGGAGAGGACTGGTGCACGACGCCGAGGTGGCCTTCCAGAAGCCTGAAAACAAGGCACGTACATGAATAAACTGGGAGACATTTCTCAGCTCTCAGATTCAAGTCCAAATGTTGCCGATCACACAGTTCAATGCTGAGAAAGCTGTATGTGATGGATCCTGTGTGCTAGATAACTGTGGCTGTACATTTCTGGTGACAGACACCTTTTTTGTCTAATCTGAATGTCTAAAATATGTATAAATGAGGCAAATACTGCCAAATATGTTGCAAATATTCCTCTTTTCTTAAAAATCTTTACTAAAAAGGTTTGTCTAAGCGTGCTGAAATTCAAAATTGTTGTGCGACAGTAGGGTCAGCTGCAATATCACGCCCTCTGCATCCAAAGGATTTACACCATTGGAGTTGAAAGGTGACATTCCTGATCTTTGATCCTGCTGTACATGCAATACTCTGAACAAATTTACCTGTGTGTGTGTGTGGGCGGGTGTACGGGGTGTCTCACCATCTGAGTCGATGCTGTTAAGTGCAGTGGGAGGGATGATTGACACTCGACACTGACCCAAGGGACACACCTTCCCCATTTGTTCTTTACAGCTGTTGTGGACCTGCAAGTGCACGCCCACGCCCACACACACATACACACGCGCGCACACACACACACACATATACACACAGAGTTAGTGGTCTCCATAGTAATTCTATATTTCAGTAGAAGCAGAAAGGTCATTACATCCCTCTGAAACCCACCAAATGTCAGTTCTGTAACCTTTACAAATACCACTCTGATTCATTTGTGTGTCTCTCGCTCTCTCTGTGTGTGTGTGTGTGTGTGTGTGCACGCGTGCGGTGAGGATAAATTTGCCCTAAACACTCAAAAGCAATTCAGCCTTTGCTAAGTGGAACTGTGAGACGGAGTAAAGTTACATCTCTGTAACTGTGTGTTTGAGTTTGTGTCTTAAAGGAAAAGTCGACCATTTTTCGCTGCCTTCATCACACCATGAGACATTTGAAGTGAAGGTTGCTACTTTTAGGCTGTAACTAAATTAGTCCATAAATATTATATGAACCCACAGCAGGGCGAAGCGTCGGGCTTGGGTTCGTCTTTTGACTGAAACGTGGTTAAGATTCACGACCATTTCTGAGAGAACATTGAGACGCAAATAAGAGACGACCCACATATGAAGCACTACACCAAACTCCATTTAAAATGTAGAAGTTTAAATTCTGATGTTAGAGTTCTGTTGCAGCTTTATAACGCACGATTGTTTGTGATTGTTTTCTGTGCTGCCCTGAACTCAATGAGAATGAATGAGACCTTTGGCAAAACTGGTTTAAATATATATTGAATCATGGTGCATCCATGTAAAAACAAAAGTCAGAGCTGCATTATTTGATTTATTTTGCCTCTTGGCGACAGCTGACCAATCTGTAAACACAATATTTTACACACTATCACCTTATAAAGTTGTTATGGTGAACGTGTCAGCAAACAGTTCCCCATTTTGCACATCCAGCAGATACAGAGCAACATTATCATTCATTTTGAGTTGTGTTTCTGGCTGCCTGGCTAATGAAAGTCCACTTTTTAACTCTCCTTTTAGCTCTGTTTTGGTTTCCACCAACTCCTGAGGTAAATATCTGGTTCATTAGCTGCTAAACGCTCCACTATGTTTACCAGGTAGTCGCTAACTTTGCCTGTCTATTGCTTGGTGCTGAGCAGTTAGTGTGCAGTGGGTTCATCAGAGCTTGTTAGCTAAAAACAATGCTTATGAAAGCTGTAAAAATGAAGCAGTAAAGTTGCGGGCCGAAACCAATATCTCATATTTTCTGGTGACAAATGTTGCACTTTTGTTTTGACACTTCCTGTGTTACCCTGAATAGTTGGTTTGAAGGAGCTGCTTTGCATTTAGACAACAGCTGGAAGTCAAAAATAGAAAATTTAAATCAAACGTTTGGCTTTTTCCTCCCGACAGAAAGATAATTAATTGAGACAGCTTTACCAACTGGACTGGCACTGACTCTATTACCATGGATATCAGTGCATTTGTGTCATTGATTAAGATATGATGCTGTCTGATTTAAATTTCATCTAAAAACTGTCAGGGGTAAGATCTAAAATAACTTTCAGCTAGCAGAGACGTCCTAAAATTTTTTTTAAAAAAAATACTAACACTGATTTGACAAGACAGAGACCACAAGCTATCCCACTTACAATGGCCTTGCACCAGAGGCAGCGCCAGTCCTGCAGCCGCCGCACGCTGCCACAGTTCTTGTCACACACCACACATTTGGCACTGACCGGCAGGTTGCCCTCCAGCCACTGGTGGGGCATGAACACCTGGGAAAAAATATGGAAAAATACTGAGAACGTGAGACTGTCCAATCTGCCAGTTTTTCCATCCTGAATACCTTATGAAAGTTGTTATATTCAGTAATTTCAGTGACATCTGACATGTTTTCTCTCACTGAATGAGTTGGATATGGAGTTAGGTACTCTCACACACATCAAAGCACAGCCTAAAATCACTCACCCCTTCCTCATCCTCAATGATGTCATTCCCTATGGAGGCCAGCGTGGTCCATTTGCAGTTGTTGGTGGAGCGAACTGCACAGCGCTTATGAGCCTTGAACTTACAAACTGCAGAGGAAAGATCAATAAATGTCATGTAAAACAAACCTAAATAAACAGCCTTGACAATTAAAATGCATAATGTACGTCAACATGAGGCGTTGGGAAAGTTATCGCACATTTTTCACGCTGTAATTTAGCATAACGTTACATGGAATATCCTTTGCAACTTAAAAGGTAGACAACAGCATCATCTCTGGTTAGTGGGTCTACAGTGTTGTGATAAACGTACCCACCAAATGTCTACTATTTAATCTGGCTGGACTATTTTAACTTTAAAAAAAAAACTTTTATTGGTTGAGTGTTGGACCGATTTATTCCCCTTATTATCAGCTGATGTTGCTTTGCGATGTATTGCTGTCATCAAAATCTTCTGGTTCTAGCTGCCAATAACGTTCACATGAATCAAGATGAAATGTTGCTTAAATATTTACACATTTGACAAAGTTTCCATATATATTTTTTTATACATTTCTATATACATTTTTGGTCAATTAACTAATTATTGGTGTTAGGATCTATAGGAATTAAGTAAAACGACATGACAAATCAAGCACAAGCATTTTAATTCATAACAAACAAGATCAAAACTTTGCTAAGAAATTAAAATTCCCAATAATATGTACCGACAACTGACCTAGAAACCCCATACAGTATGTGTGTGTGTTCAGATTTCTTACTGCTGATATGAGAGAGGTGAGGAATTAATTTTACTCAACTGTTTCCACAGTGTCAGTGTGTCAGAACCTGTGATGAAACCTGCCTCACCCTGCAATAAAGAGCTATAAACCTACTTCTTTACTTTACAGTCACATGTTCGAAATGCTCTACTACAGTGCTAACACTCTCAGGACAGAGGAGACAAAAAGACCCCGACTTTTATGTAAGAGAACGATTAAATTTAAAAGATTATTGCTCATAATATCTGGTTATAATATCTGGGCCCTCAGATTGGTTGGTTGGTTGAATCTTTCAAGAAATGTGTCTTTAAATGTGTGTGTTTTGTGTGTGTGTGTGTGTCTATGTACCTTCACAGGACAGGCCGTGGGAGGTGACGCCTGGCAGAGCCTCTCTGCAGACGTTGCAGAAGGTTGGTCTGGCGTGCGAGCAGGCGTACCAGTTGTGCATCCCAGAGAAATGCTCCATGTTGAACTGGCTGGCCTGAGGGAGGGAGAAATACGGAAGGAGAGGACAAGGACATCAGCATCAGCGCTCTGTGTTAAACTGGCTGCGCTTCAGAGGTGGAAACACGGGAGGACAAAACAAAAATCATCAGAGCGCCACTACGTCAAAAATAACTAGCCTGGGGGAGGAGAGATATTGCAGGATGGGACGATGACTTTTTAAATTTCATGCTGAACTAAACAGCCAGAGGAAGCATGTGATACACAGATAAGATAATGACATCAGCAGCACATATTAAACTTTGTGGCCCCAGGATTGAAACACACGATATCGATGCTACAGCTGACTGGCCTGGGCCAAAAGGTGACTTACAAGATAGCAGGACAAGACTATGACATCAGTGCTGTCAAACCAAACTTCCTGCATAAAAATATATACTTTCTTCCTTTCCAGAAAGTGTCCATGACTCTAGAAATACCAAAATAGCCACAGTTTGACCTACATATTCACAAACTAGGAATACCAAGAAACGACACATGGAGTGGTCTATGACAAAGACATACATTTAAACCATAAATGCACTGAATGCGAGGAATATTGAAAGCCAAACACCTGAGAGAATTTCAGCTCAGCTAGGACAGCAGCTTACAGTCTTCAGCTTTCTTTATAGCCTATTAAAGCAGAGGGTCTAATTTTATGTGAGACATCAATCTGCTGGCAAAGAGCTCAAATGAAAAGCAGATAAGAGAAGAGAGAGGACAGAGGGATAAAAGGGTGGAAGAGAGAGAAGGAGGAGAGTATATTCCTACAAGAAACTAAAAAAAAGTGGATACTTTGAGAAACAGATGGAGGAAGAATTAAGGAGTGAGGTGTGAAGCCTGTTCTCATTAAAATAGATTACACCCTCATGACTAGCTTTTATCAAAGGATCATCAATTTGGCACATTTCTGATAATCTGATGTCAGCCAGCAGAATAAATAACAATGTCAGAATATGAAGAGACTGCCGCAGGGAGTAAAAACGTTTTTACCTCATAGGTTTCCCATTTTTGGACGGATTTGAGAGCGCCGATCCAGTCCTCCATTTCCTTCCTGCTCTCGGCACATAACATTAGTTTGCGAAATGGAGTGATCACCTGAGAAAGGGAAAAAAAAGAGAAAGATGGAGTGAAAGTCTGAAGTCTAATATTTTCTTCAAAACCTGTAAGAATATTACAATTCATTCCAGAGGGGAACATGACAATCCAACCAATAGATATTGAGACATTTAACTCAAAACCACAAATGACAACCTAATGGTGGCGCTAGAGGAAAAGTCAGGGGATCATCAAAGTCAGTAGGATTCATCCTCTGGGCAGCATGAATGTCTGCACCTAATTTCATGGCAATCCATCTAATAGTTGTTGAGATATTTCAGTCAAATGTAAAGTTCTGAAATGCTTTAATCCACATTTTAGACATTTTGAGACCAGTCTTGTTGCTCACCGTGAAGCTGTTGTTGATGTTCTTGGTGCTGGTCTCGGCTACGCTGGCGTCTGACAGGTCCACTTCATCGAAAATCAGAGACTGATGGGAAGAAAGACAAACGATGCAAACATCAGTTTATCTTTTCTTGTACCTTATCGAGGTACTGTACATATAATCACACCTTTTCTTTCCCCTGACAGCTCTCGATCATATGTAAACCACTCTATAGTAATGGAATAGCTGTGGTTAAAATTTTGAAACTGTTATCATCTTGTGATTTTGGTTTCACAGCTCACTGGATTGCATTTGCAATGCTGTTTTGTTTATTTAAAGCTGCTGTAGGCAGTTTCACACATTCCTGTACCTTGCAGTCTTTGGCATAGTAGAGGGTCCTCCCTCTGAGTTTGAAGTACCTCCTCTTCCATCTCTGGAAGGAACTAGTCTGCTTTAACAGGATTCCCTCCTTCACACTTTTCTGTAATGAGACGGAGTCAGAAAAAAAGACAGAGGACAAAAAGGGGGAGAGATGGGAGGAGAAGACAGAACAGACGTTAGTGCATCCAGTGACAGCTATTCTTCCTGGAGTTCACACGCGAACAGAAGTAGATCAGTTTGGATAGTGTCACTAAGATGGCTTGTTGTTTGTTTGTTTTTGGTGAGACACACAACAGCGAGGTGAAGAAAGCTGCTCAGATGAGCAAAGAGGTGTTGACTGAGTCTGTCAAGATAGCAGACGATCACAGAAACATTTACTTAAAGGACTATACCTGCACATTTTCAAACACCAACCAGTAATTTATGTAACTAATTTATGATGTTTTTTCCTCATGTTTCCAAAAAAATAGCACCCTCATCTGTTAAATAAGACAATGATGAAGCTGCGTTTGGCTGAGTGTCAGTATGCAGTGTGTCAATAGGAGGGTTAATGCAGCAAAAACACCAGAGATGATGTCCTGTACTGCGATTATAGGAGCAACAGTGATGAGGTGATGCAGCAGGTAGGAGGTGCAGCCATCCATGTCGGCATGAAAATGATGAACACGGCCAGAATACATGATTTGATTCGATGCCATGGATTTGCAGAAACACCCCACTGATTCTATTGTGGTGGCTGTTTGACTTTATCCTCGTCTGTGCCTCTGCTTATAACGCACTCGTTCGTTCTCTCTCTCTATTTATGAGTACATGCCCTGAGAGGACAGAATGCACCATGGGTAATCAATTTGAGATAGGACATCGGGGGTCGCCATGGAGATCCTCATTTTCTCGAACAAGAGGATACCCGGGCCCAGTGATACATGCCAGCGCAGGCACATCCACACACACACGCTGATACAATCTTAAAACTATGATCATGTTACTGATGGCTCTCTCCATACCTGCACGTTTATCACCTAATGTAGCAACATTCCTGCACGAGCCGCCACGGCAGCTTACATTAGATCAGCCTCCGATGTCAAGCCCATGACTTTCCCATAGAGATAACCATGTGCCTGCATCGGTGTGTGTGCATGTGCCGCCTGCATACTTTCATGGCAGAAACCAACATCAACTGCCTCAACACATACAGTCTGATAAAACTGGAATTAACTGTAAATGTTTGAGTGGCGACATCCAAAAAAACACAGATTTTAAGAGAAAACAATAACGCAAAAATGTTCAATTTGTTTCTGTAAAACCTGAAAATGTGTCCCAAATTATTAGATACTACAGGAAATGACTAATCACGCTGCTATTCTGCAAAAGCCTCCACGACAAAATGCCTACATACTGTAATCAGCAAACACAGTGACCTACAACCTGTGGGCAAAGGTAAACTGTAACGTGAACATGTGTCATTGATGTTGAAGGTTATTAAAATAACTTCATAATAACTTCAATAATCAGCTGATAATGTCTGCTTCTAGCAACTAAAATCCAATGGTTGTTTTGTGGTTTGTTTTACACTGAATTTAGCAATTACAACAGGCCACACTTCCTATATCAAACACTGAAAGCTCTCGGTGTCACAGAAATCAATGATATGATGAAGAAGTGCTGAAAGGAAAGTGGGAGAGAGAGGTGGAGAGGATATTGTTTTTGTTATCTCCAAATCAGGAGCCGACTGCTAAATTGCACTGTGATAAAAACACAGGACAGGCAATGACAAAAGACTTTTTCCATAACACAGGTATCTTGTTTTTCTAGTGTAATCTACCCGAGTTCTCAATCGGGCTGACCCAGAGCAGTTGGCTCAGCAGTAACTTGGCAGGGTCTTCCAGATCGGTGCATGATCCGCAAATCTGCCCTGAAGGATAAATTCAAGACTCAAGACAGGAGGTTCGCCACCTGCATGACAACTACCAACAAGCCACAAGCTGGCAGAAGGACAAGAGAAAGTGTGTGAACTTTTAGATGTGAGACAGAAACTGAAAGTGTGTGTGACAAAGCAAGAAAAAAAAACATAACATGCTTCAGTTATATCTGGATACAAGACACTTGAAATGACATGTTAATAGGGCCTTAGTGTACTTGTTAACATTGCATTGAAGTTAACAATACACAAAGTTACGCCGTTCAATGTATCACTGGGTTTGGCATTAATACAAAAAGTACATGTAGGCTATGTTCCACATTTTCATTTTTTTTAAAAACACAACGCTAATTTAGTAAGTTACAAACAACCACGCTGCTTCTTATGCTCTTGGAAAATATTAGTAAATCTACTGATATAACCCCATGACCTAATTCTAAATAATCTTATTAATACACTAAAGTTTTTCAGTTATAATATCAAGTTAAATAGACCAGAAGGTAAAAAGTTAGTGTGTTGGCTATTAGCTTGTACAGTTGCTAGCTGGCTACGAATATCAAACCTCAACAGTCTTTTACAGAGGATCAAAAAGTGTCAAGTAATAAAAATTGGCTTTGTCAAATTTGTAGTTTTGTTTAATTACTCACCGATACAATATTTCCAGATCTAAATCATAAAACCTTCATAACTTGAGACCGTTTTATTTGAGCAAAGTTCGTTATTTAACACCGACTGATTGAGCGGTTTGGAACATTAAATGACACAAAAAACACATTTATATTCCCTAAGATATCAGAGAGTATTGTTCTGGTATCAGGCTGGAACTCAAGTATCATATTGGCTAAGATATCAAAAACGGTTGCTTGCTAATAAGCCTGCACTAGCTACTGTCTTTGTACAGTAACTAGCTTTCATGTTCATTGTATTTTATCTTGTGTATTAGCTTGTAAGCTGTGTTACTATCTTGTACAGTAGTTAGTTAGTTGGCTAGCTGTGCATTTTATCCTACAGTAACTAGAATGAAGGAAGTGACCTTGCTGTTGGTGCAATTAGATGTAGGTTTTCCACTTCGCCTCCCCCCCCATTTTCTTTTACATCTTTTTCCCTCTGTCTCTATCTGTTTCTCTTTCATCATTTCGGTTTACATGTCTCCCTCCTCTCCCTCCCTGTCTCTCGGTCACCCATCTATCTTGCTGGGGTTCGCTCGTTCATCTTCATCTTATGCGTTCCTGTCTCACTCTCTCCGCCCGTCTGTCTTTGCAGTAACGGCCTTGGCGGTCTGAACAGAGGGAGTAATACAAGGCAGAAGCACCTCCAAACCAGTGATACATTCAATTCATCGCTCCATCACTACCTCACTGCTCAACTGCATCTGTGTGTGTTTGTGTGTGCACGTGTGTCCATGAGATATGCTTCTTGTGCTCTCAGAGTGCATGTTTCTTCCTTTAGAATAATGTGCTTTTACACCTTAAGGGAGAGCAAATCTCACAGAGAAAGAGAGCGGAAAAAGAAATAGAGGATGAGGAAGGGAAGGACCGATGGTGGAAACCATGATAGATAGCCCAGTGGTATGGATCATTAACGAGGGGAGATAGGGAAAAGAAACTGAGCTGTGACAGCGGCGAAGAGCGAGAAAGAGAAACAACACAAAAAAAAGGTGCGATGCAGCAATTACAACAAACGGAGTCGACATGAAAGAGAAGAAAACAAAGAAACAGGCGATGCCTTCAGGAGGAAGAAGAAAGAAGAAAACACACAAACAAGAAGGTGTAAAGGTCTCTTAACTGAACCACCTGATAACGGCGAGGTGTAACACCCCTGTTTCACCACTCGGGCTTATCCGTGGTTGCCACGGCAACACCAACACCTACAGGAGCCGTCAGTCAAGAAGCTAATCAGAGTGGTTTTGTTTGACAAAAGCGGCTAATGACATAGCAACCTCTGATACAGCTGAAGGACGCGCGGTAAGTTAGGCCCAACTCGGGATGTTGCAATCTAGGTGTGAAACTTAGAGGCTGGCGGCTGCATTTTAACTTGTGTATCACTAATCTCCAGTCGCTAACGTCTGGCTAGGCTAGCTTACTTTCCCTGTGAAAATATCTTTAAGACATTTAGCGAAACACAAAATACGTAAGATGTATGGAAAGACTTGAGTATTTGAGTTTAAAATGATTTATTAAATGCTCGTGGCTTACTGCAAAGCTATAAACCTTAACCCTTCAGTAAAACCCAAACTTCTCCAGTGTATAAAAGATGTGTGTATGTATCAGTGCAGTTACGGCTAATACAACAGACCTGCAATGAATCCTGCCTCCATGAAGGTTGCAATGTTCAGTTTTTGTGAAAACTGAACATTGCAACCTTCATGACGAGAGGATTTAGAGCAGGGCTGTGACATTAGACTGCATTAGTTTTAGCTAGTAGTACCTAATAAACTGGTATATAATGAATAGCATATAAGGGAAGTAACACACAAGCTCACCTCTGTCACATTTCATGATTCGTGTGAAAAAAAAAAGTCTAGCAAGAATTAACACTGGCAGTTTAGAGAAACAAAGTTTATATTGTGTGTGTTGCAAGTGGGCTTGCGGATGGGTGTAGCCACTTTAGTGGTGACACTTCTGGGCCGGTTGAGGGTTAGAGTTCTAAGAGCAACCACACAAATGTTTGCATCTGGTGAACGACGATGAAATCTGCACCTGCGTATCACTGTTTTAACCTGCAACACCTGTCGTGTGCAGCTTTGGAATGAAATATGCTAATTTTGCAGGCAATAAAAGCTTCGTTTCCCCACAATCTGGGTGCAAAGTTTAACCTCATGCACAGGGTTAATACAGGGACTTGTGATATAGAATTAACTAGACTGCCTTTACTCTATATACTCACATTATTATGCACATGTGGCTACAGCAAGTGTGACCTTCTCACAACACCTCCTCTAGGCCATTTCAATGTGTTCTTAGTCGAGACGCCTGATTGAATAAGACTTGGTTTCCTCCTGATTGGCTAGTTGTACTGCAGAGAGCAAAAAGTGCACGTGTACTGTAGATATGCCTTCATAAACACAACATATAGCGTATGCAAAGGTCAGGTTCTGCACCAGCTTGTGGTCCAACTGTAGCCAAACCCTTGATGGTGTTCTCCTCCTCTCCAGCTGAGAGATGTTGTCAGACAGATCAGTGTATTCATTAGAGCAGGACTAATTACATCACAACAATCAGCCCCAGTAGACCTGACGTACACACACACACACACAAAGTCGCACACACTGAAGAGCTGTGAAGTGGATATGCACACAAGAGCACATTACCACACGTCACTTACTCATCTACAAAATGCACACACGCAGTCAAACAGAGCTCTGAAATGCACCCACACACCAATCCGACTGATTCAACCCCTTTTCTTTTTTGAGTCAGCTCCATTTAACACACACACACACACACACACACACACACACACACACACACACCTGTCTACCCTCCATCCGGCCAATTCTCACACACACGGTCCTGCATGACTGACTGACTTTCGGTGTTCACACTGTAAACAATCAGCAAAATCACTGGACTTCTATTTATTTCCCAGAGAGCTGAGTGACCTGGAGGCCAAGATGTGGACATTTACCAAGTGTGTTAGCAGAGTGTGGTTCTTTTCCATCCTTTGTCATCAATAGCTGCCACTGACAAGGGCAAAATGATGGAGAAGATTAACACACACATTCAAAACGACCCACTTCTCTACAACTTTAAATTAATAGACAACTGGAATAAACACCTGTATGCTTGGAGAACAGTAGCACCTATTGTTGCGATTGATTGCAAGCTTGTTTTTTCGTATTTCTTGCTAGCAAAGTATTGAATTTGAATTTATGAAAACGTGTTTGTATATAAATGTATTGCTGTTTTTTGTGAGAAACCGGGAGTGATTTATTGATCATGGCTCTAGTCTGACTTCAGAATACATATCAATGAATCTATCAGTTCTTTTTCCAATAAACGGATTAATCATTTAGCCTATAAACTGGCACAAATATTGACAGAGGGATGTCCTTAATGTCTTTTGAGTATCAAACACTCAGAGGATAAGGCTGGAGAAATTCTATATTTTTCTTTTTGTCACCAAATCCTGTGAAAAGACCAAAACAAACAAATGAATTGATCCTACTAACAAGTATTGTCTTCATAGCCAAAGCTTGATATATCTTATTCCTCTGTTTGATGTGCTTCAGGTATATATTTGTGAAGATTTACCGTCTTCAGCAGGAACAAACGTACTTCAGGAGTGTTAAAGACAGGGGGAAGTCAGAAAGTGTTGAGAGACGGACTAACACGTAGTTGATTTTGGTGAGTTTTTGATGAGAAAAATAACAAAAACTCTAATCTACCAACGTGATTTCATCCTTCTCCAGCAGCAAAGAAAATGGCAAATGGGAGCTCACACAGACACAGTGTGAATACAGACTTTGCCACTACACACCGATCGCTGGAGCTTACTGTGCTTCCCCAAATCTGTCAGAATAAAACCACAATCAACCAAGTTACCTGCAGTGTGAATGCAAGTAACATAACCTTTAAAAGATCCATCATCTCTAACACACTGACCTCTTCTACCAGGCGACTCTCCTGCGATTTCTCAATGTGACAGGAGTCCAGTTGGTCCTCGTGGCTGAGCTGGTCGGCGTCCCCCTGCTCCCCTCCCTCACAGCGGAAAAACAGGGGCGCCATGCAGCACCCGCTGGGCTGACACAACCCCGGCATTGGCACAGCACACACTGATGACCTTACTTTAGTAGTAAAATAAAACCAAATGGCTTTTACCACCAGTAGGGCAATGACTTTCAGAGCTATAAAAAGGTGGAGGAAGTTGCTCTCTCAACTCTCTTTTCTGATGCTATCTGGATCGCTCTCTACCCATCTTTTCCTTCTTCCTCTTCTTGAAAAATATTTATTCTACCCTTATTTTGCTGTTTCTACACAAAACTTCCCTTTTAACTCTCTCTACATATCAGCAGTAACTCTCCTTTCGCTCCAGCAGCTCCTCAAACAATGCAACCCTACTTCCTCCCTCTCTAACTTCCCTTGTCAGGTAGCCACGCCCCCTCAGGTGTGTAGGACACACCTCTATTGTGTGTGTGTGTGTGTGTGTGTGTGTGTGTGTGTGTGTGTGTGTGTGTGTTTCTCTCTTTCTCTGTCTCTCTGACACACACACACACAAGCATATACACACACACCCTGGAGATAAGGCGGAGCATGCAAACAAGCTCTTCCTCTACATGACACACACCTGAGAGAGGAGGTGTGTGTGTGTGTGTGTGTGTGTGTGTGTGTGTGTGTTCATGTAAGAACAAGCCTATTTCCTTGAGGCTATAAATAGAACTGGAAGAACCTGTCTGATTGGCAATGAGAGCACACACACACACACACACACACACACACAGGATAATGGTTGCTCCTGCTTGAACACTGATTTAGGGCATAAAATAAGTTTAAACACACAAGAATAAACACACACACACAGCCGGTCACATCAAGTCAAATTGATGGGGAGGTTAATGGCGCCACACTCTGCTTAAGAGAGCTGGAAACGTCACTGTGATCACACAAACTCATGTCCTGCCAGCCTGCATGAGCTGTCCTGACTCTCTCTCTCTGTGTGTGTGTGTTCACGTCTGCTGCCTACGCGCCGTCATCGGACTGCTTTCAGTGTCAGATCAGTGTCTCATCTGCCAAGGCAAATTACAGTGAATGTGTGTGTTTGTGTGTGTATGTTTTCTGCCAGTCCGCATATCATTCCGTCTTTAATGAGCAGAAACATGCTGTTCCCTGCAGACTCACTCACTGACACCAACTCTCTCTCTGTCTCCCTCTCTCCCTCAATTCCCTTAAAGTCTTTGGGTTTTTTTTTCCTCACTTCTCCTTTCCAAAAAGTTGTTTGTTTCCCCCACCCCACCCCCCAACTTTCTCTCCATCCAAAATCGCTCGCGGTGAAATCAATTCCAGAATCAGGTCAAAGAGCTTCATTAGCGACTTCAGTGAGTTATGCGGCAAAGTTATTGATGTGAAATGACTGATAATTAGGCATGTTATCTCTGTCTAGTCCATTTGTGCTGCAGTATTTCCCCTGATAGGAAGAACGGCAGATGGAAGCATGCAGGCCACCCTGGGTCCATGCTGCTTCTTTAGTCATCATACCTGTCCCTCTTAATATGTGTTGACATTACAAAGTTATCAATTTACACATCTGTCATCCTGTTAGCACCACACAAAGCTGAATATGTTAAGGTGAAGGTGAGCAAAGCTGTTTTTGAGACCATAATTAGGTGCCACTCGGATTCCTAATTGTTTTTCTGTAGCAAAGGGAGCTAAAAATGGATTTCTGAGTGAAATGCAGATGCAGAAAAAAAGTATTAATATTATTTTATAATTCTTCAAAGATATACTGTAGAAATAAAGGAGAAGGAGGAGCGGACGGACAGGCAGAAACATCCTTAGGTACTTAGCTAGAATCAATCTATGACTAATGCAAACAAGCCCCAGACTCACTCCTTTGTTTCTTATGGTCATGCCCTTCTCTAGCTGAATTTTGGAAATCAGTCTTTGAAACCTTTTCTGAAATCTTACAATGTCACATTGAGCCTAACCCTCTGACTGCTGTCTCTGGCGTTCCCCCTGCAAGAATTGATTTTGCCCCAAACCAAACAAGTTAGCCTTCACTTCCTTACTGCTTTGACGAGCTATACTCTTCAGATGGAAAGATGCTGCCGCTCCCTCTCATCCCCACTGGATCAGGGACGGTGAATAGTGAATAATCAGTCGGTGAATAAGTCTTTGTCCTTTTCGTGAGGCTGAACTTCTAACGCTTATTTTATTTCTCTATTATTCATTCTTAGTGATTATTCTATGACTTTCTTATATCTTTTGTTCTATGTATTGTGTTTTGTTTTGGTAACCGTCATGTACAACCTTCTTGGTGTGTCATTTGCAGGTGAATATGCAGGTTTAAGTTGTATGCATGTGTGTGTATTACTGTGTGTCGGCCGGTTGCTAGGGGGTCGGGTTAACAGGAAAGTTTTGCACAGATGTTTATTTGTACTGTTCCACAGTGATGGGGCAGTTCTGCCACGTTGAACCCGGCTCTTTTGCACCAACATTCGTTCAGGCAGTGCGATGCCAATAAAGTATGTGCAAGCAAACATTCCTGGTGGAGTAAATATGTAACGTGAACAGGGTTAGTCTTCTGTGTACCTTACAAAGGATCAAACGATTGTGTCTTATCTCATAGTACTACAAACCTCTCTGCAGTGTTTTGGTATTTCATCATCCTTTATATGTTCAGTCACAACAATTGTTTATTCATGAGTTATTGGAAATGACAGGAGGTACCAACTTCCTCTTTTATGACAGGAACTAAATGGGTTCATGTGAAACGTCCTAATTTTGGTGTGGGCTCATTTACTGCAATTATTCTGAAGTATCACAATCACTTTGATAATGTTTTTGTAAATGCTGCATGATTTTGTTGTACAAAACACAAGAAGAAAACAGTGTACATCTAATTCAGACACTCTTATTTGAATCTTTATTTATCTTGAATATTTTTAAGGATAGAAGAAACTTGTCTTACTAAACAGCAGCTGTTTATTCGTGAGGTACTGGAAACGACAGAGACACTGACACTTTCAGGTGTGTCTTTGCCAGAACTAATTAAAACAGACGCACGCTGGCTGTTGCAGACACCGAACCTCCTGACCTTTCAAATACGGCCATGTTTTTGTAATCACGAGGCCACGCTGTCCCCAGACGGATATCGTCGGAATGCCAAATGAAGCTCGCCCAATGTCACCAGCTGGGATTTTAAAAGGCTGCAGTTACTCCTTTTCTCCAGCAGATGGCAGACTGAGAGAGAGATGGGGGTGGGAAAACGGAGACGAGGCAAGGTGGTGGGGTGCACGGGGAGTGAAACGGCAAGGCTGAAATGAAACCTGGCCTGGGGAAGAGAAGAGAGAAAGAAAAATTAAGAGAGGAACATGAAAACGGACAGAAAGGGAATGAAAAAGAGGAGGAGAGGAAGAGAGTGGTGCAGCCATTTGTATCTGTCAGATCTGGCATGGTTTTAACTCTTCACAGCCTCCCAGCTGTGTGTGTGTGTGTGTGTGTGTGTGTGTGTGTGTGTGTGTGTTGGTTTATAAATAGAAATGCACACTGGATTCCCCCCTATGGACATACAAATCCATCTATACACTTAAAACACCACAAACGCATGTTTCTGCAGGGTTTTATAGACCAGAAATGATTTTTAGCATTTGTTTTAAACACTTTGCGGGTAGGGTTGAACACACAAGACATCCAAAGCTATTTAAGCAGCAAAGAAACACATCTGTGAGCGTGTTTAATGTACTATTTTATGCTCGAGACACAAGCTGCAAACCCCACCCGTCTGGCGCTCGGAGGTGGCTAAAACAAACACCGAGTATAATTTGCAAGTAACAGCTGACCCGGGTCTGGTGTTGTTAATTACACACGTCTTCTCTTCTTTGCTTCCTGACATTTTAAACTTGGTAATGCAAAGGCATGCGGGGGGGTTGCCATGGTAACAGCCCGACTTTTGAATCAACCTTCAGCTTGGAAATGTAAGGACACACACACACGCAGACACAAACAAATAATAAAAAGTAGAACTCACTCTTTCCACCTGGGCATTTTTCTCTTCTGTTAATCGAACAGAAAGTAAACCAGACTTCCTATCTGTGTGTGTGTGTGTGTGTGTGTGTGTGTGCGCGTGCACATCTTGATTGTGTTACCCTTCTGTCCTTGAGAACTTCTGCAATTTTGCGAGAAATTCTATTAAACTGTGTAAGAAACGGTAAGACGGATCATTTGAAATAGAAGCGGCTTGCATCATGCATAAACACGTTGTCTGACCACACACACACACACAGAGAGAGTCAGAACAAGGCGTGGGAGGACCTTGCACCATGGCGACCACATCCTGTCTCATGTACCTCTGTGCGTTTATTAATAGACACACACACACACACACACACACCAGCGTTATGCGCCAAAAAACAGCCAGAGAGGATCTAATGACACTCTGTCGTACTTTAGATGGACAGATGGGTAGAGACAGCCAGACCCAACACACACACACACTTTCTCGCTCTCTGACACGCAAACACACACATTTCTTCAAGTTTAGCCACATTTTGTTTGTATGTTAATGTGTTTTTGAAATATCATCCAGTTTTTGGCTTCTGCCTGTGAGGTTTGTGCAGTGAGGGACACATAATCTGCTGCTGCTGCTGGTGGTGGTGGTGGGTGGGGGTGATTGCCTTGGAGCATACGGACCAAATCTGGCTCTGATGCTGCATAATCCTCACATACACACACACACACACACACACACACACACCGTTTGGCACATGTGCACACACGCACACACAGCTGAATGAACAGATAAGTCTCTCAGACAGAAAGAGATGGATGGTGAAAGGTTTTCTTAATGTGCTGATGTGATTAGCAAGCTGTCCCTGTCGTCGGTGATCTGTGATGTTAATCATGTTTTTGTTTTGGTTTTTTACGCCGCTGTTAGTGAGCAATTATTCAAATAAAGCTCTTAAATTTGAAATAGAGGAGGGAGGGTGAGATGATGATAATAAAAAAAAAAGAGGGTGGAGCAGGACGGAGAGGAGATGACAAGAAAAGAGGAGAGGAGAGGAGAAAAAGGAAAAAAAGGGAAGGAAAGGTGAAGGAGAAAGCAGATGTTTGATGTAATGCAGGTGGGGCAGAAAAGGGAGAGAGTAAAGATGGGAGGAGATAAGTGAAGATGAAATATGGGTGTGCTGTGTTTGTGTGTGTGTTGTGTGTGTTGTGTGTGTGTGTGTTGTGGCTGGTGATTATCCCTGATGATCACACTGCTGCTGTTTAATCTCGTCTCCCGCTCTCATACACATCAGATGTGGTGGATGCCTGTGCGTGCATGTGTGTGTGTCAGTATGTGTGTGTGTGTGTGTGTGTGTGTGGACCATGTGTGCCTGTAACAATGTCTCTGAGGACCTAATGTACATCTAGATATGATCTACTTTTGATAGTTTACATGAATTAAAATACGTTTTTTATGTCCCTGAGCCGTCACACTATAATGTCTCTTCCCCTTGGAATTTGTAACACAGCTTAGGACACACACACACACACACACAAACGGAGGCAAAACAAACTGTCTCTCTCTCTCTGTGTGCCATCGCTCATGTCGTCGTCATGGGAGATGAGTGATTTCCACGGCAACCTGTGGGGGCTTTTCCTGCCCTCTCGACTCATTCCCCGACAGTCTCGTTCAGAGCATAACCGCTGCAGAGTCCTGCTGCGCTCCTGCAAACACTGCCGACTGTTATTTAATAAATCCCCTTTTATTTCACTTGATTTCTCAAGCTTCTCCTGCTTCATATATGAACAGGTTTATTATTGCTACTCAGGGTGCAGAATCGCTGCCAAAGATAGTACATTGTAATATTTCTCTCCTGTTCTATTTGCAATAACAATCATTTTTTATTTCTTTGCAGTTTAGGAAAGTTAAAGCCATCAGGAGTCTACATTGGCTGTCGTGAGTTGAGTTTTTCACATGTAGTTTGGGAGGTAACAAAAATGTCTTTCACACTTCATTCATAACAAGCATGTCTGATGTTACAGCAGCCATACTGTACAGGTCCTTTGTGTGCTTTAACTGCACGGACCAGCTGTGAACTGGTAGGTGGGTCGACGACATAAACGCGGGCTGTGAGAACCGACAGATTAGAGCACAAAGAAGAAAAAGCTTCAGGGCTCAAGTGCCCGTGCAGCTCCGATTCCTCGGCGCTACTAAATGTGATCAAAAAGAGCTGGGGAGCCTGTGGACTGGCTCTGTGACTGCAGGCCGGGGTCAAGTCACTCTGAATTAAGTCAAGTAGCATGAATCAGGTGTCGACATGTGGCTGCTATGTCTCTGCAGCCAGCCCCAACTCTAAATAAAAATTAATTTCAGATACAGTTTCAGGTACAGTTTAGATATTTTATTTGTGGCAGACGGTGGTGATAGATACTTCATTTCTGCTGCAAAGAAACCTGATTACTTTTTAACAACAGTGGAACAACCTGCTTGTTAGATACTGAAAAAAATCTGCAAGAAGTGTTTCTGATTTTTGATTTCTTCACTAACTTTTACCACACTTTATACAAGTTATTGGAGCCAAATTTGTAAAAACTTTTTTTCTGATATGAACAGTTATTTCAGTATTTTGAAATTTTGATACAGTGTTTAAATTGGATGGTGACTGACAGTAATCCTGCTCAGAGATGAGCCTGGTGGTGAACTAAACACACACACACACACACACACAGAGAGAAGATAATGAGGGATAATGATATTGTTGAGTACCTTTTAATGGAGGAATTGAATTGCTATTGCAGGGAAAATGGAATATTTTGCAGATATTAAAACGGCAGATTTACATATGGTACACCACTAAGATGAATAACGTCTCATTTTTTAATGTTCTCCCCTTTCATCATTTACCATCATGAAAGATACAATGCAAGTTAATTGACTGTTAAAGCAGAGGCAGATTTTAAACCAGACATAATCTAACCTAGCATCAGAGCCAGACAGCAAAACCTCCCAACAAAACTTTTCCATGAATCATAACTGATGAAAACTGATATAAAAGGCCGTCATGTCGCTTTTGCGTGTCGACACCTTGTGAGAATATAAGGCTTCAGTTCAGTGCAGTGTCAACTTACTGGGGCAACAGACTGTAGCCTGTAGCAGCGTCGCCGACTCGCTGAGGCTCAGTTTACGTGGTTATAGTTCGATATTATGTCTCAATGCTCAAGTTTCATGATAGACATTTCAACAGCCTGGAAATCAGATAGCTGACCTTACACATGAGTGTGCCAATGACTGTGTGTGTGTGTGTGTGTGTGTTTGTGTGTGATTTCTGCAATACATTTCTGCCAGTAATAACCCATTGTACTTTGTGTAAAAGAGTAACTGTCAGTGTAGTAGATCCAGCAATCTCTTTTCAGGATATGAACGGCCTTTTAGACATTAATCTCCCATTTCAGGGTTCGTACAGCTTATTCAAGGTACTTAAACCAAAAATTTCCAGACTCTTCTAAATTGTTACTATAAATGCCAGGAGGCAACAAAGAAATATGACCATGGGATCGTTCATTTCATATATTAAAAAAGATTTTTGGTTTACATGAGTGGTTGCCGATGATGAAACACCAGATTATGTTTGAATAATCAAGCATTTTTCAAGGAGTATATTTGAATTCAAGCATATTCCTAACCTTGAAAACATAACAGCATTTTCCAAACTTTCAAGACTTTTGTACGAACCCTGCCATTTATTCAGGAGATGAACCAAACAAACAGTGTCAGATCTTTGATAACAACAAAATGACAAAACTGAAGTCAGTATTTTTTTTCACTGAGATAATAAGTTTGAAAAGGAAGGTCGTAACATTGTCCCCAGTTTGCCAGGGCTATAAGAAGTAAATCAATAGGTCATATTTGCTATCTGATGGAAACCTGATATAATACTGAAAATACAAACACTGGATGGCGGGGCAACCACCCATTTTTATTTCTCTGTGTCCTTCTTCCCACTGCACTCTGTCATCCTCTTTCATTTCTCTTTTTCTTCCCGTCTCTCGCTCATTAACCCTCATTCTTTGCCCCGGATCAATAACTCTCTAACATCTCATCCCTTAGTCCATTCCTCCTTCATCCAGGCCCAGATCGTTACCTCTTCCTCCTCTTTTCACTGTGATTTCTTCTTTCTTCCTCCTCCAGCTCTTTTAACCCTCTTTTCATAACGCCTACTGTCCTCAGTCGATTTTGATTCATCTTGTGCGTCTATATTGCCCGCCGCTGCCGTCGTCATTCCTTCAACCCTCTGTCAATGTTTTTCCTCTTTTTGTCAGTTCTTTCTTTTACGTCCATAAACAGTTTTTTTTCCTCTGTCTTTCCTTTGCTACATCTTCTTATCTTGTGGACTATGAGTCTGTCATTTCTTCATTTGCTTGATTTCAAATTGAATGCATATTTTTAAAGATCCTCAATCTAAAGTTAACTAATGTTAGCTTAGCAATCAAGTCCATATGAAGCTGAAGTTACCAACACCAGAGCTGTGTCTCAAATCGCGTACTTCCATACTTACACTTAATATTTTGAGTGCATAAGTGCGTTCACACTTACAAGTATGGCAAAATGCAGTGTACTATAAGTAGGATGATGTACACAAAAGCGGTAAAATGATAATGCTCCGCCCGGTTGCAATCTGCCATTAAAAAGAAGATGACAACGCGGTCAAAGGTTGCGATCGTCATTTCCGATAAGAGCACAACAGCAGTATTTGATTTGAGACGACACTACCCTGTCAAAATTAACGCACTACACAAGTCAGTACATAGTGTACACAGTATACTGCATGCAAGTGTACTACCGGGAGTACGCGATTTGAGACACAGAGGCTAATGCTAACATAGTATGCTCACTTAATATCTTTTCCTATAGTTGCCACCCTCAGGTCAAAATTTACATTTTTGCCCCACTAGTGGTACGTTTTTTGTTGTGTAATGAGCCTTACATTATTATTATATATTATATTATAATTATACAGATTGGTCCAAAGGGGAACACAACTTTGTTCATTTTTAACTTGATTTTTGAGTTTTGGTTAAACTTTAAAGGATGGAATAGTGCATCTAACCACTGACGTTTTCAACATTATACAACTGGTCCAAATGGGGCACTTATACATCTGCATTAGTTCGATATTACAAAGTCGGATGTGTACTATGAGTTTGTGTCAGACTTAAAGGATTTGTCAAAGAAAAAGTGAGATAAACTGAGTCGAGGTGACCCTGCCCACCAACCCTCTCCTCTGTGTCCACTATCGGCAGGTTTTGTAATGTGATGGATGGAGCAGACCTTCGCATGTCTAGACCATAATCAGCTTTTTCACCGTGGTGATTTGGCCACTAAAATTCATCCTGCACAGTCTGGTGGTCTAAACGGCTTGACCTAGAGGATTAAAGGAGCTATCAGCGATCTGAGCTTCGTACTGTAGGTGTGATCCGCTCTTAGTTTTGACTCTTACAAACTTCTGTGTCACTGGGAATTTTATCAGTTCTGGAGACAGTCATTTTGTTTGAGACTGATGATTCTTTTAGACCAAAAAAGTGTACTAAAAAGGAGTAGATTTGTTTAAAATATACACGTTTTTCTGTTTAGGAGCACACTGTTTGCTGCAGGTTACAGAAAATAGGGCTAGACTACTTAAAATCAATAAAATAAAAACAATAAGCTGCAAAACTACAGAACAATGCTGCTGTTATTATGTCCACAAACTGTAGATGTTTATAACTTTGGTGTATGCTTTTAACCAGTAGTGTAATTTGACCAAGAGGAGCAACACAACTTAATATGATAAAATATTCTGGTTTAAAATTTCACAGAAATAATGTTTATACTATTGATTTTATGTGAATAATCTGTTTAAAGATACAAGTTAAAAGTTACAGTGCATTAAAAATGCACCTGATCGCCAAAATGTCACAACTGAGCTTCAGTTTCACATGAATTTACTAATAAATAATCCTCAAAAGTAATTCGTTGTTTTTACATTACTTTCACTGCACAGTCAGGCTATGCAAAAGTTCCTTCAAACAACTCCAAATCTTCCACACCGACTTGTGACATCTTTTGTATTTAACAGGTGTAAATAACAGAAAACGAGACATTAAGGTTTAACATGCAGCCAGCCTATAGTTTGGAAGTATTTACAGACCATCAACAGCTAGCTTAACATTAGCCACCGTGGCTAAACGCTGCTCTCCAGACGTTTTGACCTACGTTTCCAACTCTAAACAAAACCAGCTGATTCTGAATGTGGGTTGACCGGTGGCTAACGTTAGCAAGCCAGCTAAGAAGACACAGTATGAAAAAAAACAAAAAAAACAAAAACAACGTAGGAGTTACCAGGAGGCTCATATCCCCATTTTGGTACAGCTGTCTGTCCGCTGAGACCAGACCAATATCAACCCTTCATCAAACTGCAAACACATGTGTAAGTAACAAGAGCGTTACTAAATTTAGTAACTGTAATGTAACTACTGAAATGTGTTACTGAAAAAAGCAATCACACAACTGTCTCTGCTACAAAGTAATGTGAAACAATGAACCTCGACCGAGCTGGTAAACAGGGTACAAAAGTGTTGAAATACTGCGCTGTGGGGACGAGTTGCACTGAGGGGACTTGCACAAGCAGAGTAGCCTCTATTGCGAAATATATGTGTGTTCATGCAAAAGTGTGTGTGTGCGTGTGTGTGCGTGTGTGTGCGTGCGTGTGTGTGTGTGTGTGTACCCTCTGGGTGGTTTTAAGAGGGTTTCTCTCCCATCTCTCATGCTAATGAAACCGAACTCCTCTCCTCCTACACCTCTGTCCACTCTTATCCCTCACTCGGCTCTACCTTTTTCCTTCTCCTCCCTCCATTAGTCTCCCGTTGGGTTTTGGTACTTATATAAAAAAGTTAAAACAACCTCACTCTGCACGCACACGCAAGCGTCCAGAAGAAGATAAATCTACGCACAAACACACACACACGGACGGAAACACATGGCTGGTGTGTTTTGACAATCTTCCAACAACGCTGATGCTGTATTTGTTTAACAAAATGACCTTCTAAATTTAGACTCCATATCCCAGAGGAGACTCTAAAAATGGAGACAAGTCCTTGTGTGTGTGTGCGTGCTTGTTTTTATTATATGTGTCTGTGTGCACGTCTGCACTGTACGTGCCTGAATTCTTGTGGCTACAATTGAAATTCTTCTGGTTTGGAGTATTTTTATAAAGGATGAAATCAACAACAGTGTCCGTGGTAATCTTTTGGACACTCGGCTGTTGAGGAAAAAGGCCTCTCCTAATTCAAGTGTTTGTGTATATGACCGTGGAAGTGTGAGTATGTGTGCTTTCAAGTCCACCGACTGGCGCAGGGTACACCTTTGTTGACATGAATATTTCATTTCTGACTTCCTTTGTTCTTCATCCTCTGACTCTTCTATCTGTTCTGAGACTCTTTGAATATCTTCAGAGCTGAAATACTTGGTGGATCTGGTACGACAGGATGTGTTCAGCTCTGATAGCGGAGGTGTAGAAACCTGAGGATTACAGTGTGTGTGTGTGTGTGTGTTTGTGTTTATATGTAGGCCAGTTATTCTGTGCGTTTGTGGGTGGACGCCTGTTGTACATTAACTAGGAGAGTTTCAGTGTCATATCAGCTTTCAAGGTCACATCATTTAAATTGGAAACATGTTGTGTAACCACAGGAGGAAGTGATGCCGCCATCGCTGCCTGCTCTACTTAACTTATGTAAAATCCTGTTTAATCAAATCGTTTTTCATTGTATCCATCACAATACGTTTAAAGCCCCCCCTCCACTCAAAAATGTGTTTTGCTTGTTGTTCCTTCATTTGGATGTTTGAATGATTTACGTGCAGAGTTTGACACTAGAAGGATGTTTTCACATTCATCTGCTGAAGGAAAGGAAAGTTTCTCTGTGCTCACTTTAAATCTGAATTCAAGATGTATGTATGAGCAGGATTTTGTGACATCACAATTAGTGTGGAGCCAGTTGTGGCGCAGTATGAAACTTAAACAAATGTGAGGCGGGAACTTGGAGCCTCCAGTGCACAAACACTGAGAATGGACTTTACTGTGAAGTAGGTGATATTTTGTGTCCAGCAGATAAAACTTTTAAAATGAAAAACATTCTTATATTCATAGATTCTGAAGTAGATGTAATTTTTAAATTGTAATTTGTACTTATCTGACACAAATTATCACTCAAAGTAGAGTATTTTAATACATCTTAAAACATATCTGGAGGGGATATTTCTTAACTGGTAATGTGCTTTTTATTTAATCTATTAAAAAACAGAATGGTGATAACAGTCATAAGTCAGTACCACTGTTTCAACAAGATACTACTCAACTAAGCAGTATCTAGCTACAATACAAACCCACAGTAACCATAGTAACCGATAGTGCTTCAGACAACAAAATCATCCACGCTGCAGATAATTTACTTTCTAAGCAAAAATTGAAACCTTCTTGCTCTGGGCTTTAATTTTGGATGAACTTCTTCTGTTCCAAGAAATTGGCAGCAAGTTATTTTTTTCCCTCCAAGAATGATAAAAACAGCTAGCCAGAATGTTTTTAGAGACATTCTCAACCTTTTTGGCTTGGGACCTTTAATTTCAGGTCTGAAAAAGCTGATTAAAATTAAGATTTCTTTGCTATCGGATACTACATTTAATTACTTTAATGAAGAGCTATGAAAGACCAGTTTAGTCGATGCTACTTTAAGAGTCCTGCAGCACAATATGATGACACTGATGCTTATTTAAACTCACCATGAGATGGCTGTGCACGCACGTAGCACTGCAGCATAAAGCGACAGCGTGTAGTCCTTCAATACGTATACATGCACATATATAATACAAGTCAATGTGCAGTCTTGTGAGATTAAGCTTCATGAAGCTCAATATAATTCAGGCAATTTATTTTTTTTTGTTTTATAATTTAAATGAAACTTTGTAAAAATGAACTCGAATGAAATGAACGTAATATTTACTCATTAAAAGTTGTTTTTAGGAATGTTCTTGCCATTTTGACCACAAGGCTGAGAATCTATAATTATAAAATGTCACTATTGACAGACTACATGTTAAGCTGCTTGTTACCATAAAAGGTCATCTGAGTGTGTTAAAAAACAACAACTCAAAACCTCAGGACAAAACGAAATTCCCTACTGTACCTCCACATAAAACAAAAGACCTCCCTATCAAATATCAAGTGTTTTCTTGTCAGCAACCATGAAATAGATGTAGAGAATGAAGAAAGAATAAAAGGAGGAGGTGGTTTTGACCATGAAGAGAGAAAACAGGTAAACTAAAAGAAAGAAGAGAAAAGACTAGCAGGCAGATGGAGAGAGAGGTGTGTTGAAGTTTGGTAACAACATGATCTCTTCCCCTCTGCCGCTTGCATAACAGGTGGGTGTATGCATGCATGTGCGTGTGTGTGTGTTTTTGTTTGTGCCAATGTATTACTTAAAGTATGTATCCCTGCGTATTCATGTGTGTGTGTTAATCTGACAGGGAACAGATTGCTACACAGCATGCCTGCACACTCACACAGAGTTCTGCAGTGACCGATAGAGAGAGAAAGAAAGAGGTGAAAGAAAGACTGAAAGGAAGGAAGGAAGGAAAGAAAGAAACCATAAGAGAAGCGAGCAAGAAAGAAAGAGCGAAAGAAGTAAAGAGAAAAAGCAAGAGAGAAAGAGTGAAAGAGAGAAAAAAAAGACAAAAGTGAAGGAAGACAAAAACAGGAACAGAAAAAAAAGATAACGATAAAAGAGAGAAGTAGAAAGAAAAGGAACTTGATGCATAAACAAAGACAGAGGACGGTTGGGGATTTACCATATACAGTAACAGCCTGTTTCTAGAATAAACTTGGTTTCTCAAACATAGACACGGGGCGACAAAAATAGACTTTCTACAAAGGAGTTTGCTGAGTGGTTAGTGGTGGTGCAGAAAGCATGACAAACTTCTGTGTGTGTCTCTGTGTGTGTGTGTCTGTGTGTGTGGCTTTTCACAGAAGCAGAAGACTCTCGGCGCTCCATCTGTGAGCCTCTGATTCCTCCGTCTATTCGTCAGACTGAAGGGAATCCTGCACTCCAGCAACAACAGCAACAACACACTGCTGCACACGGATGAGGGGGATTTAGTCATGATCTTATCATGTGCACGCATTCACCTGCAGACTCGCTGCACACGCTTGCACAAACTGATGCGTTACTGTAATCCATGACTGCATAGTGATCTGCATAGTTGCAAAGCTACAAGATAAAATGACTTTATTAACCTGTTCAATCCAAGTAGCACTTATCGTGATTTCTGACTGTTGGGGGGAAAAACTTCCGATCTTTACCGAGGTCATGCATGTACTCCAAGTGGTTCAAGAACTTTCAATTTACCTTGTGTATGCCTTGGATAGGCGTTTTAGGCTAATTTTACAGGAGCTTACAGGAACACTAAGAGGTTAATACATGTTTTTTGATAATAAAATACAAAACAATGAATTACTTTACATGTAAACGAACATGTCTACCATTTTAACGAGAATAAATCTTTGCCAAATTCAGTTTCAGATGTTGCTTTAATTACTGTAATCTAATGAGATCGTCACTGAGGGGGGACTGGAGGCCTCCTTCTGGCCTATTTTAAATTAATTCAGTCTGATCTATTGCGGCCTTCAAATGGAGCTCATGAAGTATGTCAAAATGGGAGGTCACGTACACAACATGCTTGGCGATCACATGGTTTAAATTAAAGTATTTTAAAGCGATTCAGTGCAACACTTCCATAAAGTTAGGGCACTAGCGAGAGATAAACCGAAGCACCGGAGAAGAATATATCCTGACTTTCCACTTCCTAGTATGGGTCAAGCTCCAAAAACACTTGATACTACACTTCCCATAATGCAACACGACAGCAGCTTTTTGTTAGCCCCCTTCCTGCCTGGTAAACGCCCACATCATGACCAGTGAGCTGATGCTGATGTGTAAAATCAGTGGAGTGAGCCCTTTAAGTCGTGAAAGCACTCACAAAAGGGCGTTGCCTCGGTCCATTTTAAAAAAAAAAAAGGTTAATGGTTTTATGTTTCCTGCTTTTCTGTGTCATGATAGGAACAAGAAAAGCAAAGACAACAAAAGTATAAAAGGTGAGTCATGAACACAACACCACTTGAACGTATTAGTTGCTTTGTATTTCTGCAGTGACGTTTCTACTGTGAAGTATTTAAATACATGAAATAGAATACCTGGATATTTCTTTTGTGTTTGTTATTTCGATTACTGTGCGTCCGGTGGTAGAATTACAGGGAAATCTGCTAGATTGCTTTCTGGCACAAAGCAGGAAGTGGGCACTTTTAAGAGGAAACATAACTTAAAACTTTCAGCATTTCTGGTGACAGTAGCAAGTGCTGACAGGATTAGTCGACATTAATCAACAATCTGATAAGAAATGGCCAGTTCAAGCCATTTCTCGGGCATAAACGGCAAAGATTCGCCGGTTTTAGATTCTGAAATAAATAAAATATTTTCTCTGCTTTGTAAAGTCAGTATCTTTGGGTTTTGATGTGTTGGTCGGACAAAACAAGCAAAGTAAAGACGGCATCTTGGGTTGTGGGAAACCGATGTCTCCATTTTCTGATATTTCAAAGATGATAAATCTAAATCTAAAATCTTCAGTAAAGACAAATCTTTTTGATTCAAATGTTCATGAGAAATGTGGTTTTCTATACGACTGGCTTGACAAGAAGCTACAAGTCGTCTTGATCGTGTCCTTGTTTGCTAACAGCGATTATACCAACATACTATACGATGATTAACATGAAAACGACTCTCCGATACCGTTTGTTATGCTGCTATTTATACACCATACACGTGTCTGGGATAAATCATGTTGGCATTTACATGTTTGCAAACTTACACACACCAACACAAAAGATATGTAGGACACTTCTTTCTTTTGGTGTTGGAAATGACGATCCTCTCTAAACAGCACTACCTTTCCCCTCCGTTACACCAAACAAACACACATCTCTCGTTTCACACACTCAGTCCTCCTCTCCCTCTCTCCATCTTCCCCCCTTCTTCTTCATCTTCTCTTTCTCTGCGTCTACTCCTTCTTCTTCTTCTCTCATTGTTTTCAGTGACATTAGATCAGCTCTTTGTTTAGAAAACAGTAAGCTCCCTCGGCCCCTGCTCTGCCTTTCAAAGGATGTGGCTTTTTTCTTTTTCGCAAACATCTTTCTTTCTTGGTAAAACCCTTTGTGTCTGAGTTTTGGGGTGTGTATTTGAGCGCATGTTTGTGTGTATCCGGGGGATATTGTGTGTATTTTGTGTGTGTGTGTGTGTGTGTGTGTGTGTGTGTGTGTGTGTGTGTGTGTGTGCACGTATATGAGGCCAATTTGTGTGAGTCTGTGTGCGGCTTCCTTCATTACCCAGATTGAGAAGCTAAAAAAAAAGAAAGAAAGAAACGGGGGATATTTGTTGTCTTTCTGATAACTTGCCAATACCTCTAACTCTAATATGATTCACTGTCTGGCTTGGGCTTTAAGCTCGATGACTAAGGGAAGACAGAGTAGACGCAGAGGCAGCAGGAGACAAAAGGCAGAGTCAGGGAGCAAGATAGAGATAGAAATGGAGAGAAATTGGCGTTCATGGGACTTGGGGCTGGGTAAGCGCTCCTTCTTAATATGATTATAAATCGTCTCGTCCTCATCTTTTTGTGCCAGTTGTGTCCTTGGCCCGAGTCGCAGGGGGGGAGGAAGCCTCGTTCCAAGTCTGGAAAGCCTCTGCAGGCCAACTAAGCCAAAAGAAATGTAAAAAAAAAAAAAAAAAAGCACTTGGGGCCGAGGTTAAAAGGACACTTAAATGAAAAAAAAAAAAAAGTCATCAGCAATTAGATTAAATGCGACAGGGTGCATCAACAAAACGCAGCATTTAAAAGCTCGACTAAGCAAGACTTGTGTGAACAAATCTGCCAGCCTCGTCAGCTCGAGTCACAAAGTGGGGCTGAATCAACACAAGAGAGTCCCATCTTTGCTAATTGAGACGTTGCAGATTGGCAGGATTTTGCTGAAACGATCAGACAATCGACGTCAATTCAAAAATTTAATTTGATTTAATTTAATTCCTCAAGAAAAAATGTCAAACATTTGCTGGTTGCACATTCAAACCTGAGGATTTGCCATTTTCTCTGGTTTAAATTACTGTAGACTGAATACAGATTGAAAAGATGAGATGAGTTTTGGGCCTCTGGTCGGACAAAACAAGCTTTTCTATGTAAAAAAAAAATAACCGACAGATTAATCAGTAATGAAAATAATCCCGAGTTGCAGCCTTACTTGTAATCACGACGTAATTATTTTACAATCTTAGGACAAGGAATCAACTAAAATGCCTAATTGATGTCTCTTATCTGTCTGTCCAAGTGAGCTTATTACTACCATGAAGTCGCTCCTCTCAGCCATTAAGGCTGCCACTAACGATTATTTGCATTGCTGATTAATTTACAGATAAATGTATCAATTATTTGATAACTGTCTGGTCGATTAAACCTCAAAAAACATTGAAAAATGAAACTAGACTGATTCGTTTTCTGTCAGTCAATCAAAAGTTGTCAAAATCATGAATGTGTTGATACAGAATAATAAGATATTTCACTTGTGATCAAGAGAACACAATGCTGGATATTTTGACATTAATCTACAACTGATCCTGGGACAGAAATCATAATTGATCTCGAGATAAATAAAACTGAGATAACGAGCCACGCAATCAAAGCGTCAGATCAAACCACAACACAGCACATTTGTTTCCTGATCGGCAGCAGGGTGATCGTTCCATTTGGAGGAAGCTGGACTCTCCACCTTTTGATGCAAAGACCTCACCTCCGTCACCCTCATTCCTCCTCACTCACATTGTCGACTTACTGGAAGAGCGTAAACACAAGTGAGGCGCACGCCAACGCAGCCTCATGACAAACACAAGGTCTCTGCACATCCAGCACTCGTTTTCGGCCCTGCCTGAGCTTCAAACCACAGGCAGAGCTGGAGTGACAAGAGAGGGATGATGTTTGCAGCATGAAGACGGAGAAAAAGGCTTCTCCAATACTTTCACAATGAAATTTGCCAAGCTTCTCATTGTATCACTTTGGTCACTTTGTTAACACAATGACCAAATTAGCAACAGAGTAAAAAATAACACCTTATTTGTATACAAGCTAAAATGGGCATGTGCAAGAAGCTGGTGAGTGTTTACACCGGAACAGCGCGGGCCTGCTCCTTATTTGAATTTGTTCATTTTAAAATGATTTGCATTGAGCAGCTGCGCCTGAAACACGACACTACAGTGTGTGTTAACAAAATACTTGTTTGGCCATACAAAAAACAACCCCCCCAAAAAAGAAAACATATTGAAATTCTCCTCGTGTTGCCACATGCAGCATCTGCAAAGACTCGCTCCTGCAACAGCAGTTTGCCTTTGTAGCAACTCCAAACTTTTAAGCTTCAAAACGTCCATTCTTGACCTTTAAAATTGTAGTTCGACAAACCCAAACTCAAGGTCCACTTACTGACTTTTTTTTTTTTTTTTTTTTTTTGATCTTTCAGCCACATAGAGGCCTGATTGGTTGAAAAAGCAGCAAAGTTAATTGGAAATAGTGGTTTGACAGAACAATCCCAACTCAAGTGTCTCCTTACTAGCTTTTTCCGGTGCTTTTAGCCATTTTACTCTTAACCGCTTTGTCGAAAGCTCTGACAAAAGCAAGTAAGTTGGTATTTTGCCAAACTACCATTCCTTGGTCAAGAATTTGTCCTACGAGATCTCCATCCACTGATGAAGACCATGTCATACAGCTGAAAGCTGTGGAAAAGCAATAAGTAGACCTTGAGTTGAGATTGTTCTGTCATAACTCCACTTCTGTTTGGAAATAATGCTGAAGGTCACAGATCCAGTCTTTCCACACATTCTAATTGTTTTCTTTTATGCTCAATACGACTTCATAATAAACAGGGTTTGTACAGCTTTTTAAGAGTAAAATTCAAGCACTTTTCAAGCCCTTTCAAGGACTTTCAAAGACTTTATCACCACATCTAAATTGTTACTATAAATGTCAGGAGACAACAGACAAATTTGACGATGGGATTGTTCCATTTGAAATAATAAAAGAACTAGATTATGTTGAAAATCGAGCATTTTTCAAGAAGTATATTCAAATTCAAGCGTATTCCTAACATTGGAAACGTTTCGGTTAAAATTAAGCATTTTCCAAACTTTTAAGACTTTGTACGAACCCTGAAAAAAAAAATCATACTGAAAAAGACTTGGATGAAGTTGTTGTTGCCTTTGCATGGCCGAGTCATTCAGCAGCGCGTCACTGAGTAAAACAGCAGTGTCACAACTGGGTAGAAAACACAAAAAGAGAGAGAGACAAGAGGACGGAGATGTGATGGAGGGATGGAAGAAGAAAGGTGAGAAGAGAAGAAAAGAGAGAAGGGTAGCCCTCTGCTATTTCAGTCTCTAGAAAATCTATAGCACAAATACCAGGGGAGGAAACTCATTTGTAGTTAAGTTCTCTCTTCCGCTCCATTTTCTATCTACAGTATCTGTGTTGTACTCGATGTGTTTGTCTGTCTGTGTACGGTTATATCTGTCTGTCTGTATCTCTCGCTTTCATTATGACACACACACACACACACACACACACAGAGCTGTGTAAAAATAAAATGTGTTGTTTTTAGAAGGGAAACCACATCCTTCCAGTACAGTCACACTACTGCTAGAGCACTCTCCGGTCCTCTGTCTCTCTCGATGTTACTCAGAATCTGTTTCCAGTAAGATTCACTAATAACTCAGCGACCGTCTTTGACTTTGACATCTGACCCGTCTAATCCCTGAAAAACATAGCTTTTTTAGCTGCCACCTCCGTGTTTTCCGTTATATTTTTCTTTCTCCGCGACCTTTTGCCCTCAAAAGCTATAAAAACAACCCTCTAAATACAGTTTGTCTCCGTAATTTCATGTAGTACTTTAGTGTACAGACTAAAGTGATTAAAAGGTCTGGCCGGGGCAAAGGTCGCGTTTTAGGTCATGTTTTTGTGCGTGGTCACGGTGCAGGTTAGATAGCCTTATTATTTGCATGTCGCAGCACGCCACACGCCCACTTAATGGCCTCATTTGGCAATGGCTTTCAAATCATAGCTGGGGCCTGAAACAGCGTTTTAGTTCAAACATTTCAAATCATAAATCAGGACTCAGTGAGGTCTAAAAATCCTTTAAAAACAGACCTGATCAGATATGCAATTAGTGTTATGATTCATAATGTATTTGTGTATGTTATTCTAACTGTACTTATTGTAAATATATATATAAATAAATAAATAAAATTAGCATTAGCAGTAGTAGCTGTGGAGTAATATAAGAAATAGTGATGATATTAGACCAGAAATATTATATAAATATACTATTCAATACCAATTGTAGATAATTGATCCATGTTACTTCCACTTTCACAATAAGCAGCAGGCAACACAATGGGGAGCCCTCCTGCACCAGACGCTGTGCAGGAAGTGAAGCACACGCCAACACAGGTTCACGACTTACAAAAGGTGTCTTCTCACAGAGATAAAACACATCAAACACCTCCCTGCAACCCTGTCTGACTTTAACACTGTATCTCCAAGAGGGGAGGCACCGAGTTGTACCAGCACAGGTCAGGTCATCACGGCATGAGGTGGAGAAAGCAGAGGGAAACAAACTGCACAATAATGACCTAAAACGAGTTCACATTTATACATTTTTCATAAAACAAAATAGCATTTCAAAGTCATTAAAGTGCTTGTAATGTTGAAAGATGTTCACCTGTGTAAATACAGTATTAAATAATGAATGATCATACTGTGAAATGCATTTCTCATTCTTGATTTTCTCCCAGTTTTCGGGATGCCCAATTCTCAACCTCAGCCTTCTCAGCCTCTTTCGATCTGACCGAGAGGAGCTTAAAGGGTGAGCTATGGTTGAAACGAATGGTTCTTATAAAGTGCCATCGGGTCGTGTCAAAAGGCAAAAGTGTTTATAGCTTTTCTGAACGGCCGCACTTGAAGATGGGGGGACAAGCCCGTCGTCACAGACACACAATAATCATTCAAATTAGGGGTTAGAGGGGCACTTTATCATACAGAGTCCCCACAAAGGGCTAGTTTCTTACTACGAAACACCTGGCCAATCGCTGCATGAAGTGGGCGTGCCTGCAGGATTGACCAATCCCAAAGTCAACAAGGTATGGGGAAGAAGGGGGTTTCAGACTCTGTTTGAAGGTCAAACAGGCAAGGACAAGACATCTCTCACGATCGAGCAAGATATACCGCAATCGAGCCCCGGGTCTCTGCAGTTGTAAACGGGAACTTTACCACCTGTGCGCCCCATCGTACAATGAAAGATGTACACCGACACAGCAGTGGCAGAAGCAGTAGTTTCAATAATCATCATTCTAATTACTGTAATTACAGGACATGTAGTAGTGGAAGTGTAGTGAATAGAGCTGGTGTGAAGAAGACTGAACACACCATCTCTTTCTCTCACACACACACACACACACACACACAGTGCTGTCTTTACAAGTGTCATTAACAGATGTGTTTTTTCATGCTGCTGACTCAGGCTGTTACTCTTCATGCGGTACTTCAAGTCAGGGTGTGTAACAGCCCATGGACACACACACACACACACACACACAGATACGCAGATGTATGTGTGCACACATGCACGCAGATGTGTGTGTGCACACATGCACTTGCACACATGCACTTGCACACATGCAAAGCACAGGTCAAAAAGAATAAACTGGATCATAAAATGTATCTGATTTCCGAGGACAGCAGTATTGCAAAAGCAGCATGTGTGTGTGTATTAAAGCGAGTGTGTGTGTGTGTGTGCGCGTGTGTGCGTGTGTGTGTGTGTTGTGGTGACAGTCTCTAGCTTCCTGTTAAAGAGGTTTCAAGAGAGAGAGGATGACAAAAACCAAGAATGAGTCTATTTTTGGCCACAGAGAGAGAGAGAGAGAGAGAGAGAGAGAGAGAGAGGGAGAGAGAGGGAGAGAGAGGGAGAGAGAGGGAGATGAAGAGATAGTTAAAAAAAAAAAAACAAGAGGTGAACAGAAGTATAAAAACAAAACAAGAAAAAGAAGAGAAAAAAAGGGGGGGGGAAACTGGAAGAGAAAGAAAGACAAAGAAGAGAGAAGTACGGGTGTGATCGTGTGCGACCTGACAGGACAAACTGTACCCAGAGACAGCAGCAGAGCGTCAGAGGAAATGTTGTGGCCTCTGTGTCTCATTAATAGACGCAATGTGCGCAACATGCAGTGTGAAGTCGTAATGCATCTCAAATAGTGTTCTCAGCAGAATGGTTCATATATAGTTCTCTTAGCTGTTTTTTATTAGCATGTCCTTTCTTTCATATAGTTTCTTTTCATATAGCGAAAATCAAACTTATTACGCAAACAGCGCAACAGTCTGTGGTGCATTTTTGACACGTTACTTACTATATTTTGCAATTAAATAACGTTGAACCAATTTAAATGCTAAAATAAACGAACACAGCCAACAAAAAGTAGCCTGCTCGTTATTGAAAATAGCGGGCAAAGGCTCACATGCAACTGCAAATCAGCTATTAGAAGAGCAGGAAGAGCAGCATCCTTTTCCTCTTTTCCCACCAAATCCACTGGCTCACAATGCAAAAACCAGGTTCCCGCTCTTCTCAAGAAATCATTTTCCAAGACTGGACTGCAAGCTTTTTACAGCTTTTGCCTCTCATTCACCCGTTCACACACACTGTCACACACCAATGGCAGCTTTGGGGATCGAACCGGGCAACTCTGTGGATGACCCTCTCTACCTCCTGAGCCACAGCCGCCCGCAGCTCCAGAACAATTTCAAGGACCTGTACCAAACATAGCTCTCATTTAACAGTTTACCGTTTTAACGATGAGCCCAGGATAGTTTTTTTTTTAGTTATTTTTACCAAATTTCCAGAAAAATCTGCAAGAGAGAATTCAAATTAATACATTCTTTTCTATATAGATTGGATGTTTTCCTCTGACACTATTTTTAATCTCTTCAGTGGAAGTTTGAGTGACGTTTAAGTGACATGCTTCATGTATATCGTGATTTATTCACCAAGTCTGTTTCTATCGCACTTTTATCGACACACCAACTCTTCTTCCACCTCAGCCAAGCGTACAAATCCTTTTTAGCAATATTTAGATTTTTTTTTTTTTTTTACATTTTCAACGTTGCCACTCAGGTAAAAACAGGTGGATGGAAACGCACTTACAGAGTGCCCAGTTAGTTATTCAGGATTACCAGGATGTGTTTTTTGCATCATGAAAATGCAGATAGACACAGTTATGATCCTAATGTCACGGCATGGTTTCTAACTGTTCAGCGCCACATGCAGCAGCTTTAACTGCAGAGGTAAGAAGACAAACTGGTGAAAACATTTGCAGAGTTTATAAAAAAACTATAAGTACATTTACTTTACTGCTTATTACAAACTATGTAGCTTTAGTTAGCTGAACCAGCTGAGTGAATATCGTCAGTCTCTGACAGAAGATATCAGCTCAGATCAAAGAGACAAACACCCCGAAACTCAAGCTTTCTGCTGTCAGTCTCCATTAACCAGCCGACAGCAGAGACAGACAAGGAAGTGATAAACACACACACACACACACCTTCCACTGATTGATAACACACGTTAGCACATTAGCAGCTCTACACACACACACTGCATACACACACGCAGACAAATGCACACCTTTCAAGACTGAAACGTGTTCGCCCATTAGTGATAACACAAACAAACACACACACAGCTGCTACTGATTGAGAGCGCACATTAGTTCATTAGTGACTACATACACACACACACACACTAGAGATATTGTTGTCTCCTCATCATTAGCACATTTCCAAAGTGAGTGTCACTATGTTAGACACAGCCGCTGTAGATAACTCATCAACTTTGTCTCTCTGTCTCACACACAATGAAACACACACACACACTTTCCTTAATGGCCTGTTGCAGACTGAAGCCTAATGGTGGTTCAGACTTTGCAGCCACAGGAGGGAGGAGGAATGACAGGGCAAGGTGGAGAGGAAAGAGACAGGGAGGTGCAGACTGGAAGAGGAGGACCGAAAGAAAAACAGCAGGAGGTGACAGAGAGATGGAGTGAGATCAATACGAGGACGTTAAGGCAAGTGAACTCCACCCAAAAGTCACTTCACACGTCTTTTTGCTGCCGATACAAATCTTAGTGACGTTCATGTTCCACATAAGACGAATGATGTGACTTTTGAGGTGAGGCTCTTTAAAGAGAAAAAAAAACTGTTAAGACATGAAGAAGTCTCAGAGCAGATCTGGAAGTGAAACACGAGAGATATCTTTCTGGAACAAAATCAAAAGACGGCAGCTCCCAGGGGCAACCTTTTTGGGGCTTATTAGTGATTTTCTGCAAATGTTTTCGTTTGTATTGTTTGATGATGTTTGCCTTTTGATGATCTGCTGTTGTCGGGTATGTCTTCCCCCAACTTTCTATCTATCAAAGATACCACGGACAGATGGAAGACAACGAAGCTCTCAGAGGAGTGCCTCAATAAAAAGGGGTAGACAAATTTGCTCTTTGAAGAAGGTGAAAATTCAGATATTTTTCAACCTGGCTCTTATTCCACTCTAACTTTGCAATGGGCAGCTAGTTGGGTTAGCCGAAAAAGTAGATTGCGATGCATTTAGCCACAATAGCTAATCGAAGGAGCTAGTTTCTGTGTTTACTTCAGACTCATAGCAGGGTTCGACATTAACCATGGCCACAAAAGGTTAGTTTGTGGCCACCAAACACTCCATGTAGGTGGCTCCCTGTGGCCACCAAGTTTAATCGCAATACTGAATATGCCTTCGCCAAAGCAACGTTACAGTTCCACAAACATCCCAAATCCGAACTAAGAGACTGTGAGAGAATATATATACCATATGTTTACAATCAACTTCTAGTTTTCAATTTAAATAAAGTATTATAAAAGTGTATTTTCATTCTGTTAATGTCTTTTCATTTATTGAAGTGTCACAGTTGAGGACGGCTGTGTTAAGTTGCGTTAAATTGCCTTTGCTGTATTGTTTTTACATAACTTTACATTTGGGCCACCAAAAATGTACTTTGGCCACCAAATTTAGGGGCTTGGTGCCTAAAAATAATAGTGTCTATCCCTGCAGAGACAAGAGTTTGAAATGAATGTTGTAAAATATAAGTTGTTTGGAAAGGTGGCTTAGGTGGCTCGTACTGCTTTTCCAATTCTCTACAACGGAGGAGGCGAGTGAAAAGTTAGCATGACCCATAATCAGAATGGAAACAATCATCAGGAAAATACCTGAAGTCTAAGTTAAAACATCATTAAAAAGCCTTAATCGACCGGCTAGCTCAAACAGGTACAATAACAGGATTCATTAGGATTTAAAGCATATGCACTTATTATTAAAAATACTGTTTAAAGTTTGTTTTAGTCTCCCTGAAGCGCCAGGTGGGTGGAGTTTACCTTTGAGTGCAAATCTTGTGGGCTAAGTAATGTTCACAGAAACGGTATTTTGTTCATTCTTGCAAAAAAGCAACAAGCAATCCCAACTCAACGTCCACTAACTCGCTTGTTCCACAGCTTTTGACCATATCACACAGTCTTCATCTGTCGATGGAGTTGGTGCTCAAACTTTTCATTATTCTGGTGTTTTTAGGGCCTCTTGTCTGTGTTCTCTTTAAAATTGAGCTTGACAATTTATTCAGCAATTCAGCTACTACTGTTGAAGCCCTTGCAATATGGTTGAAAGCTCTGGAACAAGCAGGTAAATGTCAACAGTATTTTGGGAGTTTTTGAGCATCTTTAACTAATTGAATCGATCACAAATGATTTGAAAAACACCCATCCAGGTATTGAAACGGAGAAAGATTTACTCAAAACTACAAAACAGGTAAAAGCTTGTTCCGTGTGCCGTCTGGTCTGATGGTTATTGATTGATTTGTAATAAAGGAAGCAAGTTAGACTGATCATGAAAGTGAGCAGCTGCAAGGAAGCTAGAAAGACAAAGTGTGTCAGAAACAAAAAAAGACTTGAATAGAGAGCAGAGATGGTGGGTGAAAAGAAAATACGAGAAGTGTGGAGCAACAGAGTAGACAGATGAAGGGAAGACAGGATGAAAGCAAAGAAAGGAGGGACGGGATGATGAACAATGGAGGTCAGAGACGAGAGAGAGAGGGAGCATGTACACATCAAGGCAGCAGGATTAAAGCACAACCAGGTGGCGGCAATGAGAGAGGAATTGAAATAAGTCACAAAAGATAACTAATGAAAAGACTGTAAAAAAAAAAAAAAGGTCCAGACAGGAAGTGAAGTGCGGAGTCAAAATACAAAAAAATGTTTCCTCTTTTTTAAAAATAATATAGAGACTCCAAAAATGGACAAAAGACAATTTGAGTGAGATGTTTGCTTCAGTAAATTTCCCTTTTTTTAAATGCAGTTTGTACCCACAAATGTGTCAACAGTGATTGACAAAAATCCTTATTTGAACATTTATCAATACAAGTGATTTCTAACGAATCCAGTTAGTTTATAAAAACTCAGTTTTAGCTGTTTTATCATCTACATCTGCATTTTATTCTTTAAAAATGTGTATAATGCTTTTCTTGACTGTGAAGAGTCCCCTGGTTGGATGGTGTGACGTCTCAGGGGAACGTGAGGTAAAATCAATACAAACTCAGCTGGAAGGCTCCAGTTAACAAACACCAGTCAGTCAGGGAGACAGACCGACTTTTAGCCTCAATGTGCGTGGCTGAATACACTCATGCATGTATGATTAACAGCCTGTGTACAGTAATTTCATTATAGCCAATCAATAATACACGCTGAGTCCACTGTGGATTATGGCAGGTCCGCTGCTTTACCATAGATACAAGCAGATTTATGAGATTAATGTGGAGAACTGCAAATATTAATCAGGACAAAAGCTTTTCATGAAAAACAAAATGCTTATTCACCGCTCAAGCAACTTTCAGGGTAGGTACAGCTTTTTAAGAGTAAAATTCAAGCACTTTCAAGGTACCTAAACCAAAACTTTCCAGACTCTTGAAGCCTTTATCATCACATCTAAATTGTTACTATAAATTCCAGGAGACAACAAACAAATATGACGACGGGATCGTTTCATTTTAAATATTAAGAGATTTTTGGTTTCCATGAGTGATTGTGTAGACGATGAAACACCAGATTATGTTGAAAAATCAAACATTTTTCAAGGAGTAAATTCGAATTCAAGCATATTCCAAACCTTGAAAATGTAACTGTTAAAATAAAGCATTTTCCAAACTTTCAGGACTTTGTACGAACCCTGAACTTTAAAGCTACGACCATTAACATCCTTTTATTCTTTATTTATAATAATTGGCATTAAAAGACGACCACAGTGACACAAGCAGCTGCCTTTTGTTCTGTATCATTATATTTTTCCTGCAGCTTGTTTTAAATGCTCCTCGGAGGAGGTTTGTATTTATACAGTGTCAGAAATGAACAGTTTGGCTCACCTCCTGCAGCTACCTGCCAAAAAATATTTTTAATTAAACTTTTTTTATATATAATGTCACAATTCCTATTTTAAACCCACTTTATGTAAACAATGAGTCAACAGAAAGACAGTCAGATATAGAGGTTTACAGTTTGTTTTGACACGTTGTGGGCTTTCACCCAAAGTTGATGACGAACTGGAACTGGTGATATTTTCAAACCAGAAAGTGAAATGATAAACTTAAAACATTATATTTACATGATACAGTTCACGGTAAAAGACTCACCACGTGGGAACACAGTTAAGTTTAGTCCCCAACATAACTGGCAGCCAATCAGAAGCCTGATTGAAACAGCATTGTTGTGTATCTAAGATGATTAGCTCATAGTCGCAGAGAGTTTGCGGCCTACATCAAACAGTCAAAAGACCAAAGATTGTAGATAGCTGAGGTATTCAAATCTCAACCTGTGAGGAGATATTGATTTATCTGTTATTTTCCTGGCATTTGACACCCGCCAGCATGTGTTGTTGTTGTTTGCTGATATGGATCCAGGGCTTGAAATTAAAGATACCATGTTGAGTTTATCCACTAGCTGCACTAGAGAGCAATGTTTAGATGAGTGGGTCCCATGTTGTTTGCATCTTCAGTTCTGAACAGAATAATTAACCTGCATTGTGTTTTGAAGACTTGAATTTACTGGGATGTAGCCAGTGATTGAGCATCCTAATAACAACCTATCTAAACTAATCTAAAAAGACACCTTTTGGTCATTAAATATTCACCTGTTGGCTACTTTAGCTCCCACTTTTAGCATTTTTTTCTTACTTCTGCTGGTGACATCTGGCTGGTTATTCTGACAATTTGTCTTCTGTTTTCATTGCAAGTTTCTACTGTTTCTACTGTCTACCTTCTCATATATGTAATAATAGTTAATGCATTTTTTAATCTTTATCTTGTTCTACCTTTCCTTTCTTCATTGATGCTGTGTGAATTTTAAATAGTTTGCTTGTATTGTTGTCGTTTTGTGTGGAATCCAGGAAGACTAGCCATCCACTTCATGGAAGCTAATGCGAGATCCAAATAAACAAAGAACAAATCTGGCGTTCACCTCAAAGATTGACTATCAGTCATATAAAACGGGTGAGAACAGCCGTGTGACATCCCCTTGGTGTAACCCAGTTCCACATATCAACGAGAGTAAAAAGGTAGCAACGCACCAATTAAAAACAGGAGAAGAATAAAGAAAGCCAATTTAAACCATTCAGAAAAATTACTTCTTAAATGTTTTATAGGAGGTAGAAAATGCACTGAGCATGTTTGTTCAGCCTTTTGTGCAATCTTTGTACCGGCGACTGAACAACACATCTTAAATAGTCAGGCCGCCTCCTCTACAGTCCTGCCAACCTGTTGTGAGGGTAAATATGGGTATTAGAGCCTGCTGTTTGCTGTGTGGATTTCTTATGTAACTCTGACTCTGGATCTGCCTCTCTCTGCCACTCTGCCTCCACCTCTCTCCCTCTTCCACTTACTAATTTTCTCCCTTTTGTCTATCTCCATCTCTCCCTCTCTCTCAGTATTGACCCACACATGCAGCTGTATCACATCAAGCCAAGGGCATAAATCAAAGCACACACACACACACACCACTGGCCATCCCACACACTCATGCACTCTCCTCAAGCCATTTCTGTTTACCGTCCCACACACACACACACACACATCTATAACTCGTCCTCATTTCCGTTGCAGTGAACACCCACACAGATTTCTGCACTGGAAGCGAGATGCAGATATAAAAAAGAACTAATATAGGTGGGGGTTTGGTTCCAAAGCAACGTGGAAAAAAAAAAAAAGTAGTGTTACCCGTTGGTCACCACTCAAAAAGCCAGAAATACGACTGGTTATATAACCTGAAGTGGTGCTGCTATTTTAGAAGGAAACCTGTTTGTTTGGGAAGCAGAGAAAAGTTCTGATTTATTGATTGCTCACATCTAAAAAGAGACATCAAGGTGCAGATGCTCCAATGGGAAAAATAATATAAAAAAAAGCAATAGGAAACAGGAAAAATAGTATTGCTGGTGTTTATTTTAATGTTACTTTGAATGATTTATTTTTGTTATTTGGAAGAAAAAAAAACATCTTGTGAGAAATAAATAAAAATGGGAAAAAAATGAAATAAAACAAATAAATAAATAAATCAAAGAGTGCAGAGCCGAGTTGGAGAAAGAAAACAGACAGGAGGAGGAAGAAGAGGTGGGATGGAAATAACAGGGATGAGCCTGCAGAGGAGACGGAGACAGAAAGGTAGAAAACAGAAAGAAAAGGAAAAGGAGATGTCTTGTGTACCCTGCCTCACATGGAGAGAAACATAATGAAGGGACTGCCCTTTTCTTGTGTGTGTGTGTGTGTGTGTGTGTGTGTGTGTGTGTGTGTGTGTGTACACTTATGTGCACGTCCATTACAGCTTGCGTGGTCGGCCTACTCAAAGCCACACACACACAAATCACAAACGCACACAATTCACAGGAGCTGTTTGCTCTTCCGCCTCATTCTCTTCCTGTGTCTCCTTTATTTTCCGCACAGTAAATGAGAGCAAGGCAAACAGGAGGAGGAGGAGGAGGAGAGGATGGGAAGAAAAGAGGAAAAAGAGAGTGTGAAGCCTTATATAACTGAGCCAGAAGGTAGACAGAGACAGACAAAGAGAAGGAAAGACAAAAACAAAGTAAGAAAATCAGAGGTCATCACAGGTCACTCACAAAAAGCTGATTAAAAAAGCTGACAGAGTTATAGCTATAGCTTTGTTACAGCACGTGACACAGTCGACAAAATGACAAGTGCACAAGACTTAAAAAGTCACTGTGCGCAGCAATTTTTGTTTCTCAAATTTAGCTTCACATGTCCATTTCCCACAGGCCAACTGCTTCCTGTGACAAACAAGACAAGGCTGCTTGACACAATTTAAAACACCACACTCACAATCATACCATACGCACAATCAATTACTGCACAGCAGCACAAAAGCCCAGTCACACCAGCATTTAAATTTAAAATTTGGCAGCGAAATTGAGCCGCAAGCCAGCAAATCAACAGCGAAGTAAATCTGCCAAGATTTGAATTTTTGTCAATTTGCGCCGCCGACCAATAGTAAGACATCTTGATAGCGCTGACCTTTGAGGGAAATAGAGCCACAGAGACCAAAATGGAGGACGCTGTTGTAGCTTATTCGCTGTCTAACCCTTCTCTTTCGAGTTGGCAGGCAAGGCAACTGTGTCAAAAGAGGTTTGGCCCGACCCATACGGGAAGCTTTTTACCTGGGCACTGCACATAGACTATACAAAGTAACATAAGACACTGGAGCATTTTGAAGAATGAGTTGGTGCGAATCTATCTATCTATCTTATCTATCTATTTATCTATCTATCTGTCGCAAATTCCCATTGCTGCTGGTATAAACAGTTTTGATGCGAAATATTCTCACGCGAGTATTTCACAATTTCGTGTTGTTTATTCCTCACATCCCCGGTGTGTAAAGGCCTTAAGAGATTTATCTTATAGCATAAATCAAATATAAAGGCTATGTGTGTCTTATTTCCCCTGCTGGATGGGCTGGGTTGAGATCTTATAATCTCTGCACAGACAGGCTGGTGCAAGACAGAAAAAAGTAGTCAAACTGATTCTCACAAAGATATCAAAACAAGAATGCACAAGTACAGCAAATTCAATCTGCATCAGTCTTAAAATCCCATCCAGTCATCAGAGTCTACAGGCTGAATTTTTACAGAGTCAGGTAATTAGCAGATCTCCAAGGTCACATTCACTCTGATTACAGTGCAGACTACAAGAACGGCAGCAACACAACATTTACAGTGTGAGCATTTACCTATCAGATTAACCTGAAGGGGTAGGGCTGTGAACTTATGGTGATTTTAATGTAATTTCCTGAAGGCTTAACATGACACAGCAAAAAAATAAATAAAAATACAGTTGCATTAACCTGTGCATCAAGAAATCCATTCTAACTCAAACCAACACCCTAAAAATATAAATATTCAGTCTGAAACTGTGGCTATTATTCTCACATCTCAAAGAGTTAAGTGCAAGGAGGGACTTCAGTGAGTTTTTGTGACTTGTAGTGAGGTATAATTTGCTCTGCTGATGCCGCAGTATCACAAACCTTGTTTCCAAACCCAAAGATATTTAATTACCACCAACACGAACGTCTCCAGTCTTCCGAGGGCTATCGCTGCATCTGTATAATTATTTGGACTTGTGGGTGAGGAACTGAATTAATCTAATGGTGTCGGGATGTCATGTCACAGTTGATAAGAATTAGCACCTTCTTAACAAGTGCGCCAACAGGCTGCCGCTCTAACAAGTACGGTAACAGGCGGGGGACAAAATGAGGGGAGGCAACGCATGACAGGGGACCAAGAGGCTGTTTAGCACAACGCAGCCAAATACACCCAGAACACACACACACACACACACACACACACACACACACACACACACACACACACACACACACCCTCGTGTACACAAACAAAGGGGATACACAAACATGCTAATCCGCTCAGGCTGTTGTCACTACAGCATAATCCTGGAGTCGATGACTAGCTTAATCTAAGTCACATGACTGTAGGTATACACACACACACACACACACACACACACACACACACACACACACACACACACACAGAAGCATGAACATACAAAGAACTAATTATAGCATTGTCAAATTTGATTGACAGCTGGTGAATCCAAGATCCGAAGCCACCACTAGCAGCGGCTTCTTTCGGCCAATAGGAACAGAGCAGCATGATGACATCATCGTACTGAAACTTTTTTTTTTTTTTTTTTAAATTAAGACATTAAGACCCAATAAGACATTTAAAAATCCTACACATCCGCGTTTTTCAACAATATAAACACAATTTTAAACTTGCTGTCAAAGATGTCGTAATATAATTTGAATGTAAATTGATTTTATGGTAAACGTGATGATGTGTAATGTTAATGGGAACATTTTTTTTGTTAAAAAATGTAAGGTGTATTTGCTCTTTTCCTCTTACATATTTGGTAAACTCTCTAAAATTAAAAACAAAAAGGGCATATACACAATTCAAATTAAATTAATTAGCAGATTAATTTAATCTGCCTTTTACATTTTTTTTCTTCTTTCTTGTCTCTTTTATCCTTTATTGTCCTTTACATTTGACATTTCCTTTAATATGATTGTACCTTACCTTTACACTGTTTAACGCATTTGTTAAGATTAATAAAGTTTTTTGAAATAAAAAAAACTTTTTAAAAACTAGAATTTTCCACTGGATGACTTCATATAAAAGACAGGAAAACAAATACATAGGTGACACTCAAAAAGGTAAAAATATAACTATGTGGTCAAGGCTTTTATCTATAATCCACCACCACCCCCACCCACTCACCCACTTCCTGCCCCGAGACCCTGAAACCATGGCAACCCTCTATGCTGTTCTCATGCCCTTATATGGGCGTGCACATCACCCCTCAACGCCACATTACGGCGGTGCCCGAAGAGATTAGCCGATCAATACCAGACTGATATCCAATATCATCATCTGCTCCAGGAACAAACGTGGCATTATGGGATGCCGTCCCCGTGACGACAGGGGGTTGGGGCCAGGTATCCTGTGTTTCCTATTGATCGGCGCATGATTTACAGTTGACTGTCAATGCAGGTAATGGATAACGATTTCAACACACACACACACACACACACACACACACATATATATATGATAATAATTTGGACCGTTGTCATCTGTGTTTGTGCATTGAAAATAATGCGTTTCTCATTGCGGATATTAGTTTATCAATAACTAATGAGGCAGATTTGTGTGTTTGTGTGTGTGAGTGGATTTGCCAGTAAGAGGCTAATATCAAACCATCAATATCTTACTGTAAAACAGTCCAGAGGCCAACAAGCAGCTATCAGAAGTCCAATAAGAGACCGTGTGATTTTGTCAGATCGGCTATCAAGAGATGTGAACACAACTCGTCATCACAGTGGCGGTAAGAGAGGAAGGTGATGCAGCCAGGAAGTGGGCCAGGCCTGAACAGGAAGTCAGCTGACCTCAGCGGACACATACAGGGGTCGGATACAATCAAAAGTCTGATTTAAGGGTTGATGAAGAAAGACAATCGAACAGAGAAAAGACAAAGATAAAGTGAAAGATCCTTCAGTGGGTGGTTTGATGCAGTTAACAAGTTAAAAAAAGTGCACGTGACAGCAGAGTGTAAGGCTTCGAGATAAAAGGCTTAAAATCCACACGCACACACACATCCTTTCTGTGGTGAGATGTTTAAATGTTTATATTACCTCTTAAATAAATGAGCAGCTCAGATGTTTAATCAGGGTTCCAAGCGTGGCCCTGATGAAAAGTCCAATGACTTTTCCATGACTTTCCCTAACTAAGTTAAGAGCACTTCCATTAGCTAAAAAATGTATTCCTCCCTGGTTTGCTAATGTTGCTTTTTACCTTGGAGAAGTCCTGTTTTAATATGTATAAAGTTAAGAAAAAGCTCTCAAAAGGGGCACAATGATTCAAAAATGTCCAAAAACAGCTGAAAAACTTCTGATATTTCCTGACACTCCCCAGAGATTCCGTTTAATGGAAAAGTTTAAAACACTGCAGAGGCTATAATCCCACCTCCACACACACACTCTCTCTCTTTCACTCTTCGTCTCTTCCTACCTTGGCCCTGATCTGTCCCGAGGTCGACACTTTGCGGATCAGCTTGTGCGACGTCTCTTCTTGCTCCCCGTCGCTGTCTGATGACTCTTCTCCAGCTTCTCCGGCCTGGAAGGAGAGGACAAGAACAAAGTTTGTGTCAGATAAACAATGTCTGGAGCCCTTTAAAGCACAAGTGCACTGAATATTGAGGTCTTTACCACCCAGAATCATGTGAAACGACATCAGTAACCAAAATTCCCTCCTTTTAAAATGTAGTGGACGTAGCGGGAAAAGATCAGCGATAGATTTAGGAGAAACTCTTCTTTGTTGCATGGGATTTGGTTGATGGGCTGCTATTCTGATGACCGTGATCGGTTTAATCGGCTTTACCTACATCTGTTTAGTGATCTGCAGCTACCAAGTTTACTGTATTGTTTACTGCTTTTAAACTGCCTTTTAAAAACACTGTATCATGTCATAGCTAACTAGCACCAACTGGGTCGAATGTATACAAAATGGGACAGAAAAAAAGCCAGTGATGAGTGAAACTCTGAACGTGTTGTTCGCTCCAAAATAAGATTTTTTCATGCAGAAATAATGAGATTTGTGAGATTTCTACAAGAGTCAATAAAAGTACAAAGCAGAGTTGTGGCCATGATTTTAGAAATACTGGGTTCATCATGAGTTCAAGCAGCCCCCAAACACTTCTGAAGAGACCTTGAAATGTTGTGAAAGTTTCTATTAATTTTTATATTTTTCCATGTTTCATTCATTGTTTTTATTTTAAAAAAATAGAAACTGTTATGTCACAGAGCTCTGCAACACGATGGTCTAAAAGCGGTTTTCTCAGATTCAACAGGGATAAATTCTTTTAACTGTTAAATTGTTCTAATCATTCGCGTATTTCTACATTTTAAGTTCTCTATAGTCCCGAAAAATACCAAGGACGTGACCTCTGTGTCATCAGTGGTAGCTGCTTCAGTGTTTCCTGTGGATCATTTTTGAGAAACTGATTTATTCCTGTAGTATTTCAAATGAAAAGATATAGAGGATCACTGAATGTTGGAATCATTCTCAGCCATTTTGCAAGGCACTGTCTCGTACTTATTAAAAATAAATCACATTGGATGGGAAACTAAGATGCCTAGACATACAGTACGACCACCGAAGGTTCTTGAGCAACATGCTTGTTGACACATTTACTGAGTTGTCCCCGGTTACTTAACCTCATTGGAAATGAATGAGTTGCTCGACTTGTTCATTTGATGCCCGCAGTATGAACGCATGGGTTGCGTTTTGATTCATCACTTCCTGTGTGCCAAGATTCCATTGTTCACTTTGATAGTAATTGGGCCATAAGATGCTGTGTAATCTCCACTGCTTAAGCTGTTAAAAAGACTTATTTTCACATATTCTAAAAGCTATTCAGTATGTGTCTTATTTCCCCTGCAGGGTTGAGTTTATATAACCTCTGTAGGAACTGGCAGGTGTGGGACTGAAAAACCAGTTTTGCGCAGTTCTCAAACTGACTCTCACACAGATATAATTTAAGTTATTACATAATTTGAACCATATATGTTGAAGATTTAGATTTCCACTGTTGAGATGATGTGAAGTCTCCCCAGCTCACATTTAAAAAAGCTAAATAAAATAGAAATAAACAAGTCTTGTGAATCTTTAAATCAGTTTGCAACCCCTCCTCTTAGGCTACAGGTCAAATTAAGCTGTTAAAAAGTTTAAAAATGCAACAAAAATAGTGATCTTATTAAGCATGAAGCCCTTTAAGTTTCTTACAAGTGTAAAGGAAATCTGGCACCATAGAATATTCACCTTAAAGTAAATCTGCTGTGTTTTATAACAGAGAATTAGGACACTTCTCCCCTGCTGCAGCCCCACTTTGCAAATTAGCCATATTTTTGCACTAGCTTTTGCAGCTTTAAACGTAAATTGAACAGTACTTACAATATGAGTCCTTTCAGAGTCCGCTTGGGGCGACCCCAGTGACTCGCCGTGCTCCGCCACATACAGGACGTTGGGGTTTAGTTTGGAAGCCATGACGAGCTCTCAGTCAGTCCAACGCGAAGAAAGAGAGAGGGAAGAGAATATAGCAAGATGGGGGAGGGGGGGAAAGGACAGAGAAAGTGAGGAGAAAGATGTAGAAGTGGATGCAAATTTTGCCAGTTGCAGAAGAAGAGGAGGACTTCTGAATAAAAGAGGAGGAGAAGAAGAAGAAATGGATGAGGAGAGAGAGAGAGTGGAGTTTGGCGAGGTGAAAGCTTGGCTGAGTAGAGGAAGAGAGGAGAGGATAACGAGTGGGACAGCAGGCTCCGGGACGCCACACTCGTCCTTCTTGCCGATCTCTCTATCCAACTCTGGGCCAACTCTGGAAAAGATGGAGGGATGAATTATTGATTAGAAGAGAAAAGCTCACTGGAGTTTGTTTCTTTGGGGAGGAGGAATTGGCAGCTCCCTTGCTGGAAGTTTAGGAACATATAAACAACTGCCTTTCCCAACTCCCTCTACTTCTACTGTAATTAATCTTTCTTCTTCTGCTTCCTCCATCGCACTCTTTCAGTTAGAGAGACAGCGACGTCCACTTCACTTTCTCGGTTCCTCTTTACTTCTTCCTGCGTTTGTGAGAAAACACTTTGAGGTTTTTGCAGTTCGGCGCCGTGTCATTTGAAACAGAGCCGTTGTGATGCAGAGCGGCCCCCTTTAGGCAAGTGACAGTCAGAACCATGATGATGATGATGATGAAGATGGAGAAAATGAATGAGAAACATGATGGTGACAAGGGCAAACACGTGTACAAGGATGACGGTAATGATGACAGTGATGGTAATTATCATATAGCTCATTAGAGGAAGACTGCCCTGCATTATACATACAATAACACCAGAGCCACTCATTAACGCACGCGCTCTTGCACGCTGAGCAGCCCCTGAGTATTATTTGAACGTCTTTCAGCATGCAGCGGTATTAAGACCCCCCAAAAAAAGTGAATACATGTAGGCTCTGTGTGTGTGTGTGTGTGTGTGTGTGTGTGTGCAGGCGGGCGCGCACGTGTGTGTGCGTTTCCTTGATTACGATGTGGGCACGTTATTCAAAAAACCTGTCTGCATCTCACTTCACTGCCGCCCCCCACCCCCACCAAACTTGAACGCACCAACCTTAAAAACAGACCACTGTGCACACACGTGAAGGTTTCCTGTCAGTTAAATCATGTTTTTGTGGCTTTTCGGGTCTAAAAGACGAGTAATAAACAAAAAAACAAAAAAACACGGATGCACAACAGGCTGTCGTGCGCCTCAGCTTGATCATTCATTCCGTCCATATCGCTGTTTATTTATTGTGGTCTCTCGGCGGACACGCGAAATAAACATCAATATTCAATTTAACTCCTGCATATTCGTCAGATGGGCTCAGTCGGCTCAGCTGTCATAAACGCGAAAACATTCATCAGCAACCTGGACGGCCACCTCCTCTGCACAAATAAACCCCCTCCGTGCTCTCATGTGTCGATAAAATATGGATATTATTTACCTCCGCCCGTTAATTTCGTCCTCCTTCTCCTCCGCCGGAGGTTAATCAGCGGCGGTGTCTGCCCGCTCCTGTTGCCCGGCCTGGGTCGCTCGTCAGCCGGCGTTGGGGGCTCGCGGGCGGCCGGCGGTCAGCAGCAGCAGCGGCGGCGACAGCGTGTGGGTCTCTCCGGTGGTGCTCGCCTTGCAGAGAGAGACGCGGTCATACGCATAGCGTCGGAGCGGATCTGAATCAGGTAGGAAGAGGAGGGAGCAGGGGGCGAGGAGAGAGAGAGAGAGAGAGAGAGATTTGAAAGCTGCCGTGTTGAGTCGCCTCGAATCGCTGTTCCGAGGTTAAACGGAGAGCAAATACGCACGCATGCGCGCGCAGGAGACACAGGCCTGATATGCACACACGAGGAGACACAGAAACACCAATTAACAACCAGATGCTAACAAATATGAACCGTTGAGAAAAGGAAAAGTTTGGAGAAATGTGTAATTAAATTTGACAACTTAAGAGCACTTTGCAATAGGTGAGTATGGAATTACAGCACTGATTTGAAGAGTTAAAGTCGATTAATGTCTCATTAAAGGTGTTTCTTTTCACTGAAGCACCGCCTAGAACTGCTGGTGTAAAAGCCCCGACTCTTGAGTGGCTTTATAGAGGAAATGTTTTATGATAGCTCTCTGTTCTGCAGAGCTGGACATGCGGGAGGAAAAAAATGAATCCAAATAATGTGTTTCAGTATGTCAGACACACTAAGATGCTGTCTTTATGGACAAAGCTGACATGAAGATAGGACTGAATTTTAAACTTGTGTTTCTTTGCTGTTGCTGACTTAATTAGGCTAGTTACTTTCTATATTTTGCATTTTGTAGAAGTTATGAAATGGTGTGCTAATGCACTGAATTTGGCTAACTGTATAGGCCTATTGCTGTTTGGTTACATCAGTGCACCTCTGCTTGATAGCTGGGTTAACAGACTTTCAACGTGGCTTATACAGGAGTTTGTGATATCACACGATCTTCATCAGCAGATTGAGTTTGCCCAGTTGTCATGGAAATCGTAGATGTTCAAATTTCCATTTGTTTCTCAGGACTTCAGGTCCATGTTGGCTTAAAAAAAATCAGTCTTTTAATCCTGTAGTTCTCAACCTTTGGGATGGGACCCACCAAGAGGTACCAAGATAAATCTCAAGGGTCACATGATGATTGAACAATGTTACATTTTTCTTACTTATCTCAGTTTTTTTGCTATTTCTTGTGAAATATTGGGTACTTTTACCTCTTCAGGCCTCTTAAAATCATACAAACGAAACAACCTGAGAAGAAGAAATCCCTCTTTACTTGAACAGTTCACAACCCATGTCCACATCAAGGCCATAACATGACATGTGAAGGGATCACAGGCCAAAAAAAACTTTGACCACGCTTGAGAGTAGGTGTATTCAAATCGGGTGGCTTTCACAGTAGTCTGAATTTTGCATGTGAGGGGTACAAACTGCTGCTGGCTCGGATCTGGTGACACAACATTCCTCTTGCAGGCAACAATAACACATCTAATTCAGTCAAAATTCTGCCCAGACATGCTGTAGAAAACTTGTTTTAGAGCTCCATGAGAGAGTGAGAGAGGACATGTGCACACTAACACAGATACAAGGGCAGAGAGACAGACACATGCACACACACACGCACACACACTGGCACCACTCAGTGCAATAGTAATTTGTTTACAGTTGATTAAATATTCATGCTGAATTAGCTGTGAGCCTGCCAACAGTCACTTCATTTACACCGTGTGTGTGCGCGCTTCTCAGCCTCCCTCCTCCACCTGTATGTATGTGTGTGTTGTTGTTTTTTTGTCCGGTTGTAACTGTCAGTCAGCGGCATGGAATAAGGCAGACACGTGCACAATAACAGGCGTCCACACACACCTGCTGGATTCCCCCTCCCCGCCGATCAGGTGATAGTGTTACTGTTTTCGGCTCCTTTCCTCCGGTTGCCCTTGACAACGACGGGAAGGAAGGTCTAAAGGATGAAGCAGAGGGAGGGGAGGAAGATGACCAAGGACAAAAATACATCTGAACGGAATACACTTAGTAAAAATCACATGTAGGGCTGCAGCTAATGGTTAATATGCCTGTTATTTTCTTGATAAATTGGCCATGAAACGTCAACTTCAGATGTCCTCCAACCCAAATATATTCAGTTTACACTGGAGAAGCTGGAATCCTTGAATATGTGGATTTTTTGCTTGGAAATTAGCTCAATCGACTAGTTGATTAATCAAGTAATGATTCACCTCTAATGACGGTGAAAGATTTGATGGTGTCTTTTGCCATATTTATCTCACGTTAAGTTAAATCTCAATCCATTTTTTGTCTTTATTAGATTGTTATACCTCACCAAGAGGTAAATCAAGTGCTTATTGCATTTTTTCTTTTCATTTCTTTTGCCCACAAAACAAAGAAATCACATTATTCCCATTAAATCTGCAAAGGAAGGGGAGAATGGGAGAAAGGAGAGTGATGAGGCAGAAAAGAGGTAAAGCTCTCTCGCTCCCTCTCTCTCTCTGTCACACACACACACACACACACCTCTTTTGGGCTCTCCCAGGGAGCTGCTTACAGGTTGTCAAATTTCCTCTCTCTCCCATCCAGGCTTCGCACAGCGGGAGCGGCAATCAGAGCTCAGCAATAAAAGAAACTGATAACAAAGAGATAATTAACGGCTCCGTGTTACGTATCAAACTGAGGGCAAATTACTGCACCGTCATTATCATCATGCAAATACGAACATCCTGTCGCACATCCTGTACTAATCTTTCACAAGCAGTTATCCTCGCACTCCCATATTTATCTCTTTAATAATGTGCAGCTAACACATTGCAGAAATTGCTTCTGCTTTGTTTTCAGACACTTGTTACTGCTGCTGTTTGCAGGGAAAATACACATTATTCAGTAATTCTGTAAACGCAACAGTTTAAGTCATGCAGCTAATTTTCCCTCTCCTCATTATGCCCATATTATGGAGTTTTTGGTTGCATGTATGTGTTTAAACCCCTTTTTCCTTTATTAAATTCATCTGATTGATTTCTAACAATTACTACATGCCGCTTCAATGGCTAGATATACTCTTATTGGTAATGTTTGGGAAGCACACTTATTTGCTTTCTTGCCGAGAGTTAAATGAGAAGACGCTAAATATGAAGCTACCGCCAGCCGCTAGTTAAAACTCTAAACAGGTGGAAACGGCTAGCCTGGCTCATCCAAAGGTGACAAAATTCGCCTACTAGCACCTCTTAAGCTCACTAATTAACACAAGTGTAAAGAAATGACATTTTGTTTAGTCTTTGTGCCAAGCAGTAGCTTCATATTGACCGTACAGACATGAGAGCGGTGTCGATCTTCTCATCTAACTCTCGGCAAGAAAGCGAACTAATGCTTTAAAGTCTCAAAGCCAAAATCACCACCACCATCATCATCATCATCATCATCATCATAAACTACATCAGGGAAGCCTGTCTGGTGTTATGAGACGAACTCAGTGACACACATCTCATACGGGAAATGTCCAAATCCCACTGTCATTCGTGTTCTCACCACCCACAACCAAAGCAGCCTCCTACACAGATACCTCCACACACACACACACACACACACAGACTAAAACAGCACAAGGAATGGTTACATCAGATCTTAAAATAAGCCTTCACACAAAAATTACAAATGAGTCAGAGCGTTCGCAGATGTCAGCTAGCAGCTATTTCTGTTGGGGGAAAAAATCCTTACATTCACACAGTCATTACACGAATTACAGTTTCTGCTTTAAAACAAAAATAAATTGAATGTATTAAGAGCTTTCAAAACAGTTCCTACTACTCCATCCGAATCAAAATTACAACAAAAAAAAACCTCAAAATTAAAAGGACATGTTGTTTTGCTAACCAGCATTCCCTTTTTGTACACAAGCCCGAAAATGACATACCGCAAAATAACATGGTTACTGCCCTTTAACCCTTTTGTTTAAAGTCATGATTCTGGTGTCTTCAGTACAAAACTTTACTACCAAAAAGTCATACTGAACCCAGAGGCACAAACATGGTAAACATGTAAGGTTTTTCCTTGCCCACTTTTTAAAAAAAATTATTATTCTGTTGTTTTTTAAGGCAATCTTGTTACAAAATAAGCAATTATAGTGATATTGGGATCTTAAAATGAATTGTGAGGCTTTGTGCTTTCAAATGATGTAGGATTCAACTGCATGCCATCACAAATAATGCAACAAAGCCCACATATTTGGACAGCTGGTGGTTAAAATAGCAGGTAATTTGAACTGACAATGTCACTGTGATTGACAATCAACTATAACTGAAATTGCATTGATAAAAATAGACTAAATACACTTTTTTTCTGAATGCATGGCTAATGTTTGAGAATTTTAGTCCAGCTGAAATTAAATAGCATTTTGTCTGCTCTGTAAATCATGTGGAAATCACATCCAGTTGGACTTTAATTGTTTTGGAACTGACCTCCTCATTAACCGCGAGACACTGAAGGTTAACAGACTTGGCAAAGCACCAGCATGCTTTTAAAAGGTTGTAAAAGGTCATTAATGGGTCAGGGGAACATTATTTCAATTGATCTGGAGTCGACCTGGGGCTTATTGATCGGTCCTTATTGATCCACGTCTCCACTAAGCTGGGATCAAGCTTGTCACACTCAATAGTGTCTTAAACTATTACTGTAGCAGCCCCACATGATACAGTCTGCAGTTCATTTATATACCAGCCTCCCGCTCTGTCAATGTATGCACCATGTGTTGCTATGCTGCCACCTAGTGATTTATTCGTCCATTAAAAAAAAAATTATCTGGAGTGTGCAAGAACAGACTCTGAATGCAGTGGGAAATTAGAAAAAAGGGGAAATAGAGAATGAAAAGGACCAGTTATTGGAGTCATGATAAGCAGGGTGAAGTCAAATGATAAGAGCATCAATTATTAAGTGTAGTCTGCGATTTCCCCTTTGATCAATGAGACCGGGTAATCACTGGTAACGCTAATGAGGCATGTGATGGGAGGAGGGTTTAAAAAGAGAGATGTAGAGCAGCAGACAGACACAGCAGAGCGGGGGGGGGGGGGGGCTTTGATGGGGGTAAGACAGGTCAGAGAGAGACAAAAGGGTGAGACAGCGAGATTAAGGGAGAAGACAGCGACAAAGAGGGAGGATATTCTTTAATTATTCAGTGTTGTGATGTCTGTCTGTGATGAGGATTAGAGTGATTCACTGGATCGTTATTTTGGTTATCTGAAAACTCAAATACGAACCTCTAAATGCTGTTTACCTCCACAGATACAAGCCCTTATTGAAAGTATGGAGAGTTAGTGTCTGTTTTTCAGCCTCGTCAAGAATAAAATGGGGAAAAAACGGAATTATTGTGATTTATTTGAATATTCTTGCATTGAAATGCTCAAATTTAAAGACTTGATGGTACATTTTCTTTCTGATATATAATGAAATTGAACAACTTGTGTTGGAAAATTCATCAGCTATTAGATAAATCCAATCCCAATATATTGTTATGCTATTTTTAATCATTGTAAGAGTCCAGCTGCTTTGTATTGAAAAATGGAGATAACCCACTGATGGGTTAAAGGAATAGTTTGACATTTTGGGAAATACTATGTTTTGCTTTCTTGCCGAAAGTTAGATGAGAAAATTGGTGGCACTCTCATGTCTGTATGCTAAATATGTAGCTGTAGCCAGTAGCCGGTTAGCTTAGCTTAGCATAAAGACTGGAAACAGGGGGAAACAGCTAGCCTGGCTCTGTCCAAAGGTAACAAAATCTGCCTACCAGCACCTCTAAAGTTCACTAATTAACACATTATATCTTGGTTGTTTAAGTCGTACAAAAACGGAAGTGTATAAACGTCAGTTCATCGTTTTACAGATGTTTATGTGCCGGACTATTTCTTGGCTCTGAGCCGTTGCTAGGTTACCAGCCGAGACTCCAGGAAGTTACTGGTCTTGACCAAGAAATAGTCCGGCACATAATCCTGCCGTAAAACTGAATTGTTGACTGTGACTCATCCATGTTGGCTTAAAAACATGAAAATTTAAACATCTGGGATTCCATGACAACTGGGAAAAGTACACCTGCTGAGGAAGCTTGTGTATGATTGAAAGCTCCAGAACAGCTACTAAGTGTGGCAGGTAAACGAAATGACACTGAACAGAAAAATTACATTCAGAACAGAGAGACAAAAAAAGAGTGATAGTCAGTCCTTAACTACGGAGAAAGAAGGAGATAGAAGACAAAAAGAGGGAGAAGAAAGCATGAATGATCAAACATACTGTAAAACGCAAGAGGCAGAAAACCAGAGAAAAAGGATGTACAGTATATAGAGAGACAGAGAAAGATGGAGGGGGGAAAAAGGCGAGTGCCTCCACCCCACTGCAATCTATTGAAGCTATAAATACCCGTGTGGAATACATAGATCAGGAACATTTGAGTCATCTGCCATTTGAAGTCGAGCCTAATGCAGCAGGCTCGCTTTGAGCAGCCATGCTGAGCCACAAGTGCCGGACTGCACGTCAAACTTTAATACTAGCTCTGACTGGATATTACAGGTGAACATGGGGAGGTAAAAAAAAACGAGGCGAGTGCACTGCGTGACGGAGCCGCGGTGCAATTTGGGGGTCAACAACGCAAGCAGCAGCAGCGAAAAACAAGCAAGCGGAGATGGACATAACACACACACACACATACACACAAGTGGAAAAACAAAGAGGCCATTGTGTGTCTGATTGGCCCGGCTCTTCACCATATTGGTTTCCATGAGAACACAAGACAAGAGTGAGCGAACAGGTGGTAACCTCAAAGAGCACAGCAACACACGTCCTGTTAGCTTTTACAACCAGGCTGAACATGCAGCGCAAACACAGAGCTGCTAATGAAGCGGCATGCTGCGATGAGAGTTTACAAAAACACACCCACCATCACTATCTGTCTGTCGCTGCTAGAGGAGCTGCTGATACACTGTACTGTATGACAGGGAAAAGTATACTTGAAGCAGTAGTACTCGTAGTACTCGTTGCAGTATTTGTTGCAGCCAAGCGCTAGAGTACTCCAAATAAACACAAGTGGAGAAAACTCTAAATTGACTTCACTGAATATGTAAGTTTTCAGCCCAACTTTAAGGGGAGCCAAGAGTTGCATTGTTGGTAATGTAAGCGCCAGGTTTTGACAAGGAAGAGAAATGTGTGAAATAAAAATCATGATATCTCTGGTTCTGCTGCGTCGATCTTGATACTGTCCATCGAGAGTCTGACAATTTTATAGGAGTGAAATGCTAAATTGGCGGAGTGCTCTTTTAAACTCAAGATATGACCAAAACTAAATATTAGATAATTAATGTTTTCACATAATTTAGAAAACCTTGAGATTTAAGATTCCTATATTTCAGAGATGTCCAAGTATACTCATAAAAGCAAAATAGTGTTGACAAAGAATGACAAAACTGATTTACACTTTCTTTTCGCAACTGTACATCAACAGTTTTATGCAGTGTTTGCTCCTGCAAAATAGCACTTAAGTTGATTTTATGGAGCAGTTAAGAAAAAAAAAGTGAGGGGTCTGGTGTGTGTTACAGGTGTCAAATGACCCACCTCAAGTGATCAATGCAGCTGATTGCACTTAGAGTCCATTATTAGAGTATCTCATCTTGGTTTCTCGTCACATCTAGTCTTCAGGCTGTTTTAAAGTCATGTGATATTGTGCTTACATGGTTCACATTTCAAATAAATGTGTGTTTTAACCAAGTTTCTGCAACACGCGCCAAAGAGCCACTGTAACATCCTTTTTGTGAGCATTTCAATTATGCAGTAATGACGTTATACACGTTTCCTTTGGCTGCAGAGGGCTGTTAATGCATTGTAAAAGGTAACAATGCACCAATGAGAGAGGAGAAGAACATAAACAATGCAAGTTTAAAAACATTCAAAACAAACATTTCCAAATGTTAATGTAGAAAATACACTCAACATGTTTCTTAGGCCTTAAGAATGAATTCAGCCTTTAAGTAAAAATAAAATTCTTGATTATAGAATATGTACAAAAACCTGGGAAACTACTATCTATACAACAATGAGAGGCTGGAAACAGCAGTTAGAATAGAACATGCAGTGGTGGCAAGATAAGCACAGAGGCGTTAACCTCAAAGAGTTGTGGTTTACCAAACCTCTAGTGGGAAATTAATTTACCATGTGATACAATAAATGGTTTGAGAATAAGTCAGAGCATCAGTGTGGTAAAAAAAACAAAAAAACACCAGCCGTGCTGCGAGACACAGAGCAGAGCAACACCAGCAGCGTGCAGCGCACTCACACAGTGAATGAAAAGGCTATTTTGCTGCCTATTCCGCAGACGACTCCACTGTGTCCACTCTGAAGTGGCATTACATTACACAAAATGGCCACTTCACTCGCTCCAAACCTTTGGCTCAGAGTCACTATCTATTTTTTTCCCTCACACGTGCTCTGCCTGCATGAGGCTCTTCTACTCCACGTTTGCCAGCGTTCCTGTTTACAGTACAAACATTACTGCTGCATAATTGCAGCGCTAAATGGTCTGAATGATGCATTAAAAAAAACCTACAGCTTTTGCAAACGTTATAAAGATCTCAGTTTTATTGTAAATATCTGGCGTACTCCATAGTATTGTGACATGTGACAGTCTTAGTAAGCTGCTAGCTTTCATGCTGACTGTATCTAAACACCAATCAATCAGATGTGTCAGTGGTTAAACAATCAGCTTCCAGACAATAACAGCGCAGAAATTAACACTGAGTACGCAAGGCAAACTCGTGCACAATGGAAATGACAAATTGCAAGATGCAACACAGAATTAAAAGACATCAAAACCGTACAACGTTTTGAACCACTGAGCTTTTTGGGTGCTGAATTCCACAAATATGACTCCCCAACGGTGCCGTCAATATGATCTGTGTTCAGTAAATGTTGACAAGTTAATAATAATGTGACACTGTTCCCTCTTCAGAGAACACAGTCAGCTAATGAACAGTGTCCCTGAAGCTGTTGGGACTGAAGTATCATGTGTGCGGGTACTCGAGTGAATCTTTTAGGATGCATGGATTGAAATTAAAGACTCTCTCATCCGTCACTGGGCCACTTTAGTCCTCCATGGGACATAACCTCTGTGAATCTAAAGAATGAATGAGGAGCCATCTTGTTTGCATAAGTGACAAACATGTACTGCTCCACTATAAAACCCCTAATGTCATTATTAGCACTTTAAAAAAAAGCAATATCTGGAAAAGTTTGTTGCATGAGCTCCCGCCCATATTACCTGCTGGTCATGGATCCAAACTACCAAACAGGAAGTGAGAGCATCCAATGGGCTTTATAGAAGAGGTAACTCAGACTGTACCATGTTGAGTAGAGTACAGACGGGGGTTTCATTGTTTAAAGTACCCTAAACAACCTATAATGTAAATTTGTCTTAATTGATTATGAACTAACTTTGGTTTGTCTGTAGGAGGAGCTTCCTGTTCACAGAAGGTTATAATGTTTGGGTGTCCACATACTTTTGGCCAACTTGACTTACAGATGAATTATGTTCTTTCTAAATCAATCTGTTGGCAAAGGACAAAATAACAAAATATAATTATTTGTGGTTTGTCACTCATTACAGGAAGCTGCTGCTGGAAAAAACATAACAATGACAAGAGAAGATGATATGATTTACTAATCAGCCTGAATCATCATCATCAACATCACAAATTTAAAAGCTCCACATGTTTATTTCTGACAGATGGCAGATATCAGATTCATGAGGTGGCACATGTCTCAGTGTGAACGGGCAGAATGTGAATGATTCATAGAAGAAAATAAATAAGATGGACGTCCTCCCACATAATACAAACACACAAAGAGGTTGCAGCATTGACACCCACACAAACCATTAATGCAATCACATTAAAACTCAGAATCAGGTTTATTTCCAAGTAGGTCTTCACATACAAGGAATTTACTTTGGTATATTGGTGTATAACAATAAACACAGTAAGTAGAAAATATAAAGAAAGACAAAACAAGTACTGTAAGTCAAGAAGCATAAATAGAAAATTGAAAATAAGATCTGAAACATTATTATAAAACTAGCTTATTTACCAGGGAATGTGCAAAAGTTCACAGTATGAAGTTTAAAGAATATTTGTGCAAAACAGTAGTCCAGAAGATGTGGCTTATTGTGATGGAATATTAATTAATATAATGGAACATTATTATTATTATTAAGCCATCAGCTATATGAAGATGATTGTTTACAACTGAGGCACTGTCGCCATGGTTGCATTTAAAAGTCAATAATGGAGAAAAGGTTGTGTTTGGAAGGAAACTATTCAGTGTTTAGGCTTATACAACTTTCAAAGCACAGCAGTAGGTGTACTGTCTGGTTAATGCATTTGCGTGTGTGTGTGTGTCTCCAATTAGCGGAGTGAGAAAGTTGATAATTAAAACAAAACAACAACAACTCATATACAGCGTCCACTGCAGGAACAGCTGGCCTGTTACGCAAGCAACAACTGTTTTGTATTGTTAAGTGTTGTAGGGTGTGTGTGTGTGTGTGTGTGTAGGTGTGACACAGACCAGCAAGACTGTGTGAGATCACACCTTCCCACTCACATGCTAATATACACACTCACTGGCAAGCTATATAGGGAGAGGGATGAGGAGGTGGAGTGAGAGAGAACAAACGAGATATGGAGAGAAAAACAGGGTGAAAGGTCAACAATATGTGCTGCGTCTCAGCCACTCACTGTATTTATTGATTTAATATTTTTGCCATATGGGACATGTTGTTGACAGAGATCAATTCCCTCAGAGGACGAACCCATATCTGCAAAATATCAAGAGAAAACTTTAAAGTGCCAGTTAATGTTCAAAATAATCAGATTTAATGCAGGACTGAATTGAACAACAGTATGGTGGTGACTGTATAGTGAGTAGCTGATGATTTTGAACGTTGTCATGGAAACCTGAGGCAGCATCCCTGCTTGTCCCCTGTGTTATGAATCAGTCAGTTAATTTTAGAATTTAGTTTTGGCAACTCTGAGTCTCAGCCGGCCTCGTCACAAAATCTTTGATCTGAACTTCATGGAGAATAATTTATTTATTTATTTTAATTATCTGAAATGGAGCAAATTCCACCCTCTGCTGGCATGGCGCTTCGTTCCCCTTAAAGAGTAAACCACATTCAGCGACGGTCCTCTGCTGCGTTCCTACACTGATTCAGTATGAATGAAACTGACCTTTAGAGATCAATGACTTAACAAATAGCAGCTGCTGTGTGTTTACACATCAGGCAAACTGATTTGGAGCACCAAAAGAGAGAGATCGATTGATTGAAAAGAAATAGCTCTGCTCGGTACGGGATACAGGCTGGGGGTGAAGAGTCAAATGAACAGCTTGCCCAATAACTTAACTAATGGTCTGGAATATAATTTATTGAACCCAACAGACACTTTTAAAAGGACAAACTTTTAAAGGACTTGGAAATGGCATTTGCTACATATGTGACTATATCCTTTCTGAATTATGAAATCATTTGATTACATTTTAAAGGTGCAATATATGAGATACTGAACATTAATATAGCACCAAACAACTATCTGCTATGTAAAGATATATATTTATGATCTGCGAGGTATTTATAGGCGGTTTTCTGCGCCAGCAACGGCCAAGAGAGGCAGCGGGTAGAGCCAGAATATTTCCACATCTAACTCTGTGAATTAAGGGTTAGTTTTGACCAAACTAGAGTTGGTTATTGTTGGAACAGTGTAAAGACTATCAAGGCCGTTTTGGTGAGTTTTATTTTGTTTCTGTCGAGTCTGAAGTGTGTTTTACGATCTGCGAGGCAAAATTAGTGATTTTGACAATGGGGTTTGGTGGCTTTGAGGTGAGTGATATAACGGCTGTTCCTGGTTTGTTTTGGTCTGAGATGCTGGTGCTAGTGTGACACCTAGTGGCAGCGAACATCGTATATAGAAGCTTTAAAGTTCAATTTTGGACAGACTGAATAAAAATAGGTACTAAATTCAATTAAAAGACATGGAGGTTTTCCTTTGGCGAAAGTCTATAATGAATGCCAGACTAAAGTATTAATGTTTGATTACCAATGTTTTATATAATTTTACATAATTCATTCATTGCAGGACATTCACAGCTTGCTCGAGCCAGGCTACAGATCTCAAAAGACACACATTTATGTCAACTGACACGTAACTTTGATTTTGAGGAAACACAAAGATCAACACTCAAACACACACACACACACACACACGTACACACACTGCCTTCTTCCATCAGCCTCAAAACTGTCCATTCTATGAATAAGAAGCATGCGCTATTTTTACCTGACACCCCAGTGTGGCTCTCAAGTTGCCCATGTTAACAGTAATACGGACTGACAGGTGTGTGTGTGTGTGTGTGTCAGACAGCAGCGGTGTGGCACAGCGGGGTCCTAACCCACAGCTGCTCATAGTGACAACAGCCTGTCTGATTGCATCACTGTTTTACTCTCTCTCTCACACACACACACACACACACAAGGGAAGAGATATAAGTCGCACCAAAAAGTGGCAAAGTGAAAATTTCCTGCGTTAACAGACATTACCAGGAGTTAGGTTCATCTCTAGCTAGTGCGCTAACAAGCCAATTAGCTCGCTAACTAAAAAATAAGCACATTTAAAGCTGCACTAATCAATATTTTCATGTTACCAATGGATCAAGTGATTATGCGTAGTTTGAAACGTGTCGCTAATTTGGGAAAAACCCACAGAGAAGCAATTCCCCTCAGTTCTATGGAGCATTTTAGCATCTTTTTAGCTTTTTTGTTTTGGTTCAGTCTCTCCGCTCTCATCAACCTCATTTCCAGGCAGAAGCTCTAAAAACCCCACCGTACGCTACCTGCCCAGCATCGAAGTTAGCGACTTCGCAGTTTAATTCAGAGATTTTTATTTAATCGTTTCAGCCAATTTCAGGAAATATATTTCTCTCATATGTTTACATTTTCTCTTTGTGCATCCTCTATTCTGGCAGTCAGGATGCTACAGAACACCTTGTCTGTGGTGAGTTGGTCTCCCCTTTTATTTATAGGTGTTATATTGCCTTTATTGTATTTTCAGAGAGGCATTATTGTCTGATGTCTCTCTGATGCTTTATTTATCTCTCTTTATGTCTCTCTGTCGTTGCATTTTATTCTTTTCTGTCCGTTTTTATACTGATCTGTTTTCTCTCTCTCTCTGTCCTGAGAGCAATGTTATTCTCAATAACTCAGTCTTATATCTCACTGTCATTGTTTTCCTCCCTCTGTCAGCGTTTCACTCACTCACACACACACACACACACACACACACACACTGTAGGGTTTCCTTGCTGCATCTCGACTGGTGACAAAACACCACTGCAGCTCTCTGCAGGAAACTCCTTCAGACACATCACTCACAACAGGGGCCACACACACATACGCACACACACACACGCACACACACACACACACACACACACACACACACACACACACACACACACACCTCCAGGCAACGAGACATGAGTGTGTCTATGTGTGTAGTGTGTGTGTACACGTACAGTATGTCACTGGGCTTTGCGTGCAGTTCTTTTATTTCTGCTCACTGACCTTATTCTGACTTTACACTCGACAAAATGAAGCTTTGCACAGACTAAAGGCCATGTTGTGTGTGTGTGTGTATTAATGGTTACAGCCCTCTAGTGCTGATTGGTCTTCTGTGGTGTAGTTTTCTCCGAGGAGATTGGCGGGAAGTCACTGACACCTGTCAGTCCCTTTCTTTTGTACAATGTGCATTCCCCACTACAGATAATATTAACTTTACTGATCCTTAGCTAATGCCATGTGTAGTCTCCTCCTCTTTGGCCTTCCCTTGAGCCGTGCGGTGACATTATACATTAATGAATCGCAGCATAGAATAAGCCGACAGCGCAAGAGTTCCTCCTCAAGGCTCTGTGAAATTTATGGCAATCTTTCTTCGGAGTGCATGCTTTAAAATCTGTAAAATTTCAGGGCGAATTCATTCTTCACAGTAGGTGATTTTACAAACAAAGTAAACTAGTAGAAAACACTGACGTTATCAGAAAAAGTCAAAGAAGAAGGGCACAGCTACTGCTCATGGGTTAAATGTAGAGCTGAAATAATTAGTCAATTAATTGATAAGTCAATCAACTAAAAAATAATCTGCAAACATTTTAATAATTGATTAATGGTTTATATCATTTTTTAAGCAACATTCTCTAGTTTCGTTTTGTTGTAAGTGAAAAGAAGTTGAAGATCTTTGGGTTTGGGACTGTTGGTCAGACATAAACAATTTTAAGATGAATGGGGCTTAGTTATGATGATATAAAATCTGATTTTAAGTGTTATTTTTTTTTGCCTCCATCAGTTCCAGTGACACATACAGTATTTGATATCACAAGTCACAAGAAACACGGAGGAGAAATTAAGCTTTCATTGATCCTTGTGACTTAAAAATGCCAAAATAGAAACCAAATATTCACATCCAGAAGGTTTGCATTGTGCTCATCATGTGAGCAACCAAGAGAGAAAAGAAAATCCAGAAAAAAAGTCCTGGATTGAGGGACTGATGGGTTTCCCAGCCAGACAGATGGAGTGATGTGAGGACAATCCAGATGGGTCCAGAGGTGAGAGGCCAGCTGGTGACTGAGTGGCCCAGACAAGAGCTACTACAGCTGGCCAGCATCTGGTCACAGTGTCTCCTGGGCTCCATCCAGAGGACCAAAGCCAGAAACTGGAGGGCAATCACTGAAAAGCCTGGGTCTAAGTCCAACTGCTGTTAGAAAAGGATCGACGGATGGACAGATAAAGTAGGTGGAAAGAAAAGGAGTGGAAGCCAGGGCTGGAGGGCATGTTGCACTTTATGGACAGATGGACATAGAGAGTGAGGAAGGGAGGAACAGAGCCAAAATCTTTTAAGACTTGGATAAAATGGACCGTGAAATGAAGTCAGGGAGAGATACAGTAGATGGATTATTTCTTTATAAATTCCTTCATTCTTTCATTTAAAATTCTAACCAAGTATGGTGCAGATCTGAAGGTTTTATTATCATCTTAATGGTCAGATTTGGACAATTTTAGAGTCAGATTTGAAAAGATTACATCAGGCATGCCACCAGCAGTGTCTTTGTTAAAATCTAGAAGACCCTAAATTTCCAATAAAGTATCTATCTATCTATCTATCTATCTATCTATCTATCTATCTATCTATCTATCTATCTATCTATCTATCTATCTATCTATCTATCTATCTATCTATCTATCTATCAATTTTAATTTGAAGTCTGTTCTCTTGAAACAGGATGCTGGTGTGAGAAAGTGATTTATGATTAAATTTCTGCTGTTACAGCTTTCTTCCAAATGAATTATAACCATGACAAAAATCCCAAAAAATGCATTGCTGGACACTAGTTGTGCATTTTTATGTTAATTGATGTTTTATTTAATTATCTATGATGGTTTTATTGGTTATAAAAAAGCATAAAAAAACATTAGTTAACTGTAATATCAGGTACACAGCAATATCTATCTAAAGTTTGCTAACATTAGCCACCACAAGCTAACGGTCATACTAGACCAAATAAAGCTTTAACAGCAAAACCTCTGAGTGTATTAAAATGAGCAAGGGTGTGTTTAATTGGAATTTAACTTTTCATTTGTAAGAGCAATAATGTGATATTTTATCTTTCAAATGTTACATACAGTAGTCTCACGTTAAGTAAGTCGAATTAATTTAAAACTAAAAGTTGTGCACATTTGGCATTTATTATTAAAAAGATGAATATTATAATGTAGAAAACTCGATAAAAAATTATGACATTGAAGCTGAACTCCTTCTTCCTTTTTCCTCTCATGCACTGCCAAGCTTAACCTCCAACAGATTATCAATACACACCCTTTCTTTTCTTCCTTTCTCTTTGAATCATTCCAGGGCTGTTTCATGGTGTCGATACTGCCGTCATCATTAGATAATGGCCTGCATATGCACACAAATGTGCTCACTCCTACTCATGCAGGTGGACTCTTAGTCAGGTATACTTTATGTACCAACTCGACAAAACGAGGGTTAGACAAACAAATGAGGTTGAGCTGGAAATACTTAGAGGAGATTAAAGAGAGACTACTGATTATTTACTCACAGCAGGAGCACACCTGTTCAGAGGTTAATTCAACGGCCACTGCAGCAGAAAATGCACTCATCTCCTCAGCAACTCTTTCAGCAAACTATAGTGACATTTTCTCCGATGTGATTCATTGTACCGAATTAATGCGGTTAAAGCTGCTATATTTAGATTTGGAAATGTACGACTTTGGCACCCCCCAGTGGTAGTGTCAAAAAATACACCGTGGTAAACAGGAACTACTGAACACCCACAAACACAGACACACTACTACTACTACTAATACTACTACTACCTGATCTCTGCAAACTGCTGTGTAAACATAGGTACATTAATGACATAGGTAAATAAAAGTGCAGGTAACCATGGAAACAGTGCTTCTGCATCGTTCTATGCAATCAAAGTCCAACATTCACTCTCCTTCTAGCTGTGTTTTGGTCTTCACCAACTCCTGAGAGAAATATTTGGCTCTTTAGCCGCTACATGCCCCCCTGAGATGATGAGAGCAGTCAGAGTGAACCAAAACACTGAAGTAGCGGGTTGTAAAACCGAAACAATAGGCTGAAAGACACTAAAAAGCTCTTTAGAGCTGAGGGGAACTGCAGAGTCAGGTGATAATTTGACAATTAAAGTGACACCTCTCACATTACAGTCATTTTATCAGTTGCTAATATATAAATATTTATTAGAGCAGCTTTAATATTTAGTTTAGGTTTTCTAACTGAATGTAAAGTGAATTTTAGAGGTAGCAAGACTGCATACAAAGTGGGGACGTAAGAGAGACGCTCTGTAAGGCATGAAGTGAGGCATCAGTGCGGGTTAAAATGTTTTAACTTGAGCAAAAGATTAGCGCTTTAGTGTGTAAGTTGCTAGTAAGCTACAGCTTCAGTTGGCTCGAATAAACTCAGACTTCACAAAAACCGCAGCAGTTGAATTTACACTAATAATGTGAGGTGAGAGATTGCTTTGCATTCAGTCTGAACACATTGTTAAAGTTTCTGCATGCTTGGAAATGTAAGAAAAACAGATTTCTAATGTTTTTTAGAGCTCAGTTAGTCCAACTCATCATTATCACAGCAGTATACACACTCATTTCAAGCTTCACTTTGACAGTGAAGGGGGACATTTTACATTTCCATCAACCAAAGGCTCTCTGTAGTCCATCAATTTGCTCTCCTGCTCTCTTTCTGCCTCCCTCTCCCTCTTGACCTTTTACTGAGACCTTTAATCAAAGCAGAGTTATGGCTCCCCAGAGCCGTTGCTAACTACCGAATCACACGTCCCAACAGTGCTGCGGGGATTTGGTGGTTCTGAAAAGTCGGTGTCCTCCTCTTAATCCTACAGCAGCGCGCTGAATAATGCATGTTTTTCTCCGCTTGGGAAAGAGACTACAGTGCCACTGGTGATTTAGTGTGTGATTCAATCTCAAACGCATTTCTTTAAGCCCTTAGTTCTGGTGAAACAAACAAGGAAAGCCTGTCGTGCTCCGTAAATGATGCAGGAACCCCTCAGTGCGACAAGTTCAGCGTCAAGATGCGTCACCGCTCCGGTTCAGTGATGCAGCAGTTATACACTTTCAAAGTTAGACTTAGGGTTAGGTAAAAGTAAGTTTTTCTTTCATTTACGTTTTGGGACATGAGGTTTTTATTAATGGGAAGATATTTTGGTTAAGGTCATGATTATGTAAACTAAAAGCCACTTTAATCGATTTTTCTAATGACATAATGTGAAAGAAGTCGCTCATAGTCTACAGAGCATTTTGGCATCTTTCAGCACATTGTTTTGGTTTTACGTCTGATAAACCGACTGTAGACGAATAAAATTTGCGACTAACTGGTGAACACAGTGGAGCATTTAGCTGCTGAAGAGCCAGAACCCCTCAGAAGTTGTTGGAGACCAGACTAGCGCAATAAGGAGAGAGAATATTGGATTCACATTCATCAAGTGACCAGCATCACGAGTCAAAACGAATGCTAATGTTGCTTCGTGTCTGCTGGATGTGTAAAACAAGCTTGTGAGGTGAGCTTGGCGTACTGGCCACACTTGGTATTGCAACTTCTGTGCATTTTTCTTATACAGTACACACTCATTAGAAAAGGAGCAGCTGTAAAACAGGAAATACATTTTTCTGAGTGTCACAAACAGCCTGAGCCCAGTCCGTCCAATAGCATTTGGAAAGTCTATCAGAGTTGTATGATTAAATCTTTGTTTTCTGTTTTTCAGAAACATTTTCTACTGATATCTGCTTTGAAACTCCATTGTGGCTGCGCTAGAAATATATTTTTTTCTGAACAAGGAGAACAAAAACAAAAACATGCTACTAAACAACAGAAAACACATTGTTGCATGGGGCTATATCAAAAAGAAGTATCACTTATAACCTTAGAAATCCTTCCAATATCGGTATAAATAACAGTTCTGTTCAGGTATGGTAAAACACTTCTCACTGTCATTTTCAGCGCGAGAGAAATCTCACTTAATAAATGCTTAACTCCTACAGTAAATATCAATAAGAGGCCTGGCCTTATTAGGTGGATTTTCCTTTAAGCATCAGACTCCAGGGAAACCCAGTGGTTGTTTCTAAAAGGAGTGTGTAGGTGTGCGTCTATGCGTGTGAGGGGAGAGGAGAGGAGGGTGGGAGTAGCATTAGTCATCCACTTTCACTGCTGAGATGTTTCCAGCCAATGTGTGTTTGGGGATTTAACCCAGCACAAGCCTGCTTATCCTGGTTTTTTTTACTGCACCATCAACCCGTCATATATTTTCTCATTTCCTTGTACTTTCTCAAACTCGTTTTTTTCCTGCATGAGGAGTCAGTCTTCGCGTTAGATAACACTACATCACAACAGTGTTCATAAGACGTAAGCGTAAACCATGCACCACTGCCCTAAATATGAAGGGGTTATGAAACGTCTGTCCTCCTGTGACTTTCAGCCCGGAGGAGAGGATGGGCTGCAGGAGGAAGCGAACAGAGCCTCGAGTTGGAAATGCATCAGTGATGTAATACAGTTTGTCTTTGGCATGCTTTGTCATCGCTGTGTGAAAGAGAGTGTAGTGGAAACGGAGTGAGATGAAGACACCGGGAAGAAGGAGAGAGACAGCCAGCTTTCTGCTACAAAGCATACCAAAACAGCAAGATGATGTAACAGCTCTCAATTACCCATAGTGCTTTGCTGGAAAGATGAATGAAGTCGGACATGGAGAGGGCGTCAATGAAGACGGACGCGCGCGCACGCACGCACGCACTCACTCGCATTTCATCTCTATTCTAATCATGTGGGGTGATTCATACACAACGCCGTCCACAAAACAAACAAACAAATGGAAGACAAGACGCTTTAACTGAAGGGAGTCAGAGAGAGAGAGAGTGTGTTGTGCATCAAACACACAACCAAAAGCTTATTTCCTATTCCATTTATCCTTTGGCTTGTGAGCTTAACAATGAATAAAGGGAGATGAAGAGACATGAGGAGAGCAGAGGAGCGGATCCGAAAGAAAGAAAATGAGACAAAGAGTGAGAAAGGTTGGCAGAAAGCAGAGCGCGTGGGCCGGCTTCGGGAGTTTCCTGCACTAAAGGTGTGATGATGTAATTGAGCTTGAGCTGAGAGAGAGACAGAGAGAGAGAGAGAGAGAGAGACGGAGCCGGGAGAGAAATATGATGCTCGTGTCTCTTTTTCACACAAGGGAGGTTCGCATCACGCCAGCCAGAGTGTCACGCACCCATTTAGCTTTTTATTTAAAAAAACAAAAAAAGACACAGAGCATTTAATCTCAAGGAGGAGGCCATTACCATAATCCAAGAAGAGGAGCATCAACTGATTAACAGCAGGGCCGGTCCGGGAGTTTTGGGGGACGTAAACAGAAACTGATCAAGGCCACCTTCCCCTTTTGTCCTGCTGCTCGGTGATTAATATTAACAAGAATATGATCAAATGTTATTTAGGCATTTAAGCTATCAACTCTGATATTTATGCGTTTTTAAGTTGAATGTACAGTATGAGCGGAAATAAACTATTGAGACACAAAGTTCATCATTTACTTGTTATAGTAAAACAATCTCAGCATGACACATTTGCCAATATTTGTTTTATTTAAGCAGATATGCATGCATAAAGGCCCTGCACACCCTTCTACGTGCTCAGGCTGAGATTGGGTGGGAACTGCAGGAGGTCGCCAAACTCTTTGTGCCTATAAAGATGATAAATGACGTAATGTTCACTCCCTAACAGGTGCAACAAAAGCTAACCGGACAGTCTGTACAAGTCCATACAGTCCAGAGAGGACATCAAACCAGCTGAAATAACTGACATCACCCGTGCAGGTGTACCACTGACATGTAGGGGCCTTTAAATCTTGTTATTTCATAATTGTGACTGACAATTGATCGATAATGTTATCGGGTACACAAGAAAGTATATTTATAGTCATACTCACTATGGAGACAGTGTAATTCTCTGTTGAGATGTTATAACAATATTTCACTGATACCAAATAAATAATAATAAAACACACTAATGAGTATCACAGTGACACCATGAATCTTTCTAGGAATATTTAATTATTCTATTAAAATGTATGATTATAGTAAGCCTAGGCTATAGTATCATTATAATTAATTAATTATATTAATATTAACATTAATATTCCTCTGAGGACTCTATTTAGTTTAAATTTTGCTGTTACATGTGATTATCCTTGTTTATGTGGTGTTTATTCTGAATTAATAAATCAATACTAAATTAACAGCAACTGACAACCCCCAACACACTCACTCTATCCAGTCAATCCAGCATTTAAATCATCACATTTAAATCACCGCAGACGATGTGAAGCAGCCCACAGCAAACACACTGCTGTCTGGACCAGGCTGGTGGTCGGCTCCTCATGCCGCTCTGCCTTCACGCATGGCGACACATATGCGCGCCCGGCCCGTGCATACGTGTGTGTGTGTGTGTGTGTGCGTGCGCGCGTGTCCCGCGTGAGTAATGCAGTGGGATACCCAGCAGCGCTCCCGGATTGCGTAACTGTCCACCACCATCATATGTAGCTGGTTTGACTGGCTGCACGCTGCGGACCACAAGCAAGCAAACACACGCACACACGCACACGCACGTGCAAGACGCAGCATCAGATCATTGAAACGCTAATAGAAATTTTAAGAAACATGCGTTGTGGCTGGAGGAAGATGGGGGGGCAGTGTTAGCCTACCTTTAATGAATTTTAGGAGGAAGACAAACTCTGTCACGAGCTGTGCTGTTGAGTGGGTTACCAGTCAGACTGATGCACTGTGCTGCTCTGCCTGCAAATACCACCACATATATTCACGTCGGTGGTGATAATAACACAAACGAAATATTAATGAACAACATAACAGAATTAATTCAAAACATCCATAAATTTCCTTTACTGGAGGTGAATTTATTAATTCATTCTCCGTCTCTCCGTGATTCACACACCGACCGTGATGACGGCGACTGGAGGAGCGGAGACTTCTGACGTCAGACGAGGAGAATGACAAGCGCCTCCAATGAGGGGCCGAGGATGTGCAGCGCCAGGACGGAGAGCTTCCGACAGAAGGCTAATAACCATGCCAACCGAGGAATATAGCGCGCGCCGCTGACTGGGGAGAAACGGGGAGAACGAGAGGGGGGGGAAAAAACCATAAAAGAAGAAATTATTTAAAAACCACACACAGGAGGATAAAGGACAAGAGAGACATCCTGGTTTCCTGCAGGGGGAAGAAGAAGAAGACAAGGAGCTGGTAATTTTCTCTGCTTTTTTCTGTCTCTGTGGCGTGGTCTCCCTCCTCCCTCCTCCCTCCTCCCCGGCTCAGGGACTGCACTGCTGCAGCTGAATGAACCTGATCCAGGTATCCTGCCGGTTCTTCTCTCTCACAATGCTAAAACACACACATGCCGCTCGCGGCTGAGCGGCGGGTTGAAAGCTCGTGGCAGGGTGGCTGAACGCGCGGGTGGTGGTGTCAAAGGTGGGCGCTGCAGGCTGCAGGCTGCACGAGCTCCCGTTACCGCAGGGATGTGATTGCCCCCTTAGCTGCGGGGCTTTTTGGCGGCGGCGGCGGAGGAGGTGGAGGAGGTGGTGGTGGTGTTGACCTTCCCCGGCCGTTTGCAGTCATTGACGGCGTGCGCGCGTGTGCGTGTGTGTGTGTGTGTGTGTGTGCGTGCACGGGAGCATGAAAGAGAGGAGGAGGAGGAGGGAGATGAAAAATAAAGGGTGCGGGGGGTGAAGGAAGGGTGTGTGGGGAGGTTGAGGTGGGAGGTGTGAGAGGGGAGACATTTTTTTTTTGTGAATGGAGCTCGACATCCTTTTTGGCGCGCGCGCTGAGCTAAAATTAGCCTTGTGCCGGATTTTTCTGTCTGCGTGCTGCAGCGGCGGCAGCGGCACATGTGGACCGGGATCCGAATTAACGGGGGTCTAAATGCAAACGCGGGCGCACACGCACGCACTCATGTCTGGGCACGCGCTCATACACGCCACCGGTGAATAGGACAGCAGCCACCACCGCGCCGTGCCCCAGGACGTCATGCACCATTTTTAGAGATGCTCTAAAAATAGAAGTTGTTGATGATGGTTTTGACTGTGAGGAAATTGAACATCTTCTTCTGTATCCGGCATCTTTTAGGTAGGACTGCGCCAGATGTAAGCTTTGTCGGCTGTCAGATAATGTAATTGCGTTGTTTATTTTATTTTTTTTTGTGAGTAGGCTGCTCGGTTTTGTCATGTTGCTTTGAAGCCAAAATGGAAGGAATATTGCTGTAATTTTATGGACTACTTTTCCCTCTTCGTGTGCGTCCACACCTGCTATTGTGCTGCTGCTAATTACCTGTCGGTATGGTGCGTGGGAGCTGCTGGTGACGTGCGTGCTTGGGGTCAAGAGCATGGTTGTTTTCCTTTTCATGAATGAATGGGTGGATGAAAATGTCTCTTTTGCCCCTTTATCAAAGGGGGATAAATGTTAACACCCTCCCTTTGCTTGTCCTTCACGTCCCTGCATTCCTTCTCTGTTTTGTCCTCAACTCTTGTCTCGCATCCTGTTTCGTTCTCCCCCCTTACTCACGCTCTCCTCTTCCTCGTCGTCACTTTCTTTTTCATCCCCTCTTTCCACAACCTCCTCTCCACTCTCTCCCTTTTTCCCTTCATACCTACATTTTATCTACGTTCTCTCGCCTTTTTCCTTACTCTTTTCTTCTTCGCTTTCCTCACATTTTTTTTTTGTTGTAAAACTTGGCGTCTCTTTTGGCTCCTTCAACCCTCCATTTCTCTTTATTTTCTGTTCGCTGTTTGTCT